>OX411309.1:4159317-4724352 GCA_948150685.1 Rhaphigaster nebulosa
ATTCTACAGGCACATGATAAGAATCGACCAAGAGAGACTAAACAAGAAAGTCTTTGATAGAATCCGTGGATACAAGAGTGTAGGAGGATATGAGAAACAAATGAGAGAGGAAAAAAAAAATTGGAACAGACGAAAATTGTCGGGATAGGGAACAATATCGAAAAAAAATTAAAATAAATCAAGCTTCCTGTGGAAAATAAAGAAAAACGGAAGGGTACTGCGTGGTCGAAAGAAAGGAAGTAAAGGCAGAAAGAAATGATGAGAAGATACTGGGAGAAAAGAAAAGCGAAAATGAGAAAGCAAAAGTTATGATATTCGCGTGGTCTTAAAAGGCCTTTTCGTGAAAAATAATAATAATATATATATATATATATATATAAAACAAGCCTCGTAAAACATACCATCTATTTACAAACATCTTTCCTTTACATTGGAAAATATTGATTAAGTTATCGTACTGAACTAATCACAATATTGTAGTATTATCTTTGTTATATTGTTTCCGTATTTTTGTTTAAATCATCTGAACTTTTTTTATCGTCTTTTGGTGTCTCCGGTTTTGGTGAGGATTCAGATGACTTTGCCTCCGTCTTTAATTGCGCTTCATCCAGTGTGAAGCTTGACTTCAATATGGGTCGCAATCTTTGGGGCGAACCTGATTTTATAGATTGCACTTCAGAATGGGTTGAACGTGGTTCAATGGACTGCACCTCAGCAGTGATTGAACTTCGGTTTATGGATTGCTCCTCATCAAGAAACGCGTTGTGCGTTTCCGGCATATCTATTATCCCCATCGCCTTCGGTAGCGTCTGGAAATCCTCGTTGCTGTCGGACTGATGTGGATAGAAGTAGTTCGGTTCGGTTCCAGAGCCTTCCGAATCTTCAGAATTCGAATCATCTGTGAGCCTGATGGAATATTTCAAACTGCTATCATTCCTCCCATCTGATCCGTCTGAGTCATCATCGCTGCTAACACTCGTGATGGAGGCTAGCTCTTCTTTGGCGAACATCCTACTCTCGTCTAACCTTCGAAGAGTCGTGGCTCCTGTGTAATCTGACTTTACCGCATAATGAATTTCTTCTATCTCTTCTGAATGGTGCCGTTTCAAACAAGATAATGCATTTCCACACATATACCGATTCCACAACACGCATCCCTTTATGTTCCTGCCTAGATAAGCTTTTTATCCTTTTTTCTTAACGACATTTTGATATTAAATCTATACTATTTATCCTACACTTTGTTGAACTCGCGGATTTATTAAAAATCTTATGAGGCAACATGTTTTTCGTTGATGATTACAGTATTTGTAACCTATAAAGTTGCCATATGATTTTTATAAGCAATGATTTATCGATTAGAATTTCTAAGAAAAATGGTTTCGCTTAGAATCGTTGCCAAAATAATACACGTTGTTACCTTATTACTTTACCCTACGTTACTTTACACTATCACCTATTTATCACTCATGATATGATTATGAACATTATTTCTAAAGTACTAATGGGTTTTTTGTAATAACTGTGGTTTGTTATTGATAAGTGTGGTTTATTTTGATATTTTTTATCAGTTTTGCTTTGTATATCACTACTACATACTATTACGGTAGTATAGGCCCTTTTCTGGCTTTCAGGAGCGATGGATTTTGATCAGTGAGGTACCAAAAGAAAGGGAATTTCATGGAGATGTGACGAATTACAATTTTGTTTCTAGGGTTTAAATAAAAGTAATGAAAAAAATGGGAGGTTTTAAAGCTTTGACGACTGAGAGTCGGCGGATCGAGACGGGATAAGTTGGGTTTTAAAGATTTTGACGCGGGCATAAAGATCATATTGATCCAGCGTTTTAAAGCCCAAAAACCTACCGTTTTTGAAATAACGCACGATATAGATCCGCACGGTCCCTATCCCATCTTGCGTACGTGCCGTTGTCATGACAACTTTATAAATGTAAAAACAAGTTGAGTCTGTATACAAAAACTTTTTAATAAGTTTTAAATTATTCTGTTAAATTGTTGTTTTTAGGTTTCTATGAATGATTGAGGAGATTATATATTCTTTCCCGTGTCTAACAACTAAAGGGCACTGTTAAATATGAATACTAGACATAGAAAATGATATAGCTGAGTATTATGGCTTAGCTGTTAAACTGAAGGGATTACTAATTACTTATTAATTAAACTTTTACTTTAACATGATCATTATGCACTATGTAGCTTCACCAAATATGTTTGTTTAATAAACTTTCATGCTAATATTATATCGTTTCTAACATTATACGAAGAAACATTTCTCTCTAATATAACTAGCTTATACTTGGAATGCATTAGGGAGAAGAATATAGATGTCTAATGCGAGAGTTCTCGCTCGGGTATACTAGTTAACATTATTTGTGAAGAATTAATTAGTTGTTTGACATTAAGTGTACTTGTTTTAAGATTTTATTTTCATTTGTGACAATGAGTGTTCTTGTTATTTGTATATCATTCTTTGGACGAAAAATTGTAAGAATTAAGAATTACCCTCTTTGGAAGAGGATGTGGTTAAATATTTTCAAAATTTTGGGATAATTACATTTAGAAAACTGTGTGAAAATGGTCACGATGGTCTATTTTCTCCAGCCTAAACCAACGCAGATGTAATGTTAACAGTTGTGAGAAACAGATTTCATTAAAAAGAAGGAGCTATGTTCGAATGTTCAAAAATCACGACTTCGACCGCACTAAGATGTATATACAGTTGGTCCCAAAATATAATTAGGGATTGATAAATTATTTGCCACTTTTATAATTTTGTTTTTATTGAAAACTAGTTTCAAATGTTATACATTCATCTCAAGTTCTAAAAACACACAAAAATTCAAAAATAAGCAATTTAAAATACATTTTGGTATTATTATACATACTAAATTAAATTTAATATAAATTTAACGTCGAATAATGGGCTAAAGATTCCCTGGATCAAAATTCAATTTTTTACGCTTCATAATCTTGGTATAGCTCCATTTCTTTTTTAAAAAGAATTTTAGAAATAAAATGTAATTCAAATTTAATTTCTTACGCCAAAACATAAATTTCCATAAATAGGAAGAAGCTAGGCCTTATCAGTGTCAGCTAACAGCTAGCCTGATCGACCGAAAAAATACGTACCTATTCTTTCGGAATACCATCGAAAATTATTACGATCGTGAAAAAATTTGAATCCGAGTTTTTTTATAGAAATACACGTTTTATGTTCCAGTCCAAATAACCTAGTCGCACAAAACGGTCTGTTTGTCGGAGTCTGTGTCTGTGGGTATGTGAGCCTAATTGTACAAAACGGAATTTACCAATTTAAGGAAAGAATATCTCCGGGATGTTACAACAAATGTTTTCCTTAAACCGACTTATCGGAAATGAAACTTTATATCATTGATTCAACCTTTTTTTTTTTTTTTTTTTTTTTTTTTTTTTTTTTTTTTTTTTACAATTTTCTCGAAAACGGCCTCGAATCATTTCATCTTTTCATATATGTAGTACGTCATCGATAAAATGAAGGGAAAAATTTATTTTATTTGCGCGTCACTCCAAATGGTATGCATTTTATGGTAAATTATGTATCCAGTCATAATTAGTTTATCTAAAAAGTAAAAAAAAAGAATTATCTAAATCGGACCATTATTAGCAATGATACAGCCTGTTGAACTTATTTAATAAGTTTAAATTTATTTAATAAAGCTGTACTACTATAATATACTATACTAAGATACTAAAAATATAATAAGCTAATAACCCTAAAGACTAATAAGCTAATATAATATAATTTACTACTGTACTATATTATGATATAATTTAATTTAATAATATAATAAGCTAATAAATAAATACTATACTACTATAATATACCATACTAATATACTAAAAATATAATAAGATAATAACCCTAAAGACTAATAAGCTAATATAATATAATTTAATACTATACTATATTATAATATAATTTAATTTAATAATATAATATAATAAGCTAATAAATAAATACTATACTACTGTATTATACCATACTAACATACTAAAAATATAATAAGCTAACAACTCTAAAGACTAACAAGCTAATATAATATAATTGAATACAATACTATATTATAATATAATTTAATTTAATAATATAATATAATAAGCTAAGAAATAAATACTATACTACTGTATTATACCATACTAACATACTAAAAATATAATAAGCTAACAACTCTAAAGACTAACAAGCTAATATAATATAATTGAATACAATACTATGTTATAATATAATTTAATTTAATAATATAATATAATAAGCTAATAAATAAATACTATACTACTATAATATACCATACTAATATACTAAAAATATAATAAGCTAATATAATATAATTTAATACTATACTATATAACAATATAATTTAAATTAATAATATAATATAATAAGCTAATAAATAAATACTATACTACTGTATTATACCGTACTAACATACTAAAAATATAATAAGTTAACAACTCTAAAGATTAATAAGCTAATATAATATAATTGAATACAATACTTTATTATAATATAATTTAATTTAATAATGTAATATAATAAGCTAATAAATAAATACTATACTCCCATACCATACTATTATACTAAAAATATAATAAGCTGATAACCATTTAGCGGTTACCTCAGGAATGTCGTTTCTTTAAGCATACTTATGTAAATTATTGGAATTGATTTATGATTAATGTAGTTGATTGATTTTGCAATTCTAATTGCAAAGGGAGTACCATTAACAATACATAATACAATTTCCTCATTGAGATTGGTTTCTGAGCTTTCGGTAATCTTTAATATTTCAAATTGCAATTATTCTAAATATTAGGGCCCCCCTCCCCCACCGACCCTTGACATTTCCAACGAGCCGTGGAATTAGTGAGCAGTTGGGGAATATGAAATGCTTCAGCACTCTCATCTTCATCTCCACAATTGGAAATTCTAATCTCTCTCCAAGCGAGCTCTTTTATCCTTGTCATGCGGATATATATATATATATATATATATATATATATATATATATATATATATATATATATATATATATATATATATATTCTATATTACTCAGCATATATTTAACTTTGGAATATATATATCTACATTTCCACGTTTCTGTTAGCTACAGTTATAATTTATATTTATGAAACTTAAGTAATGAGGGTCTTTTCCGTTTAGAGTACCGCAGTTACTAACCGGTTCGAGTACCGCAGTTACTAACCGTTTCGAGTACCGCAGCTATTAACCGGTGATTTCTGTGATAATGTCTATTATTTTGTATGCTTAATTTTAAACCTCTGTTGTTATTATCAACTAACCTCGTTACCTGTTTTGTTTACACTCCAAAGATCTAAATTCGGGTAAAATGAAAATGAATGAATATGATGGAGGAAAAATGTGTGCATAAAAAGTGGACCTTTTTCAGAAAATCATTGAGGAAATGAGGCATTTTAAACCTAAATATTTGGATCTATAAAGCTTTTTATATTGCATATTCATATTATGGTTTAACAATGTAAATAAATGTTTATTTTTGTTGGTCATTGCATACATTATTAATAACCTAAACTTTATTATCATATATTAAACTGTTGATCACATAAATCACCGGTTAGTAACTGCGGTACTCGAAATGGAAAAGACCGAGTAATGATTTATATAACGATGGTTTAAACCTAAGTCAAAATATTTTTTTTTAGAAAAGAATCCAAATCTCCATATCATTAAAAAAATTAAATTATTTACTTTTTTTTTAAATTATACAAATTAGTTTTTTTAAATTCTATATCTAAGTTTTATACTATAATTTTTTTATTTTTTACGGCCTAATGTTCATAAACAGAATTATACTGATTTAAAAAACGAACCAATTACTGGATCAAAATATTTATTAAATTAAAATTCAAAGGAAGAATTTTTCATCAGGTTGACATTACAATATTTTTTTCGCTTCAGAGATGAAGTAGCTTAACAATAAAAATTAAATTTTATATGAAGGTTTTTTTTATTATATGTATTTATCCTTTTATCATTTTAATGTATAAAATAAATAATTTTTCTTTTGACTGTAATCCCTTAGGTATTATAGATAGAGATAGACTACTTTTGCATATAATCCGCAGTAGTCTAAACTATCTTAAGTGAAAAAATTTTTTAATAAATTAATTAGTAAAAAGTACACTTCCCATAAATATATAACTTATATTTTTTAAAAACACATATATAACGACATATCGAAGTCCTTCTTCGTCTTCAAGTTATTTGTTTTCTATAATTTAAATTATTCTCTTCCCAATGTCCTGCCATCAGTATAATTTTACTTCGTCAAATCCTAGCTGGCTATAATATATAAAAAAATATAAATATTTAATTGGGGAGTAATTTTCCTTTCTGCCTCTGTCACATTTACTGCACTGTCATTTTAGTTCGCCAGTGAAGACGTTTCACATTTGGGGCAAATTGAGCTTAAGACACACACGTCTATTTTTTTTTTTTTTATATGTATAATAAACTAACTTTTTCCCTAATTTCTTTTACCCTTTTCCACTACCCATTACATGTCAGGAAGTTGCTGATGAACAGAATATATTGTTCCTTTAGAGAAGAATGCCGTAATAAGAAAAAATGTAATTAAAAGTTTATATTACTAGTGCAAAATAGTATTTTTATATAAATAACGATGTTTACAATTACCTATTCATGCAGTGGCAAAATTGATACTTTTGGTCACCTAATAAAAATAATATTATAAAAATATTTAAAATAATTTATTATTATCTTCATCAAGACAGTCCTTATAAAATTACTATCTAATTACAGTTTGAAGGAAGTCATTACGTTTTACTGCTAAATTCGTAATAGCTAAACCAACAATATTTTTTTTATTGCGTTAATCTTTGAAACTTCAATGGAAGATTTTCAAAAAAAAAAAAAAAAAATTGTATTGTATTTTGGCAATGAACGATATATATATATATATATATATATATATATATATATATATATATATATATATATATATATATATATATATATATATATATATATGTATGTATATGTATATATATTTCAATGTTTATAGTATCCAGGACCTCCCATAGAAATGCCGGATCCCTCCACAGGTTTTAATTCGGGACTTCAAGTACCAATATCCCGGCCGAATATTAAATTTGATTATTCCAAAAGTTCTATCGATCAATATTATCAATAAATTATTACTTAAAACAACCTAAAAAATAAAGAAATACTTGATGAGCCATTTCCGGGACACTCAGGTCCCTGAAGATATTTCTATCAATTATTCCATTTTTATTTTTATTAGTATGAGAGTCATTCTAATTTTGATATAGACGAACCTCGCTTATCCGGATAAACTATATCTGAAACCCGGATTATCCAGAACTTCATATATTTTTTTTCATTTTCTTTCATGTACTTTTGTTTATGATCATAATAAACTGATGCGAAATTATATTACATAATACTAACAGAAATTCGTAATTTCAATTATCTACGCAATTTAGGATGTATTTATATATAAAAAAAAACTATAAGATTAAAAGGATTTTTTGTTTGGATACGCTTGTGTTTTTGATGTGGGATATGCTATCTGTAGTCTGCATTATTATAATTTTAGCTTTTTTCTGCTCTAATGTTCCCTGAATTTTGGCGAAATGTTGACTGCTGATTTGGGAGATTTGAGGCTTTATTTATTATCTTCAAATATTTCCTAATATTCCTTTTTAAAATTTTTATTTTTAATCTTAGCCTCCATTAATTAATTATTATACAATTTTATATATATTTGATTATTACAAATGAAAGAACAAAATAATGATATTTTTAAATGGTTTTTAATATATTCAAGCAGAGATTATATCCAAACCGCTGAGTATTCAATTAAAAAATAAAAATTAAGTCGAATAAATAAATCGACTTAATTATGAATAAATTAAATGCAGTAAAATAAGAATATTTAACAATTAACAAGATTAAAAAAAAATTAACAATAACCCTTATTATGGTCCAGTTATTATGGTCCAAGCGGACCCTTCTAACTGCCAGGCCCTCCGAAAGTTTTCGTATATTTCGGCTCTGATCGAATGCTATTTCTTTATTATTTATTAAATGCTAGTAATATTTTTTATGTATTCTGTTTTTGTTTTTTTTTTACTTATATTTATCGTTTTAGGACTAGCATTTTCATTTAGTCTACTTCTATTTATAAATCCAAATTGCGAGAATATTATATAAGTCCCAATATAAAGTAATTGACCTTCTGGTTTATTGATAGAATTAGTTTGAATGTACACGAATGTTATTATATTTAACCGATAAGGAATTAAATATTCTGGCCTTGGCAAAGTCCACACGAAGAATGATTCACCCCGTAATGATTTCTAAGTCGTTGCGTGCTAATAAAATACTCTTGTATGTATGTAATTATGCATCACTGCTCATATATTTCAGATACTTATCTTAATTTGAAACATAAAAAATCATATGAAAAACGTGTTCTGATTTCTAATTGTAGGCATTATAAATACGATACTTTCCAGGAAAGTTTTTATTATGTTTTACGAATGAAACGAGTATACAGCGGCAAAAAAAAAAAAAAAAAAAAAAAAAAAAAAAAAAAAACATTTTTAACCTATAAGAAATCCTAACTAATGCATGATAATATCATGATATATGCATGAAAAATATATTTCGTTCAAATATTTTATTTAAAATATTTATTTTTTTTTGCAATATTTATATCTATTGATTAAAACCTAAATAGGTTTTTCTTTCCAAATGTTTGCTAAATAATATGTTTTAACTAAACAAAAATTCAATAAAAACGTGCGAAATTTATAATATCTAAACGCAATGCTGTTGGTTAGACCATAGCGTTTAGTCAAATTTCATGTCAGCTAACTACTTCGTATGATTGCTGGATACATTCTTTAAGTGATCGACGATAAATTGAACTATTACTATTATATATTAATTAATTATTATATATTAATTAACTGTTATATATCAGGGTTTCTTTCATTAATTGTTGTGTGAAATCATTAATTAAAATTACTGAAAGAGGATTTGTTAAAGCGCAGTTGAATAATTTTCCAAGAATAGACACGATTACGACGTGGTTTTTTTTTTCTTCTTCAAATCCAGATTTTATATCTACTGAATTTAAAGGAGTGATAACTACAAGATAATTTTGTGATGATTAATTCAATTTGGAAGTTCTTTGAATACATAAGTTCCCATATTAATTTGTAAAACTAATGCAAAAATATGCCTATAAATGCAGAAAAAAATAGTTTCATCAATAAATACAATCAATAAGTTGACATACGCATGATGGTATAGAAGGATCAATCTGATTGGTCAGTTGACATCCGCATGATGGTATAGAAGGATCAATCTGATTGGTCAATTGACATCCGCATGATGGTATAGAAGGATCAATCTGATTGGTCAGTTGACATCCGCATGATGGTATAGAAGGATCAATCTGATTGGTCAGTTGACATCCGCATGATGGTATAGAAGGATCAATCTGATTGGTCAGTTGACATCCGCATGATGGTATAGAAGGATCAATCTGATTGGTCAATTGACATCCGCATGATGGTATAGAAGGATCAATCTGATTGGTCAGTTGACATCCGCATGATGGTATAGAAGGATCAATCTGATTGGTCAGTTGACATCCGCATGATGGTATAGAAGGATCAATCTGATTGGTCAGTTGACATCCGCATGATGGTATAGAAGGATCAATCTGATTGGTCAGTTGACATCCGCATGATGGTATAGAAGGATCAATCTGATTGGTCAGTTGACATCCGCATGATGGTATAGAAGGATCAATCTGATTGGTCAGTTGACATCCGCATGATGGTATAGAAGGATCAATCTGATTGGTCAGTTGACATCCGCATGATGGTATAGAAGGATCAATCTGATTGGTCAGTTGACATCCGCATGATGGTATAGAAGGATCAATCTAATTAGGGATTGATAAATTATTTGCCACTTCTATAAATTTGTTTTATTGAAAACTACTTTCGAATGTTACACATTCATCCTCAGTTCTAAAAACACACAAAAAATTCAAAAATAAGTAATTCAAAATATAGTTTGGTATTATAATCTAAAAATTATATGGTTTTTTTTTTTTTCCAGTTCTACTGTGAATTTAATCAAGGGGTGAATTTCGTTTATTATTTTTAAAAAAAGAGGAAAAATCTAGTTTAAAAAATAAAAATCTTACAATTTTGTAAAGACGAACAATGTAAAATTTAATGCACATTTTCCATATTACCCTATAAAATATTCCTAAAATATATAATATCAATTTTGAGTTAATAAAAGAGTATATATTATTATTTGATAATAAATACTGTTTTTATTTCTTTATTTATATATGTTTTATTTTTCAGAAAAGGAGGGTGAATGCTGAAAAGGAGAGCAGGGCTTATCCTCCAAGTCGTCCTAGCCGGTGGAACCTACAAAGAGGCCCAGAGTGAGCATAATAAATATTATATTATTAATAAATAATGATATACTATAATAAATAATATATAACATATATTAGAAATATAAATAATATATGAAAGTAAACAGTAAGATGTATTATGAATTTTAATAATACTACGGGCTGAGCTGGGTTCCATTCCTTCTTGTATTCACAGATCTTCAGCAGCCCCTCTGGGGACCAATGCAAATACTTTCTTCGTATTTCGCTCACACTGCTTTGAAAATGAAATGCTGATAGAATACGTATCATAACATTTTTTTTTAACAAATTCTTTATAATGATATTTCTGAAACACCTGCCTGCAGTTGATATATCAGACGCTTTTAAAGCGTTCATCAGTACTTATTGTATTTAACTTAATAAAATAACTATAGGACACCCTCAATATAACGCGCCCATCCTAGAACCTTTAAAAGATATCTTATTGGTCATTAAAAGTAAATTGATGAATTCTCATTTCTTTATTAATTCTTGTTTTTTATTCAATTTTTTCCAACGAATTTTCGCATTTAGGACGAAATTAAAAAAGACATTTCAGTCGTTATCAATTGGTTAAAAAAAAATTAAAACCAGGTTTTAATGTAAAAATATCTCCTTTTAAATTGAATAATGATTGTATTTGTATGTAAAATTAATATTGTATTTTTCTATCATTAAATTATATCCAATTGATATAGGTAGATTACCAAAACACAGTCTCGATTCTTATATATTATTTTATTTCATTGAGAGTAGCTTTCGGTGTCCAGCACCATATTTATCTCTTTCGAATCATTACTCCATCATAAGGGGAAAGAGGTTTGCTATTTGGAACATTAGTCCATCGTCTAGAAATTAATTGAATATTATTTGCGCAGATCTGCATGGGAAAGAGAGCATACCGGCACCGAAAGCTACTCTCAATGAAATAAAATAATATATAAGAATCGAGACTATGCTTTGGTAATCTACCTATATCAACTGGAAATAAATTATAAAACAGTCTACCTACAGTTTCCATAGACATGATATTTATATAATTCAACTGTTCTTCAGGTCAATCGAATGTGTGGAGGGAGGAGAGTTTGTTCCCTTATCACGGTCTGTTCTCGTTTCCCCACAACCATATTCTTGTGGGCGAGTTTTAGTTATTAGCTAAAACAGATCGATTAGTCAATTTTCAATAATGAACCTTTGAAATCGGCCAATAAAAAAAATTAATCTGAATCCCTCTCGGAATTTGAGGTTTTACGTTTCAAAATTACGCCGTGCGCGGCGGGGCTTAAGTGGACCGTTTTTTCTAAGATTCGGAACCTAAGTCAAAGGTTAGGTTGATCCTTGGTACTCGACTATTACATCTGCCATTTCGTTTCAAAATCGTGGCCGATTAGTATTCATATCCACCCATATCTAGGTCTTTTATAAATATAAAGGAAAAATACAAAGTATTTAAAAAAAATTAGTTACATTTTTATTATTATTATTTTTTAATATAGAGCTATTTGGAAATGATAAACCATATTATAATAAATTTGTACCATTTCAAGCCATGACATTCGACTTTCTGATATTAAATTTTAATTAATTAATTCGTCTTCGTTTACAGTTTACCACTTATCTGTTCTAATCACATTTAGATATGGTTCAAGTATTTTTATTTATTAAATTACAAATTGAAATAGATCATAAATAAGGAAATTGGAATAGCAATGGAGGTATTGAATTACCTTGTAACTCTCATCGATGTTAGTCATAGTTATGTTATACAGATTGTTAAATATGGCAAAATATTGGCATGAATAAAAAAAAAGTAACAGTTTTAAGAGTTAAAATGAGGTTTATTTTTTTCTTACATCTCCGTTAATTCTAATGTTGTTATTATTGTTTTATTAAATATTTTTATTGCTAATACTATACATAATCATTTAGTAAACATAATGTCTCTCTATGAGGTTCAGTACTTCTTTGGCATTCATTCAATCAAAATGAAATTGAGGTATGAAATTCAAGTAATTCTACGACATTACTGGAAAAGGAAATTTTAAGCCGCCGAAACAAAGCGTTTGATACGGGCAAGTTGAAGAGGAACCTAACCTTAATGAGCGGATTGTGAGGAGGTGGTTCGCCAAATTTGAAAGTGGCGATACAAGCTTGGAAAGGTAAAAAGTACTCGGCAGCTATCCTCCGAACTTGATTTGTCACAGTCAAGTGTGAATCGTCACTTATAGCAATTAGGTAAAGAGAAGAGAGCATGTAGACAAGTTCCAGGTGAGCTCACCTGCAGCAGCCCAACATCGCCTGGAAATATTCCGCCAAAAACTGAAATGGATGCCATCGAACTCCTACAACACCCACCCTATATCCCTGATCCTTCACCTTCGGACATTCATCTTTTCCGAGCAATTGCTCACTTTTTTAAGGAGAAATCCTTTCAAACATTTGAGGAGGTAAAAATTGGATTAGAAGACTATATCCAGTCGAAACCCAAAGAGTGGTACCGGCAGGGAATCGAACAGCTGGTAGCTTCTAGGTAGCAACTGACCAAAGAACAAGTGGACTGTACTTCGAAAGTTAGAAGAAATTTTATGTAAGAAAAAATAAACTTCATTTTAATCCTTGAAACTGTAATTTTTTTACTTCTTTGTACGAAGTAAAGGAAGTATTGTAATCTCAAAAATTTTCGGTTTTAAGATTTCAACGGAAATGTCCACTTTGACCATCCCTGAATCCATTTTGACTAGTTTCGTCGTGGCGTCTGTACGTACGTACCTTCGTATCTCGCATTACTCACAAACGGTTAGTCATAGAAAGTTGAAATTTTGTATTTAGGATTGCTGTAAAATCTAGTTGTGAACCTCCCTTTTTGGTCACTGCTTGATCACCGGAAGTGGTACTTTACTTGAAGGTCATCACTGATTTCCATTACATCAAATATTATATTTAAATCAAATACATAAATCATATGTTTCGGTAATAAAGGTTACAAACGCAATTTGGTTTCCAATCCAATTAAATACTTTTTTTAAGTGTTAAAATTGAGTGTAAAATACTGGTTTTTCTCTCCATTTTTGTGTGTGTGTGTGTGTCAATAGATGGATGTCGCGACGCCGAGTGTCGTTTTTGATATACTGCAATCTTCGGAAACTAGTAACCAAATTGTGGATTACTTTTTGAGCCACCGATTTATAGTTTAATAGGCGTACAAGGAATTCATGTGTTGTCCACATCAGATTTTTTTTTTTAATCGCCCTAACATATTTATTTCTATTTATATTGAAATTAATACTTATTTTTATAAACTTTATAATGCCACTCAATTAACATATACATCGATTCGTTCTTGTCACTCATGGCTTAAAGATGTTGCCAGCAATTTACCACAAGGGTTGATCTTCCTAAACGATCGTATCCTCAACCACCCGTTAAACCAGAGAGGCCTTCCTGACGCAAGAGTTTGCATATTCATTGAGGACCTGAACCGCAGCCATTCTAAACCAAATATCACCACATTACGATCCCTCCTGTCATGAATTTCAGATTGTGTTTGGAGAGGAATTGGAAATCATTACTAAGCTTGTATGGGTTTATTTGCTCTAAAATGTTCACTATATTGATCATTTTATTTATTAATAATCATAAAATGAAACAGCTATCTATTTAATGACTAATAATTTAGTAGTCATGAAAGATAAATATGCGACTTTCTCGGTACTCAGTAACTATTTTTATTTGTTTTTGCTTTCAGGAAAGAACCCTACATATATATATATATATATATATATATATATATATATATATATATATATATATATATATATATATATATATGTATATACTACACACAGGGTGTCCTAGCGGATATGGATCACCCCCTGTAGATTCCAGAGTATTTAAAATAACGGGATGAAACTCCGAGCGTCTTCATTATGAAGTATTTTTTATGACATTACCGCCCCCGTAACCTTCTCCAGTTCTTCTACAGCGCAACTAATTCTGGAATTTCAAATGGAATTGGATATTGCTTTTTACGGATTCTGTTAGAAAATTAAATTTTCAAGACGAATTCATATCTGACACTTTTTTTGATGCGATGCGTTAATCGCAAAAATACTGTTTTTATATAAAATTTCAAATTTCTCTGAAGGAACAATTTTTTTTTAGAAAACTATCGAAGTAAACACAGCAGAGGATTAAAACAACTTTGAAATGAGTCTGTTTTCATTCCATAAAGCTGAGTACTAGAGCGGCAATAATAATTGGAACGTTATTTTGACCACTGTATATATGATGTAATTAACTTACATTATTAAGTAACATAAATATTAACCGACCTTTGCCTCCGTCGGTTCAAAAGGGAACTGTTTTTGAACTGTAATACAGTTTGAGGAAAAAAGTATGATATTTGTTTTGTTTTTTTCAAACAGCTTTGAAAATGGCGTGTCCCAATCCCTTAACGACTTCAGTAATGGAATTGGGATTGCATGCTACCATGCCACGGGATAATAACGCATAAGGTTATTGCAAAAACCACGTTAAGGTGAGATTGTACCTTATGTATCGTTTCGGTCCACTATAGTACAAAATATTGTCGTACATTCACAATCAGAATATATTAATAACTTTACATAATGAGCAAAGAAATGCTTTTCATTCATTTCATGCCATGTTAGCCACTGTTATGCATATATAGGGATACATATCGAAAAATTGGAAATGGTTTAAAAATCGACTGTTGATGACGTAATACTGACGATTCTCAGTCGTCACTCTGGGTTTGACAGTTGCTAGAAGCCTTAATAATATATTCTAATAATAAACATATTGCCACCTTAATAAAATCCTACTGTATGCCATAAAGAAGAAAATAAAAAAAATAAAAAAATTTTTGGGGAGGAAAACGTTTGATATGTTTCCTGTACAGTTTTGCTAAATAGGACCTACGTCTTTTTCAAAATATCTGATGTGGACAACACATGACTTCCTTGTACGCCTATTAAACTATAAATCGGTGGCTCAAAAAGTGATCCTGAATTTGGTTACTAGTTTCCGAAGATTGCAGTATCTCAAAAACGACACTCGGCGTCGCGACATCCATCTATTGATACACACACACACATACTCTTGTTTCTGGAGGTCTCATTCCGTTATTATATGTCGTTTTCTTTCAGTAGGTAACAAGATCCTAAGAGATTTCTTCGTGTTCCTGACAACATTAGAACTGTCTATGTCACTTGATAAAGCATTGGAAATCGACAGTTTCGAAAATTTTAAGTGGAAAAACCCACTCAACTTATATCTTATTCTCCTGCTACAGACTTGTTCATCTCACAAAGGGAGAGGAAAACCAGTATTTTATACTCAATTTTATCACTTAAAACAAGTAATAAAAATGTTTAATTGGATTGGAAACCAAATTGCGTTTGTAACCTTTATTACCGAAACATATGATTTCTCTACTTAATTTTAATATAATTTTTGATGTGAGTTTATTATGACCTTCAAGTGAAGTACCCTTTTCGGCTCAGCAATTTTAACGAAAATCTAGTAAATACATTCATATCAATATAAAAGTCCTATTTACCAAATTTGAGATATTATATTTTAATATAATTTTTGATGAAAGTCAAATATGAATTTTAAATAAAGTACCACTTCCGGTCTGCCAATGTTAACCAAAATTTATTATATTATTTCAATCAATATATAAGTTATAAATACTAAATGTGAGAAGATTTGCATAGTAATATAATTTATAATTTATAAATATACAATATGAGTAAAGTACCTCTTCCGGTTATCAAGCAGTGATCAAAAAGGGAGGTTCACAATAGAATTTACACCAATTCTTAATACAAAATTTCAACTTTCTATGGCTAACCGTTTTTGAGTTATACGAGAGATACGAACGTACGTACGTACAGACGCCACGACCAAACTAGTCAAAATGGATTCAGGGATGGTTGGATATTTCCGTCGAAATCTGAAAACCGAAAATTTTCGCAATTAAAATATTGCCTTTACTGCGTACAAGAAAGTAAAAACGACGTCGATGTTATTGTATTCCTTATGCCTTAATTTACAAAATGGCACAATTATTTTGTAATAACTAGATTTAGATTTTTGATAGAAAAATGGTTAAGTGTGAACGTATTACGTTGGAAAATGTCCCCTTTATGTGCCCTAAATGTGCCCTAGTTTTCCACCTAACTAAAAATGTTCTCCTCCAGGCAGCCAGAGAGCCATTCAGCATCACCTATGGGATTACTAATAAACACGAAAAAAAAAACAAATACATGTGTGAAAACCCAAAGCAGGATATTCGGAAAGGGTTTGTACAGTTGGGTTCACACAGGGTACAAGTGGTGCGAGAATTCGTCTAGTTAAGCTCCAAAGAGAAATTCCCGGAATGACATTGGGGAAGAGATATACAGGCGTATTCTGGCTGCTAATCGATACTGCTTTGCAATTCAAAAACAACTCCGGTCCAACAAGTTGAATAAATCGACAAAGGTCAGAAAATACAAAACATTGATTCGACCTGCTCTGACATATGGCTCCGAAGCCTGGAGTCTTACAAGGACTCAGAAACTGGAACTCTCCAGATTGTAAAGGAAGATTCTGAGGATAATTTATGGGGTTGTTAATGTTAACGGGGACAGAAGAAGAAGAACAAACGTAGAGCTGAAAGGACTTAGACGTGGTCGATGTGATTAAATCCTCTGGATTACAATGGCCAGGCCACGTAACAAGGATGAATCCCGAGGAAATCCCATCTAAAGTTCTATCGGAGCAAATATTTGGAGCGCGGAAGGTTGGACGCCCAAGGCTTCTAATTAGGGATTGATAAATTATTTTCCACTTCTACAATTTTATTTTATTGAAAACTAGTTTCGAATGTTATATATTATTCTTTAGTTCTAAAAACACACAAAAATTAAAAAAAAAAAAAAAAGCAATCCAAAATACAGTTATCAAACTGTATTTTGAATTGCTTATTTTTGAATGTTTGTATGTTTTTATAACTGAAGACGAATGCATAACATTTGAACGTAGTTTTTAATAAAAACTTAATTATAGAAGTGGCAAATAATTTATCAATCCCTAATTAGATCGATCCCTCTATACCATCATGCCGATGCAATATCGATACTTGGTATTCGTATCTGGAAGGCAGCCGCACAAAACTGAAACAAGTGGCGTTCAATGCAAGAGCAGGCTTTGACTCAGGTTGTGGGTTTTAGAGCCGCATGAAAAAAAAAAAAAACTAAATATGTTCTGAGGCATATTTTCCTACTATAATTTGATCGATTAAGCAAAGGCAATAAATCTTGACTTTTGTATGGAAAATAAAAATGCATAATAATGGTATCTACGTATATTAAATAATTGAATATAGAAAAAAAAAATGCCTCTTAATGATTTCTTAAAAAACTATTTATTCAATAATTTTACAAAGTAAATTATTTCTAAACAGAAGTCATCTTCATCGTCTGAATCACAATCAATTCAAACAAAAAATTAAATATCCCTTTTAAATAAAAGTGTTTTTCGACGAAGTGGAAACAGGGTGGATTTCAAAAAGGTGGATCTTGCTCAGAACAAATATTTAATTTAAAATCAATAATTCGGCTTAGGATACTGAATTCCGAGGATGTGGTAGTGAGTGGCCTTTGTAGATTTTAAAAAGGCCTTTAATTCTGCTGACAGAGAAACCTTAGACAAAACAATACGGAAATTTGGTGTGAAGTCGAAATTGACAAACCTAATACGTCAAATACATACAGAAACAATTTCAAAAGTAAAATTAATGGTCGAAATACTAAATCCAATCAGGATAAATACAGGTGTCCGGCAAGGTGATCGCTATTCGCTCATTTTGTTCAACTGTATCCCAGAGAAAGTTTTGATAATTTAGAAAAAATAATTAAAAAAAAGCAAACTTTGGGGAGAAAAGCAGAGATGTTGAAATTAATTGTCTGGCATTTTCAGGCGATTCCGCTATACTTTCTGAGAGCCTTACAGATGCAACGAAACAAATCAATTTCTTTGTGAAGAAATTGCCAACAAAACCTCTTTGAGAATCTCTGCGGATTAAACCAAATATATTACAAACATAAAGAAAATGATTTTGAAAAATCTGCTGTTGAATAAAGATTACACAAGATGGAACGAGTGTATGGCATCACTGAAATTAAGCTATTTTTGAACAATAGTTTAGGTAAACTTAAAGTATTGGAAAGAAAAATCTCAGGTCCGATAAAAACGTTGGAATAATGGAAATTAAGAAGCAATAAGGAAATATATGACAACATTAAAACATTATAAAAAAGACTATAACGGGAAGAATATTAATTAGGGATTGATAAATTATTTGCCACTTCTATAAATTTGTATTATTTAAAACTGGTTTAGAATGTTATACATTCATCTTCAGTTCTAAAAACACACACAAAATTCAAAAACAAGCAATTCAAAATATAGTTTGGTATTATTATACATATTAAATTAGATTAATATAAATCAGCTTAAATGAAAAAAATCATAAATTCATCAAAGACTCAGGAGTTAAATTAACACATCACGTTGAAAACAGACTCAAATTAAATATATATGAAGCACTTGAAATAATAAAATCCTTCAAATCCAATCCAGATTTATGCTTAAATGATCAAATAAATATCTCCAATAGTCCAATCTTAAATGTATCCCCATCTATAACAGAAAAAAAACAATTACTCACCGGCATTACTGGAAAACCCTGACCCTTTAGCCGTTTACCTATAAACATGCTACTTACCTTTCGTTCATTGTTAGTTCAATGCGAGAAGAAACCAATACAACCTTTTCTGTTTGATATAATCCATTTAAACCTTAGTGAGTACCAACATGTATTTAATTTCTTATCTTAATTAAATTCATAATTCATAAATGTTTTGTAACCTGATTTATATTAATCTAATTTAATATGCATAATAATACTAAACTATATTTTGAATTGCTTATTTTTGAATTTTTTGTGAGTTTTTAGAACTGAAGATTAATGTATAACATTCTAAACTAGTTTTCAATAAAACGAATTTATAGAAGTGGCAAATAATTTATCAATCCCCAATTAGATTGATACTTCTACACTATCGTGCTGATGTTTACTAAGAATATTAATAGTTTTTGTTCATATGAAAAGAATTGTATGATGGCAGATTGACAAAGCAGATATTCGGGAGCCTTTGGAAGAAATCGTCTACGACAGGCTGGAACTATGGAGAGAGAGGTTTTTAAAAATAATGATTTAAGTCGAGAGACTCCAAGGACGAAAGGGAAGACACGGTCCAAAGTGGACTGAAAAAAGGAAAATGAGGAGAAATGTTGGAAGGAGCGAAAGACAAAGAAACAAGGAACGAAATTTGAAATTTTGCGAGGTGCATACAAGGCCTCGAGAAAAAATAAATAACAAAAATATTTACTATCTTCATTTGTCCATTTCTTGCATTTTTTCTGCTGCTTCCACTTTTCTTTTGTCTTATATTTCGCGTATCAGTCCATATAAATTACTTCCTATTTTTCTTTCCGGACAGCGTTTGATTCCTAGACGCCGCCCTATTAAAATGTCTAACTTTTCCTATTGTAGGACAAGTTTGTTTGGTTTTAGAAGGAGCGCCTTCTCTTAATGAGCAATAAGGAAAGTCAGAGTGGAACTCGAAGGAACATCGTTAGTGTAGAACTTGATGCTTTCGATTACACAATGAATAAATTTTTGATAAAATAAGATTACCTGATTGAGACCGAGGCCTTATTCCAACGAAGCAGGTGTTGGAATATCTGCCCCGTAAACTATTGGAAAACTTGCCTCTTCTCCATATTGGAACTTTGACTCAGCCTCGACATGTAGCTGTGCAAAAGTTACAGGCAAAACATAAGCTTAGTAACATGAAAAAAGAACCGAGTTCCCTTTTTATTAAATGCAATGCCAAAACAGTCAGTTTAAGGTTATTAGGTTTATTTTAAATTTTTATAAATACATGAAATATTACTTACCTTTGAAAAAAAGTAAATAAGAAAACATCTCCTCTAACGAAGTGACAGCAGCTACTGAACTAAAGTTACAGCTACTGAACTAAAGTTACAGCTACTGAACTAAAACATTCGTAGATGGTGCGCAGTGTCGCCACTTCTGTTAGTTTACAAGCTGTTGTAATTTAGAGGCTCAATTAAAATATCTGATGTGGACAACACATGACTTCCTTGTACGCCTATTAAACTATAAATCGCTGGCTCAAAAAGTGATGCTGAATTTGGTTACTAGTTTCCGAAGATCGCAGTATCTCAAAAACAACACTCGGCGTCGCGACATCCATCTATTGACACACACACATACAAATAGGGAGGAAAACCAGTATTTTACACTCAATTTTAACACTTAAAAGAAGTAATAAAAATGTTTAATTGGATTAGAAACCGAATTGCGTTTGTAACCTTTATTACCGAAACATATGATTTATGTATTTAATTTAAATATAGTTTTGGATGTGGCTCACCAATTTTAACCAAAATATATTAAATACATTCATATAGATATAAAAGTCCTATTTACCAAATTTGAGATGTTTTACATTATATTTTAATATAATTTTTGATGAAAATCAATTATGACCTTCAAGTAAAGTACCACTTCCGGTGATCAAGCAGTGACCAAAAAGGGAGGTTCACAACTAGATTTTACACCAATCCTAAATACGAAATTTCAACTTTCTACGGCTAACGGTTTTTGAGTTATGAGAAATACGAACGAACGTACGTACAGACGCCACGACGAAACTAGTCAAAATGGATTTAGGGATGGTCAAAATGGATATTTCCATCGAAATCTGAAAACCGAAAATTTTCGCGAATACAATACTTCCTTTACTTCGTACAAGGAAGTAAAAACACTGCAAATTATTACTCAGTGGTTTATTATTTTCCTTTAGTAATATTTCAAAAATATCTATTCTGTCCAAGTAAAAAAATGAAGCAGTAGGCACCAAAGGAAAAGAAATTTGAAGCTTGTCACAAGATGATCGCCGTGAGAGTGCCGAACTGGGAGTGTTAATTTAAAAAACTGTGTCAATGCAAGTAGGCTGTGATGTAAAATGGTACAGAGGAAATATTTGATGTGCACTTCAGTAGGAAAAAAAAAGGAAAGCTAAATGAAGTGCAGAAATAATCCAAGGAAGGATAAAGCAGAGAGATACGAGGCAGTCATAAGCCCAGTAGATGGGTCAGGAGGCCTAGGGCCACGATGACCAGCGGCTAGTCAATAGCGGGAGAATCAGTGTACGAAGTTCATCGTTTTGTAGGGAATTTCATCAGATTTCGTTTAAAAGTACCAAACAAACAAATATTTTGCAGTTGGATTCTTTTTTTTTTTCTTCGATATTTGGATTCTACGTATCTTGAAACGTAAAACCTCAAATTTTTTTTCCTTCATAGATTCCAAAGGTCTATTATTGAAAACAATAAGCCAAAATATAGCCAATTGGCAAACGTGTCCCTATGTGAAATGCACCCCGATCACCGCTACTTATATATTTCAACTTATTCGTACCTATATCATCTTATATCTGTTTTACCAAAAGCATTGCCGTATCTGCCATTACCCCGATATCTTGTTTTTTATTTCTTGTTTCGATTTTATTATAGCTAATCTTCGTTAGTGTAGGGATTTGATGCATTCGATTGCACAATAAATAGATTTTTGACAAAATAAGACTACGTGATTAAGGGCCTGGGCCTTATTCCGACGAATCACGTGTTGGAATATGTGCCCCTTAAGCTGTTGGAAAACCTGCCTCTTCGCGATATTGGAAATTTGACTCAGCATCGGCGTGTAGTGATGAATAAGTTATTGGTAAAACATAGGCAAAGTAACAAAATGAAATAACCGAGCTCCGTTTTTGATAAATGCAATGTCAAAATAGCTAGTTTAACGATATTAGGTTTATTTTAAATTTTTATTAAGATATGAAATTATACTCACTGTTGAAAAAAATGAAGCTATTTGTTAAATGAAGCTACTTCTGTCAGTTTACCCTTCGTCGTAATTTAGAGGTTCAATTTAAAATATAAATTCTGATGGAATACTTGCGCCAATGGAAAATGAACCCGGGTCTCCCCTACTTATATTTGTTAACGTATTCTTACGTGCATTATCATATATCTATTTTAACGAAATCATTACCGTCCCTGCTATTAGCCTGTTAATATAATATAAAGCCCTGCTGTTATTGCTTGTTTTGATCTCATTATTTCTTGTTAATTTTACTTCCTTGTAATCGCGAAAATTTTTGGTTTTCAGATTTCGACGGAAATATCCATTTTGACCATCCCTGAATCCATTTTGACTAGTTTCGTCGTGACGTCTGTACGTACGTTCGTACTTATCTCGCATAAGTCTAAACCGGTTAGACGTAGAAAGTTAAACTTTCAAATTTAGGATTATTATATAATCTAGATGTGAACCTCCCTTTTTGGTCACTGCATGAATATCAGAAGTCGTACTTTAATTGAAGGTCATTACTGATTTTCATCAAACATTATATTAAAACATTATGCAAAACTTCTCAAATTTGGTATTTAAGACTCAAATATTAATATAAACAACAAAATAAACTTTGGTAAACATTGGCAAACCGGAAGTAGTACGGAAGTACTACTCCTATATCAATATAAGTAATTTAATAGATTTTGGCTGAAATTGAAGATCCGAAAGGGGTACTTTACTTGAAGGTCATAAGAAATTTACATCAAAAGGTATATTGAAATTTATTACAGAGATCATATGTTTCGGTGATAAAGGTTATAAACGCAATGTCAACAAGGTCATGTTTGCCATGTTAAGTCATGTGTTGTCCACATCAGATATTTTTAAAATAGAACCACAGGCAGGGGCGCACGCATAATTTTTTTTGGGGATGGGATTTAATTTGGTTTTTAGGAGGAGATTCAATAAGAAGAAGGCAAATAATCAACTGAATGTCTATAATCGCCAAATCATTATTAAGGATAAGCATGAAAATTAGATCAAAAGCTATTGTTACAATTACCAAAAATATTATTCATAATACAAATCTTATGTTGGTGAGTATAGAAATTCTTTTTCGAGCATTTCAGGGGGGGTATATCCTTCTGATCCTCTCTCCTTCCCCCCATGTACGCCACTGACCACAGGCGTTGATGACCTTTCGGTTTTACCGTTTAAAACCTAAACAAAAAACTTGTTTCGAGACCTCGTTTCTAACCGGCTTTTATTAACCGTTGTTGTATTTTCTTTAATAATGTCTTCATTCATCAGTACCAAGTCATCAGCACACCCAAGCACTGATATTTTACCACCAAGTATCAATCGTTATTCTTTACAGATGAAAGGAAATCGCCTTGTTTTATACCCGAATGAACCTCCTACTGTACAAAAATAAAAGAATCTTTAATTGAATAAATAAACGATAAAGAAAATCTTTGCTTTGATGAAGATCAATCTGTATTCGGTTTTAATTACAAAAATAAACTTCAGTTTCAGCAAACGAAGAAAAAAAAACAACAACTTTGATCTTAGGCAAACAATCAGTATAAAAAATTGTTACATCGTCAGATATTCAGCACTAACAATGTCACCTTTAGCACTAGTGCTATAGATCAGGTAGAGCTCGTTAACTGGGACAGAGACGCACCTAGATTGTGCATTTATGGCGGGCTTTAGTGTTATTTTAGTGCCTGTAAGGAGCCAAGATAGTGCTTAGGGGGTTATCAATAGTCCACTGGGGGTGTAAGCTCCCCGCTAAGAGAGCCCTGGGGCATATTGGGGCCATAAATGTGCTGAATATAGCCACTTCTAGTTGTCAATAATAGTATCGTAAATATGGACATATTTCCTTGATACTTTTCAACAGTTCTAGTCAGTTAATTTAATATATTCGATAACGAAATTAACGTTAATTAAAGTTAATTGCTAATGAACCTATGTTTCTGAGGCACATATATAAAATTTTTAGTTATGTAAACTTCTTTTTTTTCTGCTGAAAAGCGACGTAAGGCTGCAGAAAGGAAAAGAAAATATCGATCCGAAGTTTCAGAAGAAGCAATACATAGAAAATGTGTTGAAAAAATTGAATGTCAGAGGACTTTCTGAGCTGATAAACGACCACGAAAAATGACGTTTCAAGAAATTAGAAATACATAAAAAGTTTTTAAGGGGAAAAAACCTCAGTAAAAAATCAAACAGTGGATGGAAACCGTAACTTAGTAACACTATCAGTCTGATGAAGGCCAAGGCCGAAACGCAATTCTATTTTGTTTTTCTTTCTTGTCTTCCTTTCTCTTTTCTTCCTCTTTTTCTACAATACATTGCGTAACACTACATTACATATGTTTCTTATTACGCCATCATATTCTCAGTCAAAGACTCAATTGTTTTGACGATGTGATACATATGGAAATCTCTTAAAAGTTTGAATGTTTGTTAACATCATATAACATACCTAGAATCTAATTTTAGCGAGAGTGCAATTTTTTTTTTTTTTTCAAGCCGTATTAGTTGATCTAAACTATATTTTTGTTAACACAAGGAAAAAATGTCTGCAAAAATATATTGTCCAACATGATGATGAATTATCATTGCAAAATGTACTCACTATGGGCAGCGTGGAAAAATTAAACAACATTTTTTTCTATCTGCAGTTT
Source organism: Rhaphigaster nebulosa (assembly GCA_948150685.1). Taxonomy (NCBI): domain Eukaryota; kingdom Metazoa; phylum Arthropoda; class Insecta; order Hemiptera; family Pentatomidae; genus Rhaphigaster; species Rhaphigaster nebulosa. Next base: position 4,184,591 of record OX411309.1, read on the forward strand.
ATATGTAAAAATTCGGAATCCAGACTTTAATTATTGTTTATTAACGTGAATGTTTCACATACACCTTAATAGTTAATAGTTTCATATACTTCTACAATATCTTAATTTTAGCGTACTTTAATTCCATTGTATTTATCTATTTCCTTAGGTACATGCCTTATTTGCGTCATTTGTTTAGAAAATTATTATTCTGTTGTTATAATTAATACTATTCTATCCTGACTTAAATATTGTTTATTTATTTTTTTAAATCAGTGTTAATTAAAAAAAAATACATATTGTATTATATAATTGCAAATAAAAATAACTGTAATTAAATGACAATATGCTATAGCTAATATAGATATTAGTACATAGTACATAGTACATAGTACATAGTATACTAGATAATATATATATTATCTTACCTATATTGTAGAGGTCAGACTATAATAATTATGTTTGTTCTTTTATTTCAAATAATTACTAACTAAATTAACACTAAGTGGGCCAGACTCAATTATTATTATTATTATTGATGTAAACTTTTGCAATCCGGTTCTTAGAATTATTTTTTTGATGTATTACACAAAATTGAAATCGATGAAAAATTTTAAGGTAATTTTAAATTAAAAGGTATACCTTAAGAATTAAAATGTTGTAAAAAGGAATGCTTATCTGTATATTTTCCGTCTCATGCTATCCTAATTGACAGAAAGTCCAGGAAAGAGGACACGAACTTGATGAAGGAGGGAAGGAGGAAGTGGCTTTATTGGAAGTCGATGGTCAGGAAATGGGGGGAGGCGGTCTGGTGGAACACCACCCTTCAACAGAACACGACTTTAAACAGTTTTCTTTAAAGTTCACTCACTATAAGAGGTTCCGATATTGCCAATTAAATAGTTTCTCCGAGAATTTTTCAATTAATGAGATTAAACGAAACGAGGTATTGATCTTATTATTTTTATAAGGTAATGATAATTGGGGAAAGGAATGAGTAATATTAATTATATTAAACATCATTTCTTTAGGCGTTATTAATTAAATAAACATATATATTTTTAATTTATTTATTTGCATTTGTTTCCAGAGTAGAATCCTATACAGAGTCTATCTCTAAATTATCATCATTACACTCAATTTTTTTTACCATTTTTCAAAAAATCAAAAATTAATTGTACACTATACCAAATAACATACTAAAGGCTAAAAATAATAATTAAAAACTATGACAAGCAATATAAGCTTAAAGAATTATCACAAACATGCATAAACTTAAATAAGAAATAAGCAAATAAAACGATCTATACAACATGTTTAAAAATATAAATAAAAAATTCAAGATAATAAAAGCAGAGCCAAAAGTCATCTTATGGAAATAATATACGTAACAAGATTAAAAATCATAATAAACTAAAAACTATTATTAGTAAAAATAACTTAATAACTTATAAATAACATATATTACTATTATTTTATTGTTTATTATCTATTTTTCATCCTACCTTGCCTCTCGGCATTACGGGTTCGGAAGAATTACCTACCGATGAGTCTCACGCATCCTTAATGCGTGTCCATCCTTAATTGAGTATATTAAAATAGTTTGGTCCTACTACAATCGTATACGAAGGATGCAAAGTATGGATAATTTTTCTGACCAACTAATTGAGGAAATATATATTACTAGTATAATATAATTTTAACATCGCTTTTAAAGTACAAATTAAAGCTTTTAACAGATTTCAAAAGGGCCTACGATTCTATTGACTGGTAGAATTTGCGTAATATTTCGGAAGGACATGAAATACCTAATAAATAAGTTCATCTGGTTAGGATTTGTATTTTCGTAACATTCAACAGTATGAAATTGTATTTGTTGAATTCTGGTTTAAAGCACAGGGCGATTTTCTTCTCCTGTTTTATTTAATTTAGTACTAGCCTATGTTATTAATTTGAAAGGTGATTCATACCAATTGATTTTTTATCACTTTTTGGTGAAATTTCCCGTTTTCGGTATGCTGATGATATGAGATGAGGCGGAAATTATAAATCTAATTATAACAACGATTATTAAAAGCCCGTATGGAACTAGGTCTCGAAATATGAATAATGCAAGATCTATGATCAGTAACAGAAATGCCTATGACGTCGGCAATATAGTACGATTAATTATGTAGAAAAATTTACCTCTGGAATAGACACTTTGGACCCCTGTTGTCTACAACTCGAAAGGGCACAGTCGAAGGGTCACCGAGTTCAACCATTTTTTTTTTTTTTGTGATTCTACATATAAAAATATAGAGTATATATCTCGGCGTTCGTTCCAATAGGTTCTAGAAACCGAGAAAAATAAAATAAAACCTGCTTAAACTGCTTTCGCCGATGATATCGGTAGTTCTCGCCAAAAATGACAGACTTGAACCACAATATCAGAATTCTCCAAGCTGAACTAGAAAAAATGGATATGAAAATAAACCCCGATAAAACAAAGATAATGAGAATCGGCAGGACGCTTCAAGAAGAGAAGGAAATAATAAAAAATAAATAACAAACCCATCGAACAGGCCCAAAGTTTCAAATATCTGGAGCCCATTTAGATGAGATATGGTTCGTTCAATCGATAAGGAAGAAAAAATGAGTTCGGCTGGAAAGATGTTTTATGCAGAAAATAGAAAAAAGTAAGCATGGATACAAAATTAAAGATTTACAAATCTACATTTCTCCCCAGAGCCACTTACTCCTCGGAATCATGGACAGTAACCATGAAACATAGAAGCACGATACTGAAATGGGATTTCTTAGAACAGTGGTTCTCAACCTGGGGGTGGGCGCCCCTCTAAGAGGGGGCGTAATAAAACTAAAGGGGGGAGGCGATCATATCGAGAAAAAAATATATCGATAAAAATAATTTATTTTACAGAAAACATTCTGATATAATAAAAAATAAAATACACTTTGCACTGATATAATAAACTTATAAATAGCTATTGCACAATGTATTTAATAATTAACTTACCAAAATTAAATTTAAAAAATGATTAATAATTATTAGTGACTCCCTTGGGTTCACGTTCTAGAATATTCGAGACAAATCTATGCATTAATATTTTGAATTTTGAATTGATATATAGTGTATTTGAAAATTACAATCGATATATGCATTATGTGATTATGTAAACTAAATTAAATAGAAACTAATGTTATGATTACAGCTCGATTTCAGTGAAAATTATCGTATGGGGAGGGTGCGATGAAAATTGTGATTGAAAATTGGGTCGCAAATACTAAAACATTGAGAGACACTGTGTGTTAAAAGAACAAATTTAGGGATTTATATATCTATTGATTGTTAAGTAGGAAATAAAGCTTTTTTTTTTTGTGATAATTCTTACAATATTTTCTCAATATTCTTAAAATCTTGTAATTTATTTGATCAAAGAGAATAAAGAATTAATTAATTTCATGCATTAAGGCAGATGGGGTTTTCCGATTCCTTAAAATCTGTAACGGATCCCATCTTCAACTCAATGATATAAGAACTCGTTTCCAGATTCTAACCTGAAATATTTAGTATGAAATTTATATTATGAAAAAACAGAAGCAAGATGACCTCTATGATGATTATAATCTTCACAAGTACATTTGTAAATGTAATGGATTTTAGTAATCACTGCCTTAAAATGTAGCATATTGAAAGTATACCTGCAATACCATGTAAGTCTTATTTATATTATATATATAACTAGTATAGCTAGTTTATGTTTTAACATTATAACTTGTTCTTCTTAATTACCTCACATTATCTTATATTTTTTTACTTATAATCATTTATATTTTTTTCTTCAATTTATAATACTATTCATTTGTTCAATATAGGCATACATATTTTATTTTATTTTTTTTTTAAATTAGGTAATATTTAATTTTAATATATTATTTTATATTCATTATAATTACCTTTATCGCCAACTTTGTAGCTTAAACTATTGTTATTTGTCCTATAATATCAATTCGATTTTTTAAAATGTATCATTAAAATGGATTATTCGTGTAATAGAATTCATTATTATTTATATATCACACTCTTTATATTTTTTATTCAACTTTACACTAGGGTCGCGTTATCACTTGTTCCTTCCGAGGTCACCCGAAGGTTGCCGGACTAGCACACTCTAGCGTCATTTGTGCTAACAAACTGCTTTCCATTCAATTGTAACATTCATATTCCTTGGAATTATTAAAATTGTTCCTGCTTTAATTAGATATTATTTAAAATTACTAGTGCTGTCGACTTCCGCTCATTACGTTCACCCAAGAACTAAACAAAACGCCAACGAATCCTTTTCAGTTGAGGTCGAGGCCTTACCGTAATTTCAATTATTACTGCTTTAATCAGATCACAGCTGTCGACTTCCGCTCGCTACGCTCGCTCAAGAGATAAACAAATCCCAAAAGTTCGTTTTCAGTTGAGGTCGGGTCCTTACCGTAATTTAAAATATCTCACTCCTTTAAATTATTACAAAAATTTGCCCAGATCACCGGAAGTCGACAGCATTAACAATTTTGAATAATATGAAATTAATGCAGTAATAATTTCAATGATAACTGATATTCAACGATAATTTCAATAATTACGAATGTTACAATAGAATACAAAGCAGTTGGTTAGCATAAATGGCGCTAGAATGTGCTAGTCCGGCGATCTTCAGGTAAACTCGGAAGTAACAAGTGATAACGCGCCCCTAGTGTAAAGTTGTACCTTATTTTTTTCCCATTATAATCAGCTGGATTATTGATGTCTATTGCTTCTCTGCTTATTATCAACCGATTCATTCCCCTTAAAACTCCTGAAAATAAATAATTGGTTTAACGAATTTAACACGTATAATGGAAGAAAAAAATTATAAAATTATATAAATCTAATTTTACCGACTAGTGTTAATCTGCTCTGAAACACAACATAAGACCCAGATATAGTAGAGATCCCAAAGTTCCGTGTTGTGATCCTATCCCGAGACAGAGGCAGAAGTAGAGTACATTTCCCAATCCTGTTAAGTGGATTAGGGACTGGTTTAAGGCGCACTTTGTCTGGCAGGTCTCTGCGAGTGGATCTCTCGGCTCTGGACTGGTCTTCATTCAATCACCCTTCGATCCGGTTAAATTAAATAGCTCTGATTGCCTCTATACAACTTAAGCTATTTATCATTTTAATTAAATGTAACAATATTTTATCTTCAACCAGCATTCACATAAAATAACTTATATACAACATTATTCTAAAAAAAAGAAAATCTGTTATTTTCACTTTTTTTACTTCCTTGCAGGTACGAAGTAAAGCAAGTATTGTAATCGCGAAAATTTTCGGTCTTCAGATTTCGACGGAAATATCCATTTTGACCATCCCTGAATCCATTTTAATTAGTTTCGTCGTGCCGTCTGTACGTACGTCCGTTCGTATCTCGCATAACTCAAAAACCATTAGCCGTAGAAAGTTTAAATTTTGTATTTAGGGTTTTTGTGAAATCTATATATGAACCTTCCTTTTTGGTCACTGCTTGATTACCGAAAGTGGTACTTTACTTGAAGGTCATAATAGATTTCCATTAAAAATTATATTAAAATACTATGAAAAACTTCTCAAATTTAGTATTTTTAACTTTTATATTGATTTAAATAACATACTAGATTTTTGTCTAAATTGAAAAACCGGAAGCGGTACTTTACTTGAAGATCATATTAGACTTTCATCAAAAATTGTATTAAAATATAATATAAAGCATCTCAAATTTGGCAAATAGATCTTTTATATCGATATGAATGTATTTACTAGATGTTGGTTAAAATTGGTGAGCCGAAAAGGATACTTTACTTGAAGGTTATAAGAAACCTACATCAAAAGGTATAATGAAATGTTTCGGTAATAAAGGTTACAAACGCAATTTGGTTTCTAATCCAATTAATCATTTTTATTACTTGTTTTTGTGTAAAATTGAGTGTAAAATATTGGTTTTCCTCCCCATTTGTGAGATCAACAAGTCTGCAGCATGAGAATAAGATATTAGTTATGTGGGTTTTTCCGCTTAAAATGTCGAAACTGTCGATTTCTAATGCTTTATCCAGTGATATTGACAGGTTTATTGTTGTCACGGAACATGAAGAAATATCTTGGAAACTAGTTACCTAATGAAGGAAAACGACATATAATAACGGAATGGGGCCTCCAGTAACAAGAGTGTGTGTTTTTGTGGTGTGTTTCAATAGATGGATGTCGGGACGCCGAGTATCAATCTTCGGAAACTAGTAACCAAATTCAGTATCACTTTTTGAGCCACGGATTTATAATTTAATAGGCGTACAAGGAAGTCATGTGTTGCCCACATCAGATATTTTTTTGTTGTTGTTTTTTTTTAATTCAAATTCTATAGGCCATTTTTTTCTACTTAAATATTGTTACTACCCTTATTTGACACACTATAACCTTCAAACATAGTTATATACTAGTCTACGTTAAAAAGGAGTGAGTTGCAATTCACAGAACGAAAATCGGACATTCCCTTTCAAGAAAAATTTAATAGTAGATATTCCTAATTTTTAAACAAGGTAGCTTTAAAAAGGTGAATTTAACCTTAATCACTGGAAAAATAAAACAAAATATAATATCTGTTTATTTATTCACTTCGGCGCAGTAGACTACGTGAGAAACGGATAGGAGCAAACAATTACTACACAAATATAATAACATAAAATGGCAATACAGTTAGCAATAACACCTATTTTTAAGGTTTGTAAATCCTCCCAAAATGCAAAATAAATGAATGAAGATTTTCTTTAATTTTTAAAACTATAGATTCTTATAAAGTATCTCATTTTTCTGTATCAGATTTACATTTTAAGGAGTCTCTGATTTATTAATAAATTTAGTTTTTTTTTTTGGTTGTTTTTTTTTTCTCACACTCCGACTTTAGTTACAAAATGTATTTTTTATTCTAAAGGAAATTCATTCATCCAGAAAATGTATTCATTCATTCATTTTTTAATCTGCCACAACCAGGGGCGAATCTAGTGGTAATTTTTAGAGAGGGGGGGAATATCAGGGCAATGCGGAAACTTCTTTCTCTCCTTCTGTAATAAAAGTCAAAAATTTTATAACAGTTATATACGTAGTATATTTCAAAATATATAATATCATCCTCTAACATTAACATAAACCCTTTGGCTGCGTAATACTCGTGCGGTGGGAAGATACGGTAGTGCGGGATAGTCTAGCTAGCGCCCACAGTGCCCCATGTGCCGAATACTTTAGGCGTATAGCGTTTATAATTTTTTTTCCATTCGAGTTTTTCTAATAATGTTTCCCATCCTCTTTTATGATTCGGACTGTGGACCAGCACTGGCGGAGTTAATTTTTTTTCTATTTAAATAAAAAAAAAATTAAAGGTTTTATTATTTATTTTTTTAAATTGTATTATTTTTAATGATTATAAATGTCTAAGTGTGTGATACATCTAAAAAAAACCGGCGCTGGACAAAGTGCCGTATCGCACTTCTGGCAATATGTTTTTATTTGCCACCTTATATTCTTCAGAATACATTTTTTTCGACATTTTTACGTACTTGACTATTCACTAGCAAAGCAGAAAATATACTAAAGAGATATGCAGAGTAAATTTCAGAGAAACCGAACTTGGGCGTAAAAAGAGACGGAGCAGCTATAAAGTTTGGCTGAGGAGAAGGAAGCTGAAAATGACAAAAATGAATTCCTATGCCCTCTATCGGCTTTGAAGGACATTGCTATTTCTTTAAATAGTCTACAGATGGCGATAGTCGTAGAACTAATATAGAAGCTAGTAGCAGTCAGACGGTAAACAAGCCGGACTACTATATGAGTTCATAGCACACGGGGCACTGCAACCGCCGGACTACTATATGAGTTCATAGCACACGGGGCACTGCAACCGCCGGACTACTATATGAGTTCATAGCACACGGGGCACTGCAACCGCCGGACTACTATATGAGTTCATAGCACACGGGGCACTGCAACCGCCGGACTACTATATGAGTTCATAGCACACGGGGCACTGCAACCGCCGGACTACTATATGAGTTCATAGCAATGAAAGGGTTAACTGAATCAAGGCCAATACAGTGAAAAAAGCAGAAACAAATACGTAATAACCTGAAAATAAAATTTTGCTCGAAATTTGCCGCTCTCTAAATTCTGCCGTCTGAGGTAATTGCACCCTTTGCTCCCTCTCCTTGTCCCCTCTTCTTCTCCCGGCGCTGTATCAGGGCTGTCACAGAATTCTAGATACTCGTAGAGCTGGCAGGGATTATCCCACACGTATTTTTAATGTTTGTATATATTCTTCCTTTGAAGTCCCAGCCATTTTTAATTTTCAATGTATTTAGGAAATATGGGAAAGTTGATATGTAGAATTATGTTATTGTTTTGTCTAATCCCGATTCATGTGGGATTGGCTGGATATCTCAGTCATTAATTATCGAATGACAAATGATTCAGTTTGAAGCAATTTTAAAATTATTTTGACCTTGATTACGATTCCATTTTTACTAGTCCAGCGACTTAACAACTGTACCATTTAAATAAATTTTGAGTTTTCATCAGGTTAAAAAAACAATAAAACCACGGGTTTTTAATTTAATTTAATTTTAATTTTAAATAATGAAATTGGAAACCTTATAAATTAAGAAGTGTGTATATATATATTATAAATGCAAACCTTAGCTACTGGCTGACATAGGTCCCTCACGTTTCGGTTTCATTTCTGCTCGCATTACCTTCTGACTGGAAACGTATTCTCTTCAAGGACTACTTGGAGATAAGCTGTCTACCTCATCAGCATTTTTAACATCAATCTCTACATCATATAATTCATTCATTATAGCTCTAAAACTGCATAAACATTGATTAATTTTTAATTATTTATCCAATTTGTTTTTTTTATATTAGTTAATTACTAAAGAGAAGCGATGTGTTGGAAACAAGTTATCGAAAATTAAGTTAATTAATTTTTAAAATATTTAATTTTAAGTTAATATGACTGATTATGACAAATATACCTGAGAAATTTTCAATGTACTGAAGGTTACTAGGACCTGTTGCTATGCCAACACATACCAGATCCACAAACAAACTTCATAGATAGATTTATAGCAGGAATAATTTTAGATATCTTTTTAGATTTATCTATTTAAAATAAATAATAATTATTATAATTCATTTTTTGTTTAACAGAATTTTGTGTAACACGAAATGGCTACCTTCATTGATAATTATCAAAGTTTTAAAATTTACTCTTTCTGATATATTGTATTTTGCTCATTGAATATACACTCATTTGATTTGAATTAATTAAAATGTAATTACAATTATATAATTATATTAGACGATTTCGACGCTCGATTTCTCACAAGGTGAACCATAGTTAATGATATTTTATCACAGTTATTCACGAGTATTGTTACAGTGAGGTTTATTTTAAATTAGACATAGTTTTTACTTCCTTGTACGAAGTAAAGGAAGTATTGTAATCGCGACAATTTTCGGTTTTCAGATTTCAACGAAAATATCCATTTTGACCATCCCTGAATCCATTTTGACTAGTTTCGTCGTGGTGTCGTCGTCTGTACATACGTACGTACGTTCGTTCGTATTTCGCATAACTCAAAAACGGTTAGCCGTAGAAAGTTGAAATTTTGTATTTAGGATCGCTTCAAAATCTAGTTGTGCACCTCTGCTTTAGTTATTGCTTTATCACCGGAAGTGGTACTTTACTTGAAGATCATAATTGATTTTCATCAAAAATTATGTTAAAATACTTTCCAAAACTTCTCAAATTTAGTATTTATAGCTTATATATTGATTTAAATAACATACTAGATTTTTATCTAAATTGGAAAACCGGAAGCGGTACTTTACTTGAAGGTCATATTAAACTTTCATCAAAAATTATATTAAAATATAATGCAAAACATCTCAAATTTGGTAAATAGATCTTTTATATCGAAATGAATGTATTTACTTTATTTTTGTTCAAATTGGTGAGCCGAAAAGGGTACTTTATTTGCAGGTCATAATAAGCTTACATCAAAAATTATATTTAAATTAAATACATAAATCATATGTTTCGGTAATGAAGGTTACAAACGCAATTTGGTTTCCAATCCAATTAAACATTTTTATTACTTGTTTTAAGTGTTAAAATTGAGTATAAAATACTGGTTTTCCTCCCCATTTGTGTGTGTGTGTGTGTCAATAGATGGATGTCGCGACGCCGAGTGTCGTTTTCGAGATACAACCTGCAATCTTCGGAAATTAGTAACCAAATTCAGGTTCACTTTTTGAGCCACCGATTTATAGTTTAATATGCGTACAAGGAAGTTATGTGTTGTCCACATCAGATATTTTTTTTTTTTATCGGTGGTCATTTTGCGAGGGGAAATTTCTTCTTTCTCTCCCTTACTGATCACAACACCCTTTAACATCACAATGCGCTTCCGTCCATGTTCTGAGTGGTTAGTGCTTTACAAAACTAAAGCATATGTCAAAAGAACAAATGAACACAATACAAGACCATTTTTGTTTCGCGGGATCAGGAAGATTTCCAATCGAAAATTATGGTAATTGAATTTTGTCCTCCTAACTCGGCTATTGGCCAATTGGGCCTCCCAGGACATTATTGCTTTTGGTTGGCTTGGCGTTATTGACGCCTATGTACATATCCGCTATGCCTCTCTAATTACCTATTGTACAATAATGTACTTCCACCGCTCGATTAACATTGCAATTAAGGCAGAGTAAATTCGCCCTTATTCTAGTTATCGTCTTTATGAGACCCAGGCTTTATCTATCAGAGACAAATTATAATTCTTGTCCACATCTAAATTATAAATTAACTCTTCATATAGCTGATAGATGTCTTGTTTCACAGTTAAAATTCACCTGTTAAAATTGAAAATTATTACCTTCTCGATATACAGTAAGTTATGAGGAGGGTTAATTTTCTAGGAGCAGCTGTTGAGCATAATTTTCAGTAAATCACGAGAGTTGTTAATCTGATTAGGATTGAGGCTGCCATTCAAGCAGGAGGAAATTATATCCTCCATGGAAATTATATCTTCAATTTGAATTATACACACAAACATACAGAAAGACAGACACTCCCACGCATACATATGTCCACAGCCCCGACAGCGTTACCTGCCCATTTTTCACAGTTATACAGTTATACAGTTATACTTACCGCCCGTAGTTCGACTAGGATTGGAACATCGAAAGAAAAATATCGATATTCGATGTTTTGCGATATCGCAAAACCAAATATCGATATCCACCGATAATCGCTTTAAAAATATCGATATATCGAAAGGAAATGAATGAAAAACCAAAGAAAATGCATCAAATAAGTATAATGTTAAACTGTGAAGAATGTTAAGAAATAATATTATTATTATTATTTATAAAACAATATTAGCAAAGAATCATAATAAAAAAAGATAGAAAAGAATTATACTTAAAAAAAAAATGTTGCAAAATCTTTTTATTTTGAAGACTTTTAGCCATATTTCATATATTATAACCTTCTAGATCTTTTTCAATAATAAATCCTTTAAACTTCTAAAAAAAAATTATTTATCTTATAACGCTTCCGACTTTATTGTGAATTCTCAAAATATTCATCTAAGGGATGTAATTTATTTGATATACATCTCAGTGCAATCATCGTTTATATAATTATCAATTTGTCTTTACACAGGATTAATTAACATTATTTGTATTTAAATCAACTAATTATTATTTGGTATAGATTACTAAATATTATTTATTTTTATATTTACTGGTAAAACTACAGAATCGTGATCCCAACATGGCGGAAGTCTAAGTTTTTAGGGCCTGACTGATCTTAAAAATCTAGACTTTACTTGGAAGACGAAAATAAATACGATTTATCGAGGGGACTATAATGCAGTGTTTATATACGAAATAAAGGGAGATTTCCAAGAGACCAAAGAATTCATAAGAATTATAGGGATATACGAATTACAGGGATATGAATTATCGACATTCTACTGTAATATAGTTCAACATCGGTGTCATCGATATATCATTCTAATATATCGATACCATCAATATATCGGATATTAAGATATCGATATAAAATATCAGGGTTTCAACTCCGATATATCGATATATCGCGTTTTGATATTCCAACCCTAAGATCGACCAATTGTCCTCTTGCTTCGCCGGTTGTTTCATCCTTCTTTGGTCCAGATATCCAAGGCGAAACTTTCATTTCGAATACTCTAAGGCGTTATTCTTTCATTAATTCAAGGGACTACGTTTGAAACAACAGTAGGAAGTGTAATAGTTTTGTAAATTTTAAATTTCAATTTCATGAATTATAATTTGGCACCAGTGACAATGACAATCACTATTTGAAAATGTATAAATGTATCTACATGAAAAATAAATAAATATATATACTAATTATTAAAAATGTAGTTAATGTAGAAATAAATTTTGCATAAAAAGAATATTGAGCGCATTAAAAATCATTTTAATTTATATTTATATTAAAAATAATAAATATTTATTTTTTTAGGTTGAAGTATAAATATCAGCACTCAGAGCTTCCTGGAACCTCCAATTTCCTCCCTGGACGTTCGCTTCCTCTAAACCCTCCTCTTTTCTTTATTTCCTCTTTTCCAACTTTGATCTTGTCTTTTCCTGGTCCTTTATTTCAACGGATGTATAGTGGTACAATCTTCCAGAACAAATTTTATTTTTTTCGTTTAAGAAACCATTATATGATTTAAATATTTTGATAAAACATTTCCGAAAAAAAATAAAGCAGCAATTAATTTGTGAAAAATTTAATTTATTACAAATACGAACCACTTTGGCTCTTATAATTAGGAAAAAAATGTATAAAGTACTTCTAATTAATTTGCATACTTAGATCCTTCTTTATAAGTTTATTTAAAATAATAATTTATTTATTTATTCTGGAACACATTCCTTCAGAATAACATTAATGGCAATATTATTTGAGCTTTAGACTCTTTAAAAAGAAGAGTATTTAGAAATTATAGTAAGTCATAATTAGAGATTGATAAATTATTTGCCACTTCTATAAATTTGTTTTATTGAAAACAGGTTTCGAATGTTATACATTCTTCTTCAGCTCTAAAAACACAAAAAAATCCAAAAATAAGCAATTTAAAATATAGTTTGGTATTATTATACATATTAAATTAGATGTAATATAAGTCAGTAGTATAAAACATTTATGAATTATGAATTTAATTAAGAAAATTAATCAAATACATGTTGGTATTCATCAAGGTTTAAATGGATTATATCAAGCGGAAAAGTTTTTAGTGATTTCTTCTCGCATTGTACTAACAATGATCGAAAGGTAGGTAGGATGTTAATCGGTAAACGGTTTAAGGGTCAGGGTTTTTCCAGTAATGCCGGTGAGTAATTGTTTTTTTCTGTTATAGATGGTAATAAATTTAAGATTGGACTATTAGAGATATTTATTTGGTCATTTAAGCAAAAATCTGGATTGGATTTGAAGGATTTTATTATTTCAAGTGCTTCATATATATTTAATTTGAGGCTGTTTTCAACGTGATGCATTAACTTAACTCCTGAGTCTTTGAAGAATTTATGATTTTTTTTTCATTTAAATGAATTGCAAAGTGAGAATGCACGTACATGTTCCTTTAATCTCTGATTTAGTGGTCTTCCAGTTTTTCCCGTGTATTTGGTTGCACAATCATTACAATTTAGTTCGTATACTCCGCTTTTTTGGAAAGGGTCTCTTTTGTCTTTAGAAGAGAAATATGAGAATAGGAGTTTTTACAATTTTAAATGCTGGGTTTAATCCTAGTTTTTTCAATTCATTTCCGACTTTGGTGGATATAAGGCCGTAATATGGAATCAAAACATAATGTTTCGGGATGGGCCTATCTTCGGGGATTGTTGAATAGATATCATTGATTGTTTTTTTTTTTTTAGATTTGAAACTAGTTTTCAATAAAACAAATTTATAGAAGTGGCAAATAATTTATCAATCTCTAATTAGATTGATCCTTCTATACCATCATGCGGATGTCATCTGATAAGTCACAATGACATAAGTTTAAGACCTTTAAACAAAAACAAACTTCCAATATTAATAAATTAAAAAGTTAACGAAAATGAATTAATACTAATTCTATTAATACTAAGTACAAATAATGTATTAATATAGGTAGAAATAGGTACAAATTTAAATTGAAGATGAGGAATACCTATTTACAATTATTTTGGTACTGATTAGACGGAATTTGAAGCTAGGACGAGTATTGGAGCGACGGGTGCAAAAAGGAATGGAATTTCATAAGGATGAAGATCGGATAAGAAAAGATCTATCAAAAGCTGCGGATCGGTGGGCAGTTGGATATAAATATGAAGGCCGTAAACATGTATAGCGGGAATCAACAGATGATTGTACCTTTGTTTTATTTTATTAACCTTGTTTTATTTAATTTTTTTATTTTCTAATACTTTTTATAAAAAAAAGTAGTGCATCAGTTGACATCCGCATGATGGTATAGAAGGATCAATCTAATTAGGGATTGATAAATTATTTGCCACTTCTATAAATTTGTTTTATTGAAAACTAGTTTCGAATGTTATACATTCATCCTCAGTTCTAAAAACACACAAAAAATTCAAAAGTAAGCAATTCAAAATGTAGTTTGGTATTATTATACATATTAATTTAGATGTAACATAAATCAGTATTATAAAACATTTTTGAATTTCGTGTGTGTTTTTAGAACTGAGGATGAATGTATAACATTCGAAACTAGTTTTTAATAAAACAAATTTACAGAAGTGGCAAATAATTTATCAATCCCTGATTCAATCCCTAAAAGTAGTATGTATTCCTTTGCCCACCTTCTGTAATCCTTGTTTCTCATTCTCTTCTCCTTTGAAATAACACGAAATAACATGATTTTAACTTTCCTGAAATAAGTAAACAAATTCCTAGCCGCTGGTACAAATACAAATGCCTAATACTTTGAAACCTGAGAGCTGATAAAGCAATATGGGGGCCATCTAGTATCTTCAAGCCACCAATAGCATACAATGAAGCCTGCTATATTCAGCCTGTTATTTGACTTGTTTTCTATTCCATGCTATTGATGAAACTCGACGAATAGCATAAATAGCATGTACAGTATGTTTAATGAGAGGATTGGGAGTACCTCTAATGCAAATTATTGAGGTCTTAGGGTCAAGGAGGGTGGAGGTGGCAATCCACCCATCGGGCATTATTAAATTGTCCCCCTTCGGCGGCCTACAAGTGGAATTCCATCCTCATTCCAAACACTCCAAGAATCCCAGCAATTTCTTAGCTATTGCTCATTCCGCTAAGGGCACAATTATCATTACGGCTATGGCTTGAATAACTTCAAAGGCATTAATTCAGGATTAATTATGAATAGAGTTTGGGAAAGTTCTTCTCATTGTATATAAATTAATTACTATTATTCAGAATCTATAAGAAACAAAAGATATTTTGAGGAAGAAGTTGGTAGGGGGGTGCGGTCAAAGACAAACACATTAATAAATATGACTTATTTATTTTGTGCCAACGTTTCGGCCTAAATTTTAGGCCATCATCAGGGCTTTAATTTCAATTGCTTTTTCTTCCAAATCTTCATACTAGTAGTCATTTCAAATAATAATGTCATATATTTTATAATATCATGTATAATGTACTTTATTGTTTCATGTAATTCGTAATCTTTCCTTCACTCTTTTCACTTAAATTTACTTTTTCATTTTTTACAATATATATTATCATATTTTTCTTTTTATCTTCCTAGTTATTTCTGTTTTTATCATTTTTTTTTTTCTGTTACTGGTACTTCCTCTGTAGTTTTCAATATTGTTATTTTGTTTGTTTTTTCAGGCCTGATGATGGCCTAAAACTTAGGCCGAAACGTTGGCACAAAATAAATGTCATACTTATTAATGTGTTAGTCTTTCACCGCACCCACAAACCAACTTCTTCCTTAATTATATCTACGGTCAACCAAACTTACTCCGAAAGATATTTTAGATACAAAATATACCATGTTTTTAAATATTCATTTAGCTAAGGTACGAAAAATGAGCCTGAAATGGTTTTTGAAATTTTGACTAATTAAAATAAATAGGAAGCATTTTATAATTTTTATTTAACTATTTAAGGTGTAGGAATTATTTTATAGAATAAAAAAAAAATTGCTATTTATAATTAAATCGAACATTAAATCTATAAATATGAATATAAATAATGTAAATATTGATTAAATAAATTGATTGAATAATCAATTATAGAATATGTAAATGTAAATATGAATATGTAAATCAATAAATCTAAATATTACCTTGTAATTATAGGATTTGTCCTGTTTCCTCCCAGGATCCATTAAGAAAATATATATTCCTCAATATTAGGATTAAATTGCTAATACTAACTGACGGAATCTGGCATTTTTAATTTGTAATTAAAACATCAGATTGAATTTTGAGTTATATCAATGGATAGATACGACACTTCGTGTGGACATTACTGTCCTAAATAAGGATTTTTTTTGTCACATGAGATATTACATGTCAAGACGTCATGCCAATGTAGTGTGAATGCACCTAAAAGCTATGACCACACTGATCGATTTTCGATGCACTTTTGTTTTCGACATCGCTAGCTAACCCTCGCATATCTTGAAAATTTCTGTTCCTTTTATAAATTGAACGAACGTACGTACGTACAGACGTCACGATAAAACTTGTCAAAATGGATATTTCCGTTGAAATCTGAAAATTTTCGCGATTACAATACTTCCTTACTGCGCACAAGGAAGTAAAGCCAAATAATTCATCTGTTTTCCGAAACTATAATATATTGTTTTGTTTTTGTGGAGATTATATTTCAGCCATGCATACGCTATATATGAAAAAATTAAGATTTGCTCATAGTGCTATTTTCATTAGAGAATTAATATTTACCAAATTTGAGATATTTTACATTACATTTTAATATAATTTGTGATGAAAGTCTGATATGACCTACAGGTCAAGTGCCACTTCCGGTCTGCCAATGTTAATCAAAATTTATTATATTATTTTTATTAATATGTAAGTCTTATATACATAATTTGAGAAGTTTTGCATTATATGTTAATATAATTTCTGATGAAAATCAATAATGACCTTCAAATAAAGTACCACTTCCAGTAATCATGTATTGACCAAAAACGGAGGTTCACAACAA
The DNA here is from genome assembly GCA_948150685.1 of Rhaphigaster nebulosa. Lineage (NCBI taxonomy): Eukaryota > Metazoa > Arthropoda > Insecta > Hemiptera > Pentatomidae > Rhaphigaster > Rhaphigaster nebulosa. The sequence goes on from OX411309.1 coordinate 4,201,912, forward strand.
AAGGTTTCAAACACCCTAAATACAAAATTTTTGCTTTTTACGGCTAACCGTTTTTGAGTTACGTACAAACGTATTTGCAGACGTCACGACGAAACTAGTCAAAATGGATTCAGGGATGGTCAAAATGGATATTTCCGTTGAAATCTGAAAACCGAAAATTTTCGCGATTACAGTACTGCCTTTAATGCTTACAAGGAAGTAAAGCCAAATAATTCATTTTTTTCCGAAACTATGAGATATTGTTTTGTTTTTGTCGAGATTATATTTCTGCCATGTATAGGCTATATATAAAAAAATAAAAAAATTTCTCATAGTGCTATTTTCATTAGAGAATTAATATATTTAGCATTATTTTCTAATTTTAAATAATCGAATTTATTAATTAATGAGTTAAAAAAACATATATTTACTCGGTAAAAATATCTGATGTGGACAACACATAACTTTCTTGTACGCCTATTAAACTATAAATCGGTGGCTCAAAAAGTGATCCTGAATTTGGTTACTAGTTTCCTAAGATTGCAGTATATCAAAAACGACACTCGGCGTCGTAACATCCATTGACACACGCACACACAAATGGGGAGGAAAACCAGTATTTTACACTCAATTTTAACACTTCAAAAAAGTAATAAAAATGTTTAATTGGATTGGAAACCAAATTGCGTTTGTAACCTTTATTACCGAAACATATGATTTATGTATTTAATTTAAATATAATTTTTGATGTAAGCTTATTATGACCTTCAAGTAAAGTACCCTTTTCGGCTCACCAATTTTAACAAATATCTAGTAAATTCATTCATATCGATATAAAAGTTCTATTTATCAAATTTGAGATGTTTTACATTATATTTTAATATAATTTTTGGTGATAGTCTAATATGACCTTCAAGTAAAGTACCGCTTCCGATTTTTCAATTTAAACCAAAATTCAGTATGTTATTTAAATTAATATATAAGTTATGAATACTAAATTTGAGAAGTTTTGCATAGTATTTTAATGTAATTTTTGATGGAAATCAATTATGACCTTAAATAAAGTACCACTTCCGGTGATCAAGCAGTGACCAAAAACGGAGGTTCACAACTATATTTTACAGCAATCCAAAATACAAAATTTCAACTTTCTATGGCTAATTTTTGATGTAAGCTTATTAGGACCTTCAAGTAAAGTACCCTTTTCAGCTCACCAATTTTAACCAAAATATAGTAAATACATTCATATCGATATAAAAGTCCTATTTACCAAATTTTAGATAATTTACATTATATTTTAATATAATTTTTGATGAAAGTCTAATATGACCTTCAAGTAAAGTACCGCTTCCGGTTTTCCAATTTATACCAAAATGTAGGATGTTATTTAAATCAATATATAAATTATAAATACAAAATTTGAGAAGTTTTGTATAGTTATTTAATATATTTTTTTATGCAAATAAGTTATGACCTTCAAGTAAAGCACCACTTCCGGTGATCAAGCAGTGACCAAAAAGGGAGGTTCACTACTAGGTTTTACAACAATCCTAAACACATAATTTCAGCTTTCTACGGCTAACCGTTTCTGAGTTATGCGAGATACGAACGTACGTACGTATGTACAGACGCCACGACGAAACTAGTCAAAATAGATATTTCCGTCGAAATCTGAAAACCGAAAATTTTCGCGATTACTATACTTCCTTTACTTCGTACAAGGAAGTAAAAATGGTTACAAACAATTTCATTAAGAATATATTTAATGTTGCCTCGTCCTTTTTACGTCAGGATATGTTAAACTATTTTAGAGTAATGTGGTATGTCATTTTTTTTTTATTTTATCACTGTGAATCATTTCTTCCATCTTTTTCAACATCTCCTCACATCTCAAAAAGACGCTGTCCAATCATGAAATTTTAATTCAAGATCATACAATTATCATACAATGTTTCCACCCTGTGAACCATTTCATTACTTTTATATCCTCCAATCATGAAATTCTGTTTAGTTGTGAGTAATTGTTTTTTAACGTTGTTATAACTCTGGATTGTTTCATTATTTTTATATTTTCATTTTCTACGTTTTTTCTTTCTTCTGTTGTTATTTATTTTTTGTCAGTGCAATATTATTTATTTTTATTTTTTTACCAGAAGAATGTTCTTTTTTTCATTATTTATATGTTATAACTGAGATTACTGTAAATATCAATTCATTTTTACTAATGCAGTCTTTGGCTAGACATTTTTTCTGTTTTCTTTTTTACGTGCAGAAACTTTTTTTTTTTGTTTTTTTAATTCTTTATTTACATGTTTATTTACAAATATACAATTTAAATGATAGACGAAAGTAATTCAAGCATTTCCTTTTATAACTTACAACTTTAATATTTTTCTGATTTAAATTAAGCAAAGAATATTACAACTTGGTTAAAAAAAAGTAAGAAAAAAAAATCTAAACTTTCTATACATGAAATTAAATAAAACAGTCTTGGATACTGATTATAAAGTTAAAGTACTACTTCAGTCTTTTATGCTTATATTTTTTATAATACAAATTATCACGGGAGTAATTTATTATTGTGTTTATATGTTCAAAGAAATCAATTACAAGCTTTAAAACATAGTCTTGAATTTTTTGGAATACCTAATACTTCATGCATCTGCATTATTGGTGTTCTCCTAGGAAAGAATCCTATAAATCTCATTTATTTATTTTGTACGATTTGTAACTTTTCATATTTAGTGGCACATGTATTTGACCATATTGGACATGCATAGAGTAGAATAGGTCTTATCAATAGATAATAGATTAGCCTCCTATTTCTCAGGTTTAAAACTGAGTTCCTATTCATGACCGGATGATGTGCAGATACTTGTTATTGTTTTTGGACCTAGTTCCAGAATAAAATTTATTTTTCTATTCTATGTCGATGTGAGATATGCTATCTCTGGCCAGGATTTATGTCATCTTATGTTTTTCAGTCGTGCTACCTCGGCTAGTTAGTTATTTGTTGCTATTTGAGAAATTCGAGGTTTGACCAGCGTGGATATAGCTTTAGGCTGCCTACTTCTAAAAAAGAAAATTGGGTCCACTAGATTTATTTACCATACTCACCAAGGGAAGGGACATTTTCTAGGGATGCCTCAGTGGCACAAATAAAAATCGAAATATTTTTCTGACGGTTTTTAACCGTATTATTTCAGAGATGCATCTTATCGAATTAACAAATGACTGTGTAAACTAACATAAAGCTTCATTTTGCCTTTATATGACTAGAAAGGTAGTAAACATCGGATTAGTAATATATCAATTTCTAGCCAGTAACTAACAACATCCCGCATACATTTTTACGAGTGAAGGGAATGAACAATACTCCAACCTACATAATTTATTTAGAAATAATAGTGATTTACGAAAGAAAACCAAATATTTAGATTTTGTTTTTTGTTTTTTTAAGTATAAACGACGTAAATGGCAGAATTTTATTTTTCGTGCACATTTTTGCACGTTTTGGCAATTTTATTGCACGTTTTACAGATTTTTACTGCACGAAATCTGGACTTTAGTCATTAAATTCCCCGTCACTACATTCCCCGTCTTTACCCTCCCGCAATGATCCAGCCAGTAATCAAAATTTTTAGACAGTACAATTTTTTCATTAAAAATTAAAATAATTTATTTAGAAAAGGTAAAATGAAAGTTTCTCTACGCCTTCTCCAAATTTTACTAAGACATTCGGGACCTAAAATATTGAATTTAGATTCATAGCGAAAAATTAAAAGCTCCAAAAATTATCTGAATGATAGTGGCCAAATCACCTCCTTACACAACCGTTGGCCTTAAAACAGCACGGTCCTTACGAAGTACTGAGCCCAAGACCCTTCACGGGTTGTAGTGGTACAGGGTTTTTTTTTTTTTATTTGAAAATTTCCCACGAAATTATATTTACCAATTAAAACAACAGTCCATATCAATTTATTTAGGATTATCGTTACAGTGTTTTGACGGAATATATTGACATGTTATATATTGACATGTAATATATTGACATGTTATACATGTTCTTGTTTGTGAGATATCTTGTTAGGCGGATTTGACTTATTATGTTGTCACAGACAATTGTTTTTAACACTAGAGAAGCCATAGACTTGGAAGAAGACCAAGGAACTAATGCAGTTAAATAAGTCTGCTTTTGCCTTCAACAAATCACCTGTTGATCGAACGCATGTGTGAATACCTCAATTCTAAACAGTCTTTTGTTATCCAGGCCCATCTTATATATCGACATCGTTTTTTGAAAAAGGCTTAAGCGCCATTTAAAAAACTTAACAGAAAACACAAAAAAAATAATTTTCCAAAAATTTTTTTTTTTAATTTTATTGTTTATTGTTAATAGTAGGAATTTATTATAGTGGCTAAACTGTTATAATTACAATATAATTTTAAACTTTCTAGCAGAGTGATGATTGAGAGTCATCAGGATTTGTTGTTTATATCAACCATAGTCGATTTTTAGACAGTTGACATCCGCGTGATGTCATATGTCATAGAAGGATCAATCTAATTAAGTATTGATAAATATATATTTAATTTGAGGCTGTTATTATATAATTGTATATGACGCACTTGAAATAATAAAATCCTTCAAATCCAATCCAGATTTTTGCTTAAATGACCAAATAAATATCTCCAATAGTTCAATTTTAAATGTATTCCCATCTATAACAGAAAAACCAATTATTCGCCGGCATTACTGGAAAAGCCTCTGACCATTAAAACGTTTACCTATAAAACATCTTACCTACTTTTCGTTCATTGTTAATTCAATGCGAGAAGAAACCAGTACAAACTTTTCTGTTTGATATAATCCATTTAAACCTTGGTGAGTACCAACATGTATTTGATTTCTTGTCTTAATTAAATTCATGATTCATAAATGTTTTATAATACTGATTTATATTATATCTAATTTAATATGTATAATAATATCAAACTATATTTTCAATCGCTTATTTTTGAATTTTTTTTGTGTGTTTTTAGAACTGAGGATGTATTACATTTGAAACTAGTTTTCAATAAAACAAATTTATAGAAGTGGCAAATAATTTATCAATCCCTAATTAGATTATTAGATAATTTCCAATTTTTTTTCTCGATATGTCATGAGCGGAAATCGAAAGAGTTGTTATTAAGCATGTTATATTGATTATATTGTTAATATAAACAAATGTAAAATAGGCGAACAAATTTATGGTCAAATGTATTTTTTTTTAACTTCATCTCTATATTCGCGCGTCACAGATGGGGGTGACAATGAACAAATATGACATGTTAGGTCTGGGGGAGGGATAGTGCCCTGCAGTACCTCTTCCAGGTATTGGATTAGTCCCTTAATTAAGGAAAGGAGATCTCTCATCCAGCTCCTTTTTAGCCGTACCATAATGGGCATGTCAGCTGTAGCCATATCGTTCATCAGTCTATTTTTACGTCCGTGAATATTATTATGAAAACGAAAATAAACAGCACGTGTGTATGTGGCTGTTGTACATTTACAAAATTGGCATTCACTTTGTAAAATGCGACTTAATCACGACAAATTACTACATATAACGTTATAAAATTTCGATGAGACACGTTTTAGTTTATCAGCTTATATCGGAGACCACCGAGTTCCTCAGACGTTACCTTGGAATAATATTCGACCGAGGATGCCCCGGGTCATGTCGTTACCCCCTTATCTTCATTGTTGCACTCTCTTATTTGCAAATCGTCGAAACTGAAAATTAAACAGAAACTAAAAATGATAAATAAGTTCAGGAAAAATAACGATACCTAAAACTTACTGAAGGTAAAGTGAACGCGTTACATATCAACAAAAAATAATACAAGAAACCTTTCCACTCCAAACATGTTCCTAAAGAAAGGTCTATAGTTTATATTAATTCCTTCATCTTCTTCTTCGGTGATCCTGAGTCGTAATTCGGAACAGGTTATCCATTCATGAGGAGAAGATTGATAAATGAATTTCAAGTATTGAATGATGTTTAATATATGTACACATTTTTTTTAAATTAATAATACTTTTTTGTTTGGCATTGTTACATTTAGATATTACTAAATTTTATTTTGAAATATCTAATTTTATTAAAAATAAAGCCATATTTACACTTCTGAGAAAACCACCTGTCTAAACACCCATAAGAACGACATGGAATTATTATTCTGTTGAGAAACATTGCGTAAGACTATTCCTTATTTTATCAATTTTTAAGTAATATTTTATGAAATAATATTCTTCCTCTAATTGAGACAATTATATCCAGAGCATGTTTTTACAGTCTTTTTATTATTTAAAAAAAAATTATAATGACTAATACCAGTAATTAATCAAATTTATGGGCATTAAGAAAAGACAAAAAAAAAGTGGAGAAATTAAAATTATAATATTAAGCAATAATGCTTAAGAGTGCTGTTCTGAAGATGAAAAATTCCTCGAAACGTCAAAAAATACGTGATAAAAGTTTTTAAATAAAATAGAAAAATTAGAGGAAAAAATTACTTAATAAAATACCTTCTACCCAAAATTAAATTTAAAATTCTTTCAAATTTAAAAAAAAATATATAAATATTACCTTATTAATATTTTATCAAATATTCCTTAAGGACAAGATCCTATTTCAGAGATGAAATTCAATGTGGAAACGAGTAAAACTAATCTTGTGTTAAAATCACATAATTATTTATAATTTCATTCAAATAAAGTAACAGAAATATTAATCCCGAGGCTATCAGAAAGTTTCCATAAAAACTAATATTGGGTTTAATATAACTAATCTATGACAATTTTTTTTGGAAATTAATTAATTTGGTTAAAATTAGGGATAAAAATGATTTTCTTCGTGACAGTGCTAAAATTCGGGACTGCTCCGATAAATTCGGTACGTAGGGTTGCGTGGGTAGAGGCCACGTGTCGCCTTCCAATAATGTTAACTTTAACATACCATATATTTTAACTTTATATAAATAGGAAAGATTTGAAATGTGTTTGAATGCTTTTCGATTTAGTTCTGTTATATTAATGCAAATATTTAAGTAGGTCAAACTACTTTTTTTTGACTCAGAATGCTCTCAAATAAAATAAAAACAGAATGGTTTTATAGGAATATTATAAATTGTTACCAAATTCACTTCGTTTCAATTATTTTAATTATGCTGTTAAATTCCTAAACCCTGAACTTAAAATATCATTTGAAGAAAATGTACCATATAAATGTGATATGGCCACCGAGAAACTTACCAGTAGCATTAAATGGGTTGTATTTTAATCGAATTTGACTATTTTAAGGGCCCCTTTACACTTTAATATTATTTAAGTCAATATAGAATTTTAGTCAATATATTGACCGTCTGAGGAGTAGATTGTAATATTAATATTGTTGTCTAAAAAAATTGACTGAAAACTAATTTATTTTATTTTTATTGAAGCTCTGTCAATATCATTGCTTGAGTATGGAGTATATTGTGCAATATTACATCAGTCATTGGAAATAGTGATGGATATAAGCGGTCGGTCTAATAGAAAAGCGTTTTTTTTAAATACCGGTTAATTGTTTTTTTTAACAAGTTATAACCGGTTCTTTTTACTTCCTTGTACGAAGTAAAGGAAGTATTGAAATCGCGAAAATTTTCGGTTTTCAGATTTCGACGGAAATATCCATTTTGACCATCTCTGAATCCATTTTGACTAGTTTCGTCGTGGCGTCTGTACGTACGTTCGTATCTGGCATAACTCAAAAACGGTTAGCCGTAGAGAGTTGAAATTTTGTTGTTAGGATTGCTGTAAAATCTAGTTGTGGACCTCCCTTTTTGGTCACTGCTTGATCACCGGAAGTGGTACTTTATTTGAAGGTCATAATTGATTTTCATCAAAAATTATATTAAAATACTATACAAAACTTCTCAAATTTAGTATTTATAATTTATATATTGATTTAAATAGCATACTAGATTTTGGTTTAAATTGGAAAACCCGAAGCAGTACTTTACTTGAAGGTCATATTAGACTTTCATAAAAAATTATATTAAAATATAATGTAAATTATCTAAAATTTGATAAATAGGACTTTTATATCGATATGAATGTATTTACTAGATTTTGATTAAAATAGCTGAGCCGAAAAGCGTACTTTACTTGAAGGTCATAATAAGCTTACATCAAAAATTATATTTAAATTAAATACATAAATCATATGTTTCGGTAATAAAGGTTACAAACGCAGTTTGGTTTCCAATCCAATTAATCATTTTGATTACTTGTTTTAAGTGTTAAAATTGAGCGTAAAATACAGGTTTTCCTCCCCATTTGTGTGTGTGTGTGTGTCGCGACGCCGAATGTCGTTTTTGAGATACTGCAATCTTCGGAAACTAGTAACCAAATTCAGGATCAGTTTTTGATCCACCGATTTATAGCTTAGTAGGCGTACAAGGAAGTCATGTGTTGTCCACATCAGATACTTTAATTTCAATAAACCGGCTAAAAAAAATTGGCTTTGGGAAGAGAAAAATTAAAATCTGGTTTTAATGTAAAAATATCTTGTTTTAAATTGAATAATGATTGTATTTGTATGTAAAATTAATATTATATTTTTCTATCATTAAATTATATCCAATTAATATAGGTGGATTACCAAAACAGTCTCAGTTCATTATATTTATTTTATTTCTTGCAAGAAGCTTTCAGTGTCCAGCACCATATTCATCTCTATTTAAAAAAACAACATCAAGATTAAAACAAGCCAATTATTCATTATACGCATCATATATTATAAAATAGTAATTCTAATTTTAATTAATTATCTTGCAAACGATGACTATTACTCTGACTTTCGAATCATTATTCCGCCATAAGGGAGGGTTGTTATTTTGATCATTAGTCCATCGTATAAAATATTATTTCTATATTATTTCTCCAGACCTGTTTCAATAAAATTCCTAAGTGCAACACTCGAAATACAAAACTTCAACAGACCATTCGTGTAATAATATAATGAATAATTGGCTTCTTGTTTTTTTTAAATAGAGATGAATATATGGTGCTGGACACCAAAATATTCTCACATGAAATAAAATAAATATAATTAATTGAGACTGTTTTGGTAATCTACCTTTATCAATTGGAAATAATTATATAACGGTATACCTATAGTTTTGTTTTGTTTTTTGCCAAAAAAACAAATTGTTATTCAAGTGTTTTTTCCCTCTCAATTCCAAAAACTTTGTTCCTTGAAAAAAAATAAAAAGTGAAAACCGGTTCTTTTGAGGAGGTATATAAAACCTCAGGTTTAGGCCTAAAATCGTCGCTGACATAATATTGAAACACAATTATTGACTCGAGTGAGGAGCATCTTCCAGATTCCACCATCAAAAATATATGGACTCAATAATATTTACCGTATTAGATGGGCTATAGATGATGGTTAGTTGGACAGTGTTCGATTAATAATTGGGTCTGTTTGTTACATACATAAGATTTACGTTTAAATCATGTAAGAATTTTTAATCACTGTCGGATGAATCTACATGATCTGATATAGTTTTATTATTAAATACCTTTTCTTATTATAAAATAACATTGATTATCGTAAAGTTTTAAAAATCGATTCAACACAATAATATAGAAAAGCTTGAGTACATAAGGCAAGGTGATCGCTAATCGCGAAAGATGTCAAACTAGTTACGACGGCAGTAAAACTTTAATAAGGTTCCTTAGCTTAATGTCGATCGATGCAAACCATCGTGTTTACTAGGCCCCAAGTATTCCGCTTTGGTATAATCAATACAAGACCCGAGTAATATTAAATATAATAATATTTTACTACACTTGTATTACGTTTTTTTTACAATTTACATTTTTTATGTAAGATGCATGTACTCAACTATACAAATTCTCAAATAGCGTAAATGGAATATTAAGGCATTAAAGATAAAATTATAACTAATATGTTTGCCATAGTAAAGTGGATTCACTTTATATTATTATTATTAACTGTTATTTTATTATTAATATTGATAAATTGAAGATAGCAATATTTTTCAAAACAATTATGGATTGATAAATTATCTGCCACTTCTATAATTTTGTTTTTATTTAAAACTAGTTTCGAATATTATTAATTCATCTTCAGTTCTAAAAACACATAACAATTCAAAAATAAGCAATTCAAAATACAGTTTGGTATTATTATACATATTAAATTAGATGTAATATAAATCATTATTATAAAACATTTATGAATTTAATTAAGACAAGAAATCAAATACACGTTGGTACTCACCAAGGTTTAAATGGATTATATCAAACAGAAAAGTGTATACTGGTTTCTTCTCGCACTGAAGCAATAATGAAAGAAGAAAGGTAGGGTGTTTTTAGGTAAACGGTTTAATGGTCGGGTTTTTTCCAGCAATTCCGATGAGTAAATATTTTTTCTGTTATAGATGGGAATAAATTTTTCAGGTATATATTATATATGTATCATGTATCAGTTTTCATGTATATATATATATATATATCAGTTTTTGTTTTTTCCACCTGGCAGACTCTTATTTTTTAATGTGAATACTATTAAAAAAAATTGCTATAAAAGTTGTCTTCAGATAATGACGATTTTTTTTTCATGCGCTCTCGGTCTAATAGGGTTTTGTCCAAGAAAATATTTTCATGATTTTTCGCGAACTTCACAGATACACCCAATATTTATTTTTTATTATAGGGCAAAAGACAACTTCCAGGTTATATTAGTTAGTTACTCCCAGCAATATGTAAAATAATAAATGCAGAAATTTCAATTATGGACAATGGGAGAGAAATAAACAGAAGAATAAAGAAAATTCTGATGATAAGGAAAAATTTCCCCTTAACGTTAATTAAATGAAGAAGAAGATTATACCTTGAAGTTATATTTTGCCTTTTAATAAAATAATTACAGGAACTTCCTAAGAAATTATAAGAAAGAAGCCATTTTTTTTCGAATCTACCTAGACAGATTACTATCTAAAAAAACCTTTTAATAATTTTTGATTCATTTTGTTTTATATATTATTTTTCTAAATAATTTGCATATTTTCTTTATCGTTCATCGGATTGCGAAGAAACGGTGGTGAATTATGCGCAAGCCTGCGGAGGTCTCTGTATTAGTACAATCATTCTAAAATAGATGGCGCTTGATTCGTTTAATCAAATGAGTGTATTTTAAATAGTTTGGGGCTGTTCGTGTTTGGGTACGCACGCTTGATGCTATAACTAGTGGATAGTTAATACTATAGTTTTTGTACTGTCGTATTATAAATACATTTCTTTTGATTGATTATTTGGTATTAGTTCGGTTTGCAACTGTATATTGTTATTTACATTTGCATTTAATTAGTAAAATTAGGGGTAGAGAAAGTAGAAGATATGAGGTACAGTTGACAAAATAGAGAGCCGAAAAAAAAAAATATGATTAAAATAAGAAAAAGGTATATGCATTATAAATTTAATAATATATGATATTTATATAATATATCATTAATAATATTGTATCATAGGTCATATCGAAAATATCTACGCCTGTTGTATCACTTTGTACTCTCAATTTTGGCTACATCATCAAAGTGGTTCATATTGCAATATATTTTAGTCAAATGATTTTTTTTTTAAATTATTTTAATTATGGAAAAGATATATTTTCACAAGATTAGGATAAAATATCGACATCTATTGCTATCGAGAGAAACAAGTGTCCCTTATGACGAATACAAACCCCTCCCCTCCCCAAAGAAAGTGTTGTCAGTTGAGGAAGAACTCGTGTTTTCGAGGGAATGTTGCACAACAAGGTTGTATAACAGACATCTTACACAACTTGGCTTATTAAAGCGATGTATAGTCCTTTTCATTCGACGACAGGAAACCGATTTTATTGAAAGAAGACCGCTCCCACCTGAACTCTATTCGAATTTAATTAGTTCTATTGAGTCAGCCATTTCGAAGAAGATCTTCTGCACGAATTAATTAGTTGATGAAATTCTCAAATGATACAGAACAAGATAAAAATATAACTTTTCATCTTCTATCATTAATATATTATATATATATATATATATATATATATATATATATATATATATATATATATATATATATATATGAATTACCATTACTGATCATTATTAGCTTTTGAGGAGTTTTCTATTATTTCTGTTAATATATCTAATTTTGTAAAATTATTTTTAAAAACAATATTAAGAGAGTATATCATGGAGATAAGGCAAATTTATATTGAAAATGTTCATTTCTATTTAGCAGAGGAAAATTTAAGATTTGAAATAAACTGTAATACAATTTTTTAGTTGTAGAATATTAATTCTTCAAAAAAATCATTATTTAAAAAAAAATTGATTTATTAATTTTTGGTAGAAACCTCCTAATTTGTAGCCATATATTAGCTTAAGTCTACATAGTTTTCTTATTTAAAATATCTGATTTGGACAACACATGACTTCCTTGTACGCCTATTAAACTATAAATCGGTGCCTCAAAAAGTGATCCTGAATTTGATTACTAGTTTCCGAAGATTGCAGTATCTCAAAAACGACACTCGGCGTCGCGACACTCACACAAATCGGGAGAAAAACCAGTATTTTACACTCAATTTTAACACTTAAAACAAGTAATAAAAATGTTTAATTGGATTGGAAATCAAATTGCATTTTTAACCTTCAATACCGAAACATATGATGACCTTCAAGTAAAGTACCCTTTTCGGCTCACCAATTTGAACCAAAATATAGTAAATACATTCATATCGATATAAAAGACCTAATTACCAAATTTGAGATGTTTTACATTATATATTAATATAATTTTTGGTGAGTCTAATATGACCTTCAAGTAAAGTACATTATAGACCAAAATCTTTTATGTTATTTAAATCAATATATATAAGTCATAAATACTAAATTTGAGAAGTTTTGCATAGCATTTTAATGTAATTTTTGATGGAAATCAATTATGACCTTCGAGTAAAGTACCACTTCCGGTGATCAAGCTGTAACTAAAAAGAGAGGTTCACAACTAGATTTTAAAGCAATCCTAAATACAAAATTTCAACTTTTTACGGCTAACCGTTTTTGAGTTTTGCGAGATACGAACGTACGTAAGTACAGACGTCACGACGAAACTAGACAAAATGGATTCAGGGATGGTCAAAATGGATATTTATGGATTATGGGATTTCCTTTACTTCGTACAAGGAAGTAAAAAGGTTATGATTTAGAGGCATAGTAGTACATAAATACACATTATAATTACTATTTATTTATTTTGCTTTGTTTATAAACGGAATAATTATTAATTGTTTTGAAAGTTACTCGAGTTGTTATAAAATAATATTGAAGAAAAATAGACGAAATAAACATTTATTTTGAAGAATTTTCGTGAAGTAAAATTTCTTCAAGTATTCCTTTATTTTATTTAAGATTTATTTACATTATTCTCAACACTTTGGGGTATTCCTCCATCGTCAGGACGATTCTCCAAATTACTCAACATTAATATTAAAATAAATTATTTTTAAAAAATGCTTAACAAGTAACAAATAATAATTAATTTATATATTAGTATAGTTTATATATTTCATGGCTTCTAGCACCAATTAAAATATCCATATTCACTCTTATTATCTTGATTATATCCATAATCTACTATGATATCGTCTTAATTTTACCACTTCACGATTTCTTTCTTTATTTATTTATTTCAATCAAACTTAGTGATTTTATTATTTATTCCATTTCACAGTTCACTGGTTTTTTTTAAAGATTATTTTTATTAATTTAAATTATTTATTATTGTTTTCTCTTCAATAATAATTTGCACGTTGCAACAGTAAGTTGACAATCAGCAAATGTTCCAATGATATAGAGAACAATAACATGTAAGGCATGAGGAATGATGTTAAGAAAGGAGATCTCTCATCCAGCACCTTTTTTGTCTCCTCCTCGTATTCATAGGTATGTCGAATGTATCCTTTTTTTCTTATCAATATGTTGATATGTCCGTGTAAGTAAATATAAAATCTTTGATAAAGAATCCTGATGTGTTCATCGACTATTGGTAGGTGTTGGTTAGTAAATATAGTTTTGTTCGTCCCGTGCCAAAGATGCCTTTGTTATGAGTCGTTATATATGTTTCATTGAAAAGTTTGAAGTTCTGAAGTCTTTTTGGCTATACCATTTATCTGTGAGGAGTAGCCCATATGGGTTCAAGTTAGTATATGTATATATTAAATATCTGTATTAATTTCATTTTTGAAGATTTGGATAAAAGTGAGCTGAGTCGTTTGCTGAGGGTATTTCGTTTCATTTTTACATTCCGTCCTCATGTCGAAGGTAAGTCCAAGATAGAGTTCGGTGTCCGTCTGAAGAATCAGATTGTTTTTTTATATAAATTGGAGGGTAGGTATTTTTTTTTCTAAGGGCAAATCGTGTTTCGATTTTTCATGATTGAGTCGAATTTTCCATAGTTTGATCTATGAAGGCCTGCATAGGATCTTGATGTTTTGTGATAATTATATCACCAGCATAAGTAGCAGTCTTATGTTTAACGGGTACATCGAGATTATATACAATGTATAGCAGAGGCGCCAGTATTAAACCTTGGGGTACTCCCGCCGAGACTAGACGAATTGAAGAAATTGCCAAACCCTGCCGTATCATTTAAACTATCTGAATTAAATTCTATTAAATCTGTCGATTATATCTGGAGGTGTCGTAACTGTTTAGGTCTCTCTCGCCTGTTTTAAATTAGTTGTATTTTACAAAATAAAAAAAAATAAAATTCAAATTATTATTCCACCGCGCCACTGTGTTATTGTGCCAACGCGTTAATATTGATTTTTTTTTTGTTCCTAATTATTTTATTGTTATAATTTTTTTTTTTAATTTCGTCAATGTTTGTCTTATCACATTTTTTGCATTCTATCCCAATCTTTTTTTTTCTCCATGTCTTCTGTCTTTTATATTAGTTAAATAGGTATGTACAAATAGTTATCATTATAAATACCTTAATTTATGTCATGGTGACCATGGATAATCAGCGATTAATTGGTTTTCTCTGTTAAACCTTGATTAACGTATTTTATCAAGAAAAAAAAATGTATATAAATATATATACAAAAATATTTATTTCTTCCAAAACTGAAACAGAGATACAAAGTAGTTTTGAAAAGCAGTGATATACATAGGAGTGATGATGAGAGAGAATTTTAACCGCAAATGAATTGCTAGATTCAGAAGCCGGAAAAATCGCGGCAGAAAAAGAAATATTAATGAAAAATTCATGCTTTGTAAGAGAGGAAAAATTTTATCTATATTCCTTTCCTAAAAGAAAAAAATAGCTCTACACAATGCCACTGAATAAAGGATTGAACCTCAAACCACAGTAGCGGGTGTATTGTGTATTTTGTTTGCAATCACTAAGTAAAAATAAATATCTTTGAAGCCTTTTCCTTATTTTATAAATTCTGAGAATGTATTATTATCGGACTTTGATAATGATAATGAAAAAAAAAAGTATCCGTGAATGTCTTTGGATACACAATGGATAAAGTCATTTTAATTACGAACATCAAATAGGAACGATAAAAATAGCTCCTAAAGTATTTTTTTCGAGTTTAATGGTCAAAGTAATTAATTAATTAATAATTAATAATTTGTGCACAGTTGAAACGTTTTAATGCATAAATAATTCAAATAAATTTGAATTTTATTTGAAACTAAATGAACTTTTAAAAAATCACTACCCAGTTTTTGGGCGTTTTATTTCTGCTGTATGTCAATGGCTAAATGTTGGAAATCAAATTTTCCTGGTTTTGATTTTATTATCTTATTTGTTTTATTCTGACTATTTTTTTCCTAGTGTAAGTATCGTAAATAAGCTAAAAGAGTAATCGTAAATAATAAATGCTACGCTTAAAATATAAATATTGAGCTCTTGCCATAAAGAGTAATACAGTGCGGTCTGAAACTTCTTTTTGTTTTCCTTTAAAATATTGAAAATTCAGTTAACGAAATTAAAATAACGACAATTCAGCTGTGATAAGTATAGATAAGTAAAATAAAATATCTGATATGGACACGATCTGATGACTTCCTTGTACGCCTATTAAACTATAAATCGGTGGTTCAAAAAGTGATCCTGAATTTGGTTACTAGTTTCCGAAGATCGCAGTATCTCAAAAACAACACTCGGCGTCGCGACATCCATCTATGACACACACACACAAATGGGGAAGAAAACCAGTATTTTACACTAAACTTTAACACTTAAAACAAGTAATAAAAATGTTTAATTGGATTGGAAACCAAATTGCGTTTGTAACCTTTATTACCGAAACATATGATTTATGTATTTAATTTAAATATAATTTTTGATGTAAGCTTATTATGACCTTCAAGTAAAGTACCCTTTTCGGCTCACCAATTTTAACCATAATATTGTAAATACATTCACATCAATATAAAAGTCCTACTTACCAAATTTGAGATATTTTACATTATAGTTTAATATAATTTTTGATAAAATTGTAATATGACCTTCAAGTAAAGTACCGCTTCCGGTTTTCCAATTTGGACCAAAATCTAGTATGTTATTTGAATCAATATATAATTTAAAAATAATAAATTTAAGAAGTTTTGCTTGGTATTTTAATATATTTTTAGATGGAAATCAATTATGACCTTCTAGTAAAGTACCACTTCCGGTGATCAAGCAGAAACCAAAAAGGGAGGTTCACAACTAGGTGTTACAACAATCATAAATACAAAATTTCAACTTTCTACGGCTAACCGTTTTTGAGTTATGCGAGATACGAACGTACGTACAGACGCCACGACGAAACTAGTCAAAATGGATTCAGGGATGGTCAAAATGGATATTTCCGTCGAAATCTGAAAACAGAAAATTTTCGCGATTACAATACTTTCTTTACTTCGTACAAGCAAGTAAAAAGATAAAACAATTATTTATCCCTTGCACACATCACATAAAAGGTAGTATACGAGAGCTTTGCTAGGAGATTTCAAAATATCAAGATCATATAAATGCTGGGCAATGAACATGAAGCTCAGTTCGAAACACACTTATCAACTAGAGTCCGCGCATCACTGCATAACATCTTCCTTAAATATATAGAAAACTTACAACTTTAATCTGGGGCCAGGTCGCTTAAGAATAACAAAATTGACCAAATAAAACAGAAAAAAAATCTGGCCAAAATACTACAAAATAAAAATAAATGAGTGTTTCTAATAATTTTAATAGAAATAAATAAGAAAACAAAATAAATTCTTGTGGTGAAAAATATTATTAATGTGAAAAAATTGCTGAAAGAAAATGAAAAATACAATAATAATGAATTGATTAACAAAGTTTACACGTAAACATTAAAAATCATTATTTACTTCTCATCAAGATGTTAATCTTAAATTAAAATTTTATGATTAAAAAGCATCTTTTTGGAAAGAGAGAAGGTATTGGAAAAGGAGCGATTTGAATGAGGATAGGGAAAAAGCATGACGGATATTAGAAGGAAAGGAATTCCAGAGAGTATTGGAGCGGTCAAGAAAGGAACGTTAGAATGTTTTGGTTCTAAGGGAAGGATGTAGAGGTCAGAAAGGCGGGATCTTGTTTCCTGTGGCATTCCAGACTTTTCGAAATTCGTCCCACTCTTCCAGAAAGTCGAAACAGTACAGAAATATGATAAAAAAATAAAACAAGGATATATACAGTGAATGAATTAAAATTAATAATTAAAAATGATTAGTGAGAAAAATCAAAAGTCATGATTTTTTTTTTTAAATTTACAAATTGTCCTATTGTTTTCTTATTTTTTCAATTCTTCTTTATACATTTTTATTATCAACCCACATATATAATGAAAAACCCTTCCCACTGCCTTCTATATATAACCACTAATGACATTCTTAATTACTACTCCTACACCGCCTCCTAAATTATTTTCCAATTTTGCTAAGTCATTCCTCAACCTCTCTTTGAGCTTCAATGTACTAAATTTTCCTGTTTATTTATTTTTATTTCCCTTACTTATTTATTAAAGTTTTTAGTTATTGTTATTTCTCTTCTATTATAATTATTATATAGCAAGTTTTATTAATAATCAGCTTAATATATAAATATTAATTATTTATTTTTAGTTGTTGTTACTCTTATCATTTTCATCTTATAATATTTTACAGATTCATCACTGGTTTAATTTTTCTCACTAAATCCTTTTAATTATTAATTTTAATTCATTCACTATGTATATTTTTATTTTATTTTTGTATCTTGTTTATTCAGCCCTGATGAAGACCTGTAAAGTGAGAAGAAACGTCGGTTCCTAATAAATAGTTTTTACTATTTGTGATCCAATTTTTACCGCCTCTTGGGCTATCTCTTTCCTTCATAAAGTTCAACGGTCAACCCGTTCAATCCAAGTCAACCACGTCAACCAACAAGTGCCCCGATCAACCATTGATTATAGAAAAATGGGTGTTCCCCACTCTTTTCGATTGCTGGGCGCACTGGAAATTCTGCTGTATTGTCCAGCTTAAATCTATACTCCTATGCTCGAAAGCAATTATGTCCTGTAAGCAATTGATCCATTGGTATTGATTCAGTGACCAGATCTATTACCTGGCGGGCCTTAAATGCACATATTAAGGTCCTCTGAGTCCAAATAACCAAATCTCGCAAAATGGACTAGGTGTGTGTTTGTGGTGAGTCTAGCTACAAACCAAAAAGTTATACCAAACTGAACTTGCCAATTTAAGGTAGGTATAATCCTGTGATGTTACAGCGAGTTTTTCACTAAAATTGACTTATCGATATTATACATTATATGATTTTTATAAATTCGTTACATCAATTTACGACTAAGTATTCTTTCATATCAGCTAGGTGTTATCCTCATTGAAATAGTCTGACAGGGCTTTTTTCTCTTAAGTGCCTTTAATTGTGTTTATTTGAAATAATTAACCATCTCTCATTGTAAGTTGTAATAAAAATGGATAAATGCAAACTATGAAGGAATTTTATAATTAAGTAAAACATAAAAAAAAAAAGGTTTTCCCAAGTTGAAAACAAATTTCTGGATTTAAGAATAGTAATAAAGATAATATACCTTTGGAAAGCTAAAGATTTCATAAAAATGTAATTTCAACATACACATACGTTGAAGATAACGGAGAATGACGAAAAACGCATATATTTAAAAGGTTGTTGTAATTTATAATTTATAATTTTACATTTTAAAATAAAAAATGCAAATTAAATATGGTAGAAAATCTTAAAATTAATTTCAAGCAGTGTAAGTTAAAGTGAGATGCTCGCAACGCACCAGATATTTTAATCTTCCGTTTATATTCTGTACCCTTTTTCTGTCATTTTTTTTTTTTTTTTAGTTTTTGCTAAAAATGGGACCTTATAAGCATTCAAAGCATTTTACATTTTAATGATGATCCTTAAATTTAGTCTGTAAAATAGTCATTCTGCAAATTCAACTGCGTTGCTTATAATAGCACAGTACCTAAGGTTGGTAAAAATAATGCTCAACTCTTTAGAGATTTGTAGAGACCTGTGTAGAGGAGTGGAGATTTGTGCAGAGTAACAAAAGCCGACGTAATACTTTATTCAAGGGCTTTTTGGCAGACTCGGAAAACTTTGTGGGATCCTTGGTTCACTCTTTTAACAATTCAGTATCCATTTATCAAGAGCGGTCCCTGCTTGTTAGCTTTTTTGTAACAAATCATCATTCATCTGAAGTGTTACGTAAGCTTTCGGGTAACATAATTGTGTAACATTATATATGATTACGTAATTTGGTTATTATTATTACCTTTGAACCCTTATTCGCCGAAGTCGGTCGTCAGACGATCGTTCAGTTTCGTTCCTACAGCACATTCGCTGGCTTTAATATTTGACATTCGGGAATTTAACCTTTACATTGGAAAGAGAGTCTCTGAGACTATTTATCTATTTTAAAGAGGCTTGAGGATATAATATGGGAATTTAGGATGTGATATCGACGTCATTTTTTGAAAAAGGCTTAACCCTAGAACGATATTGGGAATCAAAACAAACCATGAATTCAGAACTTAATATTAGATGAGTATTTAAATGTTAAGCTACCCATTCACGGTCCAACTAAGTAGGACTACAGTTGGATTCATTCGTCCTCTCACGGTCCTATAAGGGATCCTATCAGCTATTGTAACCTGTACTCATCGCTTATCAATGTTTTAAAAAACATTAAAATGTCAATTATCTGTCTTGGTATGGCGTTTTTGGAAAAAAAAGTAAAATCAATTTTCAGCAAAAACAATGTTTATAAATAGAATAAATTACAGTGATTTGAAAATTTTAAATGAACTAGATTGGAAGATTTGCAAAAAATCTTTAAGAATGCATAGCAAAATCATCTCTTTTGTATAAGATTAGAATAAACTTTACTAAATTTACTCAAAGTTTATATTTGTATTATACGTTTTTATTTACAAAGTTTATTCATTTTCATATTACTTTCATATAATTAGTTGTACTAGTTGAAAGATCGGGTCAAATTAATTAAAAAAAACAAGCAAACTCAAAACAAGACAAAAGAAGATAAATTAGAGATGAACATTAAATTAATAAAAACAAGATCTAACATTATTAGTTCAAAATGGTCGCCATTCAGGTTTAATCACATTATTTATTTAATATCTTAATTCAGTCCCAACAATAGAATGCCACAGTGACGTTATGATAAGGAATTTTTGACATGAGAACATGTTTTCATTAGTTAATTACACTCAATGTTTGGAAAATACGTGTAAAATAAAGCAATAAAAAAATATCTGATGTGGACACGATCTGATGACTTCCTTGTACGCCTATTAAACTATAAATCGGTGGCTCAAAAAGTGATCCTCAATTTGGTTACTAGTTTTCGAACATTGAAGTACCTGTGTCAAAAACGACACTCGGCGTCTTTGTCACTTGATAAACCATTGAAAATCGACGGTTTCGACATTTTGAGCAGAAGAACCCGCTTAACTTATACCTTATTCTCCTACAGACTTGTTCAGCTCACAAATGGGGAGGAAAACAAATATTTTACACTCAATTTTAATACTTAAAACAAGTAATAAAATTGTTTAATTAGAGCGGGAAAAAATAGCATTTATAACCTTTATCACAGAACCATATTATCTCTGTAATAAATGTCAATATACCTTTTGATGTAAGTTTATTTTGTTCTTTAAGTAAAGTACGCCTTTCGGATATTCAATTTCAACAAAAATCTATTATATTACTTATATTGATATAAATGTCTAATTTACCAAATTTGAGATGTTTTACATTATATTTTAACATACTTTTCGATAAAAGTCAAACATGACCTTCATGTAAAGCACCACTTCCGGTTTGCCAATTTTAACCAAACTTTATTATGTTATTTATATGAATATTTAAGTCTTAAATACCAAATTTGAGAAGTTTTTCATTATATTTTAATATAATTTTTGATGAATAATGATTGAATAAGCGGGATTAGAATATGGGAAGAGTATTGGAGCGACGGATGGAAGGAGGAATGGAATTCCTTAAGGATGAGGATCGGATAAGAAAAGATCTGTCGAAAGCTACGGGTCGGTGTATTTAAAACACATACACATGTGTATACACAAACACATACTTAAAATTATTTACTTAGCTCAGCCTTGAGAAGATAAGTGCGATAAAAAAACATAACTACTTTGTCAGTAAATATCCTGTACTTAAAATATTTTTTAAGGATACTAAAAAGTTGGGTTTTTATATTATTTATTATTAACCTTTGAAATATTGCTTATAAGTTATGATAAATATATTTTTGCACTTTGGAATCAAAATTACCCAATACTGCCAATTACCCCATACGAGAAGAGAACCGTTCTTTCTAAACAACTAAAAACGTTTTTTCAACTGCTAAGAATGTATATTTTTTTTAAATTGTATTCCTTATTGTGTACAGTAAGAGTTTACCGAGAACTTTCGGTACCTTAATGTACTGGTCCGTAATAAATCGTGGAATATTAATTAAGGGAGAAGTTGGTCGGTGGGTGCGGTCAAAGAGTTACACTTTTATAAGTAAACTTATATATCTTGTGCCGACGTTTCGGCCTAATATTATTACGATTCAGTAGGAGCTCGACCACACTCCACTCTGGTATGTAATTATTACGTTTTCTTTACGTTTCCTCTTCCTCCTCCTTCCACATAGGATTTTGAACTCATCCATCTCATAATTATTTAATTACAACAATGTCAACTTCTTTAACATCATTGTCACCTTTAGCATAACTTGTCACATCACAACTATCTCTGTATGCTTTACACATTACCAAACCTTCATACTATTTGTCTTTTTAATTAATAGGTTTCATATATTTTACTATTCTCTGCGTAAATAAAACATTATTTTAATTTCAATTAATTTTTACATTGTTATTTTATTTTATTTTACTTTTTCATTTGACACTTGTATTATTTAATTTAGTGTTATCTTTTTCTTTTTATACTTCATACTTTTTTATCTTACTTGTAATTTCTGTTTTCATCATTTTTTACTGTTACTGGTACTGCTTCTGTCGTTTTTCATTGTTGTTATTTTGTTTTCCTTTTAGCCCTGAAGATGGCCTAAAACTTAGGCCGAAATGTCGGCACAAAATATATATAAGTTTACTTACAAAAGTGTAACTCTTTGACCGCACCCCCCGACCAGCTTCTCCCTTAAGATATACATCTACGGTCAACAAAAACTCTCTCCAAGTGGAATATTAATCTATTTTGGACTATCCTAATAATCATTATCTTTTTTTTTAGTTTTATTTGTACTTAAGTTTTATAAACTACTTAAGTGGAAAAAGAAGAGAGTGAACTAAGTCCACACAAAGCGTATCAATGAAAATCTTTTTAACTAGTTTCTTATAGACTTAACGTGAAGAGGGAATGGGAGTTTGCGATCTAGTTAGACTTCCGATAAATTTTCTCTACAACCGAGAAGAATCTATAGCTTCGAAGGAAAAAAGGATAAAAATTCTAATTAATTAAAAATTCTATGGAACATAGTTAGCTGAAGTTCCTTTTTCCTTATTTCTTTGTAATAATCTTATTATCCTCTCTATATTTCTGATGAATAATTTCATTATCCTTATTTCTTATAATTGAGCTTATTATCTTTATCTTCTTCCGTGATATGAAATCTACTACCACGCCACTCCAACGACTGCACGCAAATTGAATGCGAATCGACCGTGAGTGCTGATTTTTTGGAGTGATGCAAAGCGGCTCCTTCACTTTAACACGCCATGCCAAAATTTAATCACTCATCAGTTTGGAAAATTCATGGACAGGAATAATAGACTGTTCACGTTTTAGGCTATGCTACCAATAATAATTGTTGCTCAGTAAATACAGTATGGTTAAAATTTACGATATTAATTTTTTTTTTTTCACAGAGCGGTCTCGGAGTCCACGCGAATTTCATTACTTTTGTTTCTTCTCCTGTTTTTGTTTTTTCCTTCCTTTCATTTTCCCCTCATTAACTCTGCGTGCTTTTGCTTTCTTTCTTCTGTCCACGCGACTCCCTTTTTCGAATTTTTCTTTCCCACAAGAACCTTGATTTCCTTCAGTCTTTTCCTATATCCTTCTCCGTCCAGACAGTCCCGGTCCGTTATTCTAGCTTCTCCGTTTCCTCCCTCATATGCTTGGTGTATCCTCCTGTGGTTTTGTATTCTCGGATTTTCTGGAATATTTCCTTGTTTAGTCTTTCCGGGTTCATTCTTACAATATTTCCGTGGAATTTCAGTCTCCTAGTCCTTATTTCTTTTTCCAGGCCTTTTGGGTCTTTGTAGATTTCTTGCTTGGATCTTAGCCTGCATCCTTCTTCTGTCTTTTTAGGGCCGTAGATCCTTCTTAGGAGTCTTCGTTCTATTCTCAGTGATTTTTCCTGACTGGGGAGGCATGTGGTTTCCGCCCCGTATAGTAATACCGGTTTAACGACTGTGTTGTAGTGTCCTATTTTTGCTTTTGTGGAGAGGTTTTTCTTGTTATGTACGTTACTGGTTGCATAACTTAATCTCTATAGTTTGGTGATTATTTCTTTTTTCGAACCGTTATTACATACAGTCTCGCCCAGGTACTTAAATTTTTGTGTTACTTTTATTGTTCAGTATTTGGTTTCTACTGTTTTCTTGTTTAAGTCTGGGTTTGTAGTCATTAGTTCTCTTTTTTCATAAGAGATTTGTAGACCTGTTTTTTCGGCTATTTCTGTCAGTGTGTTTATTTGGTCGATCGCCTCTTCTTCCGTTTCCGCTAAAAGGGCAATGTCGTATGCGTAGGCAAGGGACCTTATTTTGACGTGGTTGTTCTTGGTCCGTATTGTCACGCCCGTATTGTTGGTTCACCATAGCTCTTTCATGACCTTATCCAGTACCACGTTGAACAGTGTTGGAGAGAGACCATCTCCTTGTCTGAGTCCTGTCTTTATTTGGAAAGGTTTGCTGATGGCTCCTTGGATTCGGTGTCTGTTAGTGTTGGTTCTGTTAGTTTCCCAGTCTTCTGGTCTACACTGTATTCTTTCAGTGTTTCCAGTAGTATATTTCTGTCCACCGAGTCGTACGCTTTCTTAAAGTCAACAAACAGTTTTTACAGTTCTTACAATAAACAAATTCTTATAGATGTAAAGGTTTTTCTTGGGTTTTGTCTTGTAGTATTTTATTAATAGTTTTAGGATCAGAATTTGTTCTTGACATGACCTTCCTTATCTGAAGCCTCCTTGATATTCTCCGATTTTAGAGTCTATTTGCGGGTTTAGTCTGTTGAGTAGTGCTTTGGAGAAAATTTTGTAGCTGACGGATAACAGGGAGATTCCTCTGTAGTTGTTAGTCTCGGTTTTTGTTCCCTTCTTATGCAGGAGATGTATCAGGACGGTTTTCCATTCTCTGGGATTTTCTCTTCTATCCAGATATCCATCATTAGTTCCGTGATTTTCTTCCTTCACTTTAACACGCCATGCCAAAATTTAATCACTCATCAGTTTGGAAAATTCATGGACAGGAATAATAGACTGTTCACGTTTTAGGCTATGCTACCAATAATAATTGTTGCTCAGTAAATACAGTATGGTTAAAATTTACGATATTAATTTTTTTTTTTCACAGAGCGGTCTCGGAGTCCACGCGAATTTCATTACTTTTGTTTCTTCTCCTGTTTTTGTTTTTTCCTTCCTTTCATTTTCCCCTCATTAACTCTGCGTGCTTTTGCTTTCTTTCTTCTGTCCACGCGACTCCCTTTTTCGAATTTTTCTTTCCCACAAGAACCTTGATTTCCTTCAGTCTTTTCCTATATCCTTCTCCGTCCAGACAGTCCCGGTCCGTTATTCTAGCTTCTCCGTTTCCTCCCTCATATGCTTGGTGTATCCTCCTGTGGTTTTGTATTCTCGGATTTTCTGGAATATTTCCTTGTTTAGTCTTTCCGGGTTCATTCTTACAATATTTCCGTGGAATTTCAGTCTCCTAGTCCTTATTTCTTTTTCCAGGCCTTTTGGGTCTTTGTAGATTTCTTGCTTGGATCTTAGCCTGCATCCTTCTTCTGTCTTTTTAGGGCCGTAGATCCTTCTTAGGAGTCTTCGTTCTATTCTCAGTGATTTTTCCTGACTGGGGAGGCATGTGGTTTCCGCCCCGTATAGTAATACCGGTTTAACGACTGTGTTGTAGTGTCCTATTTTTGCTTTTGTGGAGAGGTTTTTCTTGTTATGTACGTTACTGGTTGCATAACTTAATCTCTATAGTTTGGTGATTATTTCTTTTTTCGAACCGTTATTACATACAGTCTCGCCCAGGTACTTAAATTTTTGTGTTACTTTTATTGTTCAGTATTTGGTTTCTACTGTTTTCTTGTTTAAGTCTGGGTTTGTAGTCATTAGTTCTCTTTTTTCATAAGAGATTTGTAGACCTGTTTTTTCGGCTATTTCTGTCAGTGTGTTTATTTGGTCGATCGCCTCTTCTTCCGTTTCCGCTAAAAGGGCAATGTCGTATGCGTAGGCAAGGGACCTTATTTTGACGTGGTTGTTCTTGGTCCCTATTGTCACGCCCGTATTGTTGGTTCACCATAGCTCTTTCATGACCTTATCCAGTACCACGTTGAACAGTGTTGGAGAGAGACCATCTCCTTGTCTGAGTCCTGTCTTTATTTGGAAAGGTTTGCTGATGGCTCCTTGGATTCGGTGTCTGTTAGTGTTGGTTCTGTTAGTTTCCCAGTCTTCTGGTCTACACTGTATTCTTTCAGTGTTTCCAGTAGTATATTTCTGTCCACCGAGTCGTACGCTTTCTTAAAGTCAACAAACAGTTTTTACAGTTCTTACAATAAACAAATTCTTATAGATGTAAAGGTTTTTCTTGGGTTTTGTCTTGTAGTATTTTATTAATAGTTTTAGGATCAGAATTTGTTCTTGACATGACCTTCCTTATCTGAAGCCTCCTTGATATTCTCCGATTTTAGAGTCTATTTGCGGGTTTAGTCTGTTGAGTAGTGCTTTGGAGAAAATTTTGTAGCTGACGGATAACAGGGAGATTCCTCTGTAGTTGTTAGTCTCGGTTTTTGTTCCCTTCTTATGCAGGAGATGTATCAGGACGGTTTTTCATTCTCTGGGATTTTCTCTTCTATCCAGATATCCATCATTAGTTCCGTGATTTTCTTCCTGAATTCATCACCTGTTAATTTCCACATTTCTGCCAGTACTCTAGTAAAAATAGTATTATTAATTAAATGGAAATAAACATTTTTTGTGTATTTATTAATATAATTTTCATAATATTTAGAAATAATGTTTCATATGTGCCTTATGAAAATGGTCTGTAGGAGTTGGAATGACTACCAGTCAGTGGGGTACTTAAGATCGTTTTTGCTCCAAGCGCTTCAATCATTCCAGTCCATCGTTCCATTGTTCTATTTAGAATAATCGTCTATAGTCGTTTTAATCCAGATAATGCTACAAATATTTAATAATATATTGACTTTGAAAAACAAAATCTTACATCTAGAAAAATTTCATATTTCGTTTAAATTAAAAGGCGAAAAATCACTTGTATTTAATATTTATTAAATACCATCCATTATTTCAGGATTTTAAGTCATATATCAATGGATTAGATGATAATCTCTTTTTCATATTTATACCTCATGTAAAAACATGTATAAAAAGGGGTATAGACCTGAATTCTGATCGGGGTATAACTCCTGACCCAATACAGTGAAGAGAGCAACCACTTAATATTCTATCCATGCAGAACCAATGTTGGAATAAAAGATTGTCGCAGTGTTCAGTTCTAATCTGAAAAGTCAATCTAGCTGATACAACTAGTAATATTCAGAAAATAAATAGGGTTATATATAGCTACAATTGTTGAATTAAAGATTTTTTTTTTTTAAATTATGTAGTGATTTTTCGTTATTTATGAATATGGATTTTATTTTTAACTTTCCTACCGCTAATGGGAATGGAAAATATGAGATTTTATATCAAGAGAACGGATGGACCGATTTTGTAATTTTTTTTTTGTTTTCTAGTGTGTCGATCCCTTTACCTGTGTGCCAAATCGGGTACCATATGCCGAATAGCCGGAACACATGTTTTACTATAGACTCTGCCACCAAGATGATTTTGATGAAACTTCCCTAAAGTTTTCTCCTTAAAGCCCTTAATTTTTCATATATTGTACATCCCCGCGAAAAAGCAGGAAAAAAAAGTTATGACGAAATTTGCGCATTATTTGCGCATAACTCATAAAGTATACATTTTATGGTAAATGATAGATAGATCGCTTGAAGGTAATACAAAACAAATAATAAATCACTGACAATGCTTTATTCCTTTGTTTATTACTGTGATTATAATCGTTCTGTTTCGATTGTAAAAATTTTCATAATGTATCTAAAAAAATAATTATTTATTTGCATCTCATATTTGCACTTTACATATTTGCAAACAATTTTTCAGGTGCTATTTTTTTGTAAATTTCCGATTTCGAATTGATATTAATAATTCGTTTGCCTCCTGTCATTTAGTAAACTTGTTGTAGTTGTTACTAAAAATAAATAATCTAGAATTTTTCCAAAAGAAAGTAACTATAAGTAAGAAAAAAAAAAGTCCATATTCACACCTTTTCCTCTACGTTTAAAACCATTTTATGTGTAATAATGACAAATTTAATAACAAAGAAATGTACCGTATTGTAACGAGGATCTAAGTGAATTTGTTTACGTAGAAGGTTCTAATATTTTTCGAGACATTATCAAATAAAAAAAATTTCACTCCTAGAAGTTCAAATATGTCAGAGACAACTTCCTAAACCATATTTCAGATCCCCATCATGATTTGCATTTTACAATAATCAGCTTGAAAATTATTTTAATCTAATTAGGGATTGATAAATTATTTGCCACTTCTATAAATTTGTTTTTTTGTAAACTTGTTTCGAATGTTATACATTCATCCTCAATTCAAGGTTTAAATGGATTATGTCGAAACTTTCGAAACTAGTTTTCAATAAAAACAAAATTATAGAAGTGGAAAATAATTTATCAATCCTTAATGAGATTGATCCTTCTATGCCATCATGCGGATGTGAACTATTTTAATCCAGTTTTTACTTCAATTAGAAAATCCAACAATTTTGGACTTTAGGAGATACAGATTGATTAACGCTAGCGATCATTAAAACATCCAGGCAGTAGAATTTGAATTATTTAATCAGTATCATAATTAAATAGAGCTGTCTGTTATTTGTGTCTGAAATTCATCGCTCTCTCTCTCTCTCTCTCTCTCTCTCTCTCTCTCTCTCTCTCTCTCTCTCTCTCTCTCTCTCACTCTCACTCTCTCTCCCTCTCTCCCATTATTGGGACAATACCCCACAAAAAGAGAGGTTTCATAAGTAATTATAAAAACGTTGTTAAAAGAGGAATTTATATTGAATTTGTTTTAAATTATATTGAATGTTAATTGGAGCTAACATATCTATGACGAATGGGTGAGTACTAACGGGCTTTTTTTAATTTATTGAAATGTATTGAAGAAGAGTTGAGAATTGGGATTAATTAAAGAAGCGGGGCGAGTAGAGAGCCCAAGAGATATGGGGATGAACAAACTGACGGTGGGACAATAACCGGAATTCCAATAGAGCGAGCGAGTGTGGGAGGAGCTGATATCGATATTGTCGAAGGGATCGACATTGTTGGGCCGCGATCTGTTCGATGGATCGAGTGCCCGCTTCCCCTCTCCCTCTTTTATCTCCCTCAGTAGTTTCCTGTTTACTCTATATCATCACCACAAGCTTCCACAATCTTTCACTCCGACCTCACTTAATAATTTTTGTTTCTGCTAAGTTATCTCGGCAGTTGTAACATGTCAGATTTTTGTTTTTTTCTCTGATTTATTCCTTTTTTTTTAATTTAATTTAACGTGTTTTATTAAAAATACAGATCTGTATTCAAAAGGCTACCTCCTTTCATGGAGCAAGTGATCAACTATTCATGAAAAAATAATAGTAGTTAGTTATAAAGTAGGACTCTTTTCTCAATGAAGACTTATTATATGTTATTTTAATGTACTGAGTTAGGAAGATTGATCATATATCTTCAAACTTCTAACATATTTATTTATAGATTGACGTTTCGGACAACTCGTCAATTATCAAAATTCATTTTTGTAAAACTAATTTACATCACATACATAATATTTATTTATTTCAGAGAGAGTAGCTCAGTGGGTAGGGCACTACGCTACTAATCTCAAGGTCTCGGGTTTGAGACCGCCTGTTGCAGACAATTATTTATTCTGTGTGATCCGTGGATCGGTCCTGTGGTATCAACTCTCCTGGGGCTCATCAAACCTCTACAGAGTGGGTAACCTTCATTGGGGAGAAAACCTGGCGTTTGAGCGTGTTTTCGGCTAAATCATTTCCTTGTACAACCGTTGGCTTAGAAACAGAGCACACTTTACCAAGTACTGAACCCAAGACCCTTCACGGGTTGTAGTTGCAAAGGTTTTTTTTTTTGTATATAAAATTTATTAGCAACATGTCAATTGATTTAAAATTATTTACATTATGGAATTTCATTACGTTATAATTTTTTTTTTGTTTATCCTTCAACAACGTATTAGCAACTGTCTAACAAACGAGTAGCAGTAAGCAAATGCATGGATAAAATAGAAATAAGTGGCATGGTAGGCATGAGAAAGGAATTAATAAATTTGTTTTCCTTTCTACGAATAAATTATTAGCCACTTGATTGTTCATTTTATTTTATTTAAAGTTTAAGTTTACTTCATCCTATATTATTTTGTTATGAACATATTAAAATCATTAATTAAAACTTGTATACACGTTATAAGCCATTTAAAAATATTACCTATTCATTACACAGAGTAAATTAAATTAATATACAACGATTGGCCAATCATATCAAATACTGCAATATTTAATCTTAATCTGTTATTTATATTATTATTATACTACTGTCCTAATTGTTAATTATTTTGATTATTCAGTGTACATCTATTTTATTAATAATATCAGTGATACCTTCCATATCACTTTTACTACCTTATTAATATATTTTGTAATATACTCGTACATTCCTTCTATATGTTTTTTTAGTCTATTATTTTCTGATTTGTCAGTTATTACAGTAATATCAAAATTTAAAAATAGAAAAATGAATTTTCATAATGGACGAGTTGTCCGAAACGTCAATCTATGAATAAAGATGTTAGAAGTTTGAAGGCATATGATCAATCTTCATATCTTGGTAAATTTTAGTAGCTACTCAGTTTTCTTGTGATGCTAGCTGTGAACACCCTCTTTCTTTTTTCTGAAATAAAAAAATTAATTGATAAAAAGTATCTATATATTATCGTCACCACGATTAAGTAGCATGTGTGAAAATAGCTCCGTGTTCAAGGGACAAATAAAAAACTTTACATTTTACTTTCAACTTCTCTATTGCGAACGATTTTTGATCTCTGGGCCTTTTAACTTCACTGAGCCTTATATTTGTGTTTATAAAATTTTATTTTGCAAATATTCTCTTAGTGTATTAATAAAACTAAGGAATTCGATTTTTCACATTCGTTATTTAAACGTTGCGGCGTCGATATTGTGGCCATATTGATTTCCTTCATACTCTTCCTCTCTTGCAATTACCTTCACCAGAAGTAGACTATGAAATACCAGATACAACTGTTATTAGCAATATATTAATTATCAACATTATCGTTGCAGTGGATTGGCTGTAATAAAAAATGAACAAATAGACATGTCCGTCGTTTAGACCTGATAAACCATCATTTATGATAATTTGATAGTGAATATTGACAATACCTATGGACAACTTCATTGTGGGGGCATAAATAAATAAGGCTAGTTAATAAATTGATAAATAAATAAATTAATTGATAGTTAAATAAGGCTAGTTAGTTAATTAATTGAGACTAAATAAATGATTATTATGTTTTGTGTTGTTTCTTTTTGATTGCAACTGTCCTTTGAACCGGATCTCCTAGTTAAAAATAATTGTTATTTTGTTTGTATGTTTTTAGTCGTATTTTCCCCGAATAATATAGACTATTGCGGTGGGTCGAAGGTCGGCGGTGAGCGGCAGGACTACGTTTTCTATCCGTTTCATAACCGCTAAATCTATATAATAAGCTAGAAGTGTTGGATATATACATATATATATATATATATATATATATATATATATATATATATATATATATATATATATATATATATATATATATATATCAGTTATCAACGAATCTATGCGTTTCAGAATTCCTTGAGTCCACAAAAAAACGCATTTTAGACCATTGTTCTGTCTTTCTGTTTCATTATAATTTCGTGGTTATTTTAAATATAATTAAAAATTTCCAGCAAAAACAAAAACAAAAATCAACGAATAAGGTCTATTAAAGTATTAGCATAGATATAGCGTATTGAACTTTATACATATGTTTTATAAAGTATTCTTAATGTTTCATCGGAAAATGGTTGGTCTTGGTTTAGCTTTTTTTTTATGACTCGATAACTATACATCTCTCGAAACAATCTAGATTCTTATTTGAAAGATAATTTAATTATCTGCAAAACTAAAGATAAAAAAAAAATCGGCAAAGATACAGCAAACAAATTTTATTCTGTGGAAGTGGTGGAAACCCAAAGCAGAAAGGAATACCGACTGAGTGGGCACACCAGATATCTTCCAAAGGAACACATTACGCACAACACTGT
The DNA here is from genome assembly GCA_948150685.1 of Rhaphigaster nebulosa. Taxonomy (NCBI): domain Eukaryota; kingdom Metazoa; phylum Arthropoda; class Insecta; order Hemiptera; family Pentatomidae; genus Rhaphigaster; species Rhaphigaster nebulosa. Next base: position 4,234,306 of record OX411309.1, read on the forward strand.
GCGGGTCTCTGCGCCAGACGTTAGAACGGAGGAAACCAGGCGTGTGGCGAAGAGAGCAAGATATCAGAGATGACAAAAGACATCTTCTCTAATCCCATAATAAAGTCGGGCGAAATATAGAGCGAATCTCTCCGACTACTTTCTATTTCGGGAACATCAGAAATTCGCTGAATTACTGGAATTTCGAGAATGATGTCCTGGGATGCAATGCCAGAGACAATACCTTGGAAAATGAATAGTTTATTCCTCCCTCAATATAAATTGTATAATTAATTTATACAATAATTTTTTATTTGTCCAAATACATATATAACATATGGAAACATTAAATATCATCAGACATTATTTAATACTATGCGAACGGAAGTAATTATGAGGTGTTTCCTGTATTACGAATGTTCTCAGTATGACACATTTTACAAAGACGCCTTGTCCTGTTATATTATGAAAGACTCAAAATATCAGAGTTGCTTGATCAGTTGACATCCGCATGATGGCATAGAAGGATCAATCTAATTAGGGATTGATAAATTATTTGCCACTTCTATAAATTTGTTTTATTGAAAACTAGTTTCGAATGTTATACATTCATCCTCAGTTCGAAAATCACACAAAAAATTCAAAAATAAGCAATTCAAAATATAGTTTGGTATTATTATACATATTAAATTAGATTAAGATAAATCAGTATTATAAAACAATTATGAATTATGAATAATATAATAATAATAAGACAGATAATTTCAACTTTGCAATTCATTTATATGAAAATAATCATAAATTCATCAAAGACTCAGGAGTTAAATTAATACATAACGTTGAAAACAGCCTCAAATTAAATATATATGAAGCACTTGAAATAACAAAATCCTTCAAATCCAATCCAGATTTTTGCTTAAATGACCAAATAAATATCTCCAATAGTCCAATCTTAAATTTATTCCCATCTATAACAGAAAAACCAATTACTCACCCGCATTACTGGAAAGAACCCGGACCTTTATACCGTTGACCTATAAATATCCTACCTACCTTTCGTTCATTGTTAGTTCAATGCGAGAAGAAACCAGTCTTAACTTTTCTGTTTGATATAATCCATTTAAAACTTGGTGTGCACCAACATGTATTTGATTTCTTGTTTTAATTAAATTCATAATTCATAAATATTTTATAATACTGATTTATATTAATCTAATTTATATGTATAATAATATCAAACTATGTTTTTAATTGCTTATTTTTGTGAAGTTTTTGAGTGTTTTTAGAACTGAGGATGAATGTATAACATTCGAAACTAGTTTTCAATAAAACAAATTTACAGAAGTGGCAAATAATTTATCAATTATGATGTGTTTCCTGTTATACGAATGTTTTCAGTACGACACATTTTACAAAGACGTCTTGCTCTGTCATATTATGAAAGACTCAAAATATCAGAGTTGCTTGATATACAAAAGTTACAGGAGTATAATAAAAAGTTATATAGAATCAAATAGAATGAATAAAAAAACAAACTGAAAACAGAATTAAACAAAAAGAGAAAAGAAACACAAGAAAAGAAGGGTCTAGAATGGGCAGGATGTAGGTCAGTTGGTCAAAGTCTATTTTTTTTTCTTTCAGCCAATCTTTAAGTTAGTAATTTAGAAAGAATCTCTTTGCATCCCTTGTTCCTTGATTGTTTTGTTTTTTTCCGTTTCTCTGTTGTATCACAACAAATCTCGCGTACTTTTGTTTGAGTTTATTTTTTGAAAAATGGTAATAAGTTCTAAAAAGAAGTGATCTATTCCATATATATTAAATTATTTCTTTCTAAAGGGAGCATTCCAGGAAAGCTCTTCCTTGAGTCCTACCTAACTATTAGGTTTTACAAACTCTTACTGGACCTAGAGGTTTTCTCGCAAAGGATTGATAGATAGATAAATAGATATAAAATATTTGTATTAATAATAATTACAGAATTTGATGTTATTTACAAAATTGTTCAAAGTATTATTACTGACATAGCTACGGCTGTCTGTCAGGAGTGCTTTTAATTTGAAAATGATTTTAAATCATTATTGTTTATTTATTTTTAAATATCTAAATACATATTAAGTTATTAACTAATTTATTCACAAACAATACGATGCAATAATATCTAATTATATCTTATATAATCCATTATTAATCATTAATTATGTCTTATATAATAATATCCTAATTATATCCTGTAATAATATCTCAAATAATAATATCTACTTAAATCCAACCATTACTATACCATTTTATAATATCTAATTAATATCATTTTTATCTATTTATAACATATATTATTAATGAATAATATCCCAATACTTATTAAGTTATTAATAAGAAAGGAAGGGTAGATATAGGCTTCCTTCAGGTAACTCACAAGAGCTTCCCAGTCTTCGCCATTCAGGTATTTGACCATATCAGTTTCAGTCATTGTAATTGCAACCAAATATTTTTTCCTCATTCCCTCCAAGACTTTACAACGTCCTAAATAATGAAATACATCTTCATTTTCTCCAATATTACGCATAGAACAAATGTAATTCTGTTCCTGAATGAATGGTCTTTATTTCAAGTTGAGAAGTTCGCCTCTAATTTTAATTATGACGCCTATATCAGATACAGGTAAATTTGAATTAATATAATCAATATCAAAAGATAATTGCTTGTAGATTTGGTGATATTGGCCGTTTAAAGCTCTTTTCCTATAACACGTGTCATAATAGATAATAAGGCTAGATTTCAATGCTTTTAAATCTTTCCCAAATTGTTCAGCAGAACTGAAAACTGGATTAAAGTTGCATTTGACTTTCTCGGACCAATTTATCCATTCCTTAAACCATAGTTGTTTTCTTTTGATCACTTCTTCTGCAACCAATTTTGTTAAACGACTAGATTGAAATCTAGATCAAGAGACTTCAATATGTATTTAAATTGTAATTGAAACGTAAAAACATGAATTGGTGAAATTTTGGCCTCTAAATATATCATGTAATTTGGAATAGTTTTTGGCAATTTAAATATTTTCTTAATGAAGGTCCTCTGGACACTTTCTTTTTTACCAGCTTATCGATAGTTCCAAACTTGACTCCCAAATGTAAGAATTACATTTAACAGATTTAAAAAGGTAATTTTTTGCTGAAAGAGGAATATGTTCTCGCTAAGGATTGAAAGGATACAGATCTCTCCTATGCTTCAGGATATTGAGGATACTGCCGAGCATGTGGTCGCTACCTTCACTCCTTATGAGGCACCACGAGGGCTCCAGGAAAAGAGTACTTTGTGTCCGAACAGGAAATGAATTTCCACAGCTGGCTAAGAGAACTAAAATAGATTTCATGAACGGACGGAAAAAATTGTTGTGTCCAAACAACTTTATCAAGAGAACCCAAGAAGAATAATGGAGGCTGGAGATTTGCCTGAGAGGAAAAATGTTTCGATGATAGTTCTCAAAATTATCATAAAAGGACATTGCAAAGTTATTGGTTCTTTTGGAACTAATATCCGAAGAAAACTTTTAAAAAACCATAGGTCCTTTCGCGAAATACGAATATTTATTGATATAAAAAAAGTTACAACAAACTTATTAAGTTTAATCTTTGCTAATAAAACACATTGTTTTTTCCGATCTATTACACCGAGTCACGTCCACGTGTTTTCTTAATGGCATGTTAAATTAAATTAAATTGTTTTTAATAATTTTGCCTCCTTCCAGCGATTTCTTGCACCATATGCGGAAATATTTTTAATATCCTTTTTCCTTTGAAGAATGGTTTTCCTTCGGGCCCAGACCAAGAAATAAACTGCCCTCAGTATCAGATGGCCCAATCCATCGACCAGATCTGATATTGTCCTTTCTGTCTGTGATACTCCGATATCCTCCAATGGCTGCCGATAACAGGCTCTCGAAATTGCATCCTGACAATATAAATGGTAGCTGGTAAAGGAGATCCCAGCTATACATCACAATCGATATAGCGTCTAATATTATATGTTATGTTTATTTCTCGTAGTTTGTTGTCCATTGTTAGTTTTTCGTATACTTATGAATTACTATTGTTAGTGATGATGCGGAAGCTGTTGAATTATATACAACTTTAATAAAAGACAGCTGTGGAAGCCACATACAAAAACATTTTTGTATTTACGTATAAAACATTGTTTATTTTAATTTAAAATTAATTAATTTAATATAATATGTAAATAATGCGCAAAAATATAACTTTAAATTGTATTCGGTTTCTACTAGTAAATAACAAAGTGATAATAAAATGCTGTTTTTCATGTTTTTTTATTAAGCCGGCTCTACCCACCTGAACTCCTGACGTGTGGGCATAGTTGACCCTAGATGCAATTTAAAATTTATTTAAATAAATATCGATATAAATATCTAAATAAATAATTATGTAAATATCGCGTCATATTTATTTAGTTGGGGCTTGGCTCTTCGCATCTCTGCCCTGATGGCCTAAAATTTATGCCGAAACTTTGGAACACAATAAAAAAAAAACAATAAGTTCCAAAAACAATATCTCAAATCTTGAAGTATGACTAAAGGGAGTGCTAATAATGCTTTAATTAAATTGTAACATAAATAGTTTAAATTTTTTTATTTAGTATGTTTACATTAGGAAAGATTACATTCCTCGAAATATGGACCAATTTAAGTTCTGAATCTGTTGACATCCGCATGATTTTATGGAAGGATCAATCTAATTAGGGATTAATAAATTATTTGCCACTTCTATAAATTTGTTTTACGGAACTATATCCACCAAAGTCGGAAATGAATTGAAAAAACTAGGATAAAACCCTGTATTTAAAATAGAAAAAACCCTATCCTCATATTTCTCTTCTGCTAAAAACAAAATAGACCCTTTCCAAAAAAGCGGAGTATACGAACTAAATTGTAATAATTGTGCAGCCAAATACACGAGAAAAACTGGAAGATCACTAAATCAGAGATTAAAGGAATATATACGTGCATATAATAATAAGACAGAGAATTCCAATTTTGCAATTCGTTTCAATGAGAAAAAGCATAAATTCATCCAAGACTCAGGAGTTAATACATCACGTTGAAAACAGCCTTAAATTAAATATATATGAAGCACTTGAAATAATAAAATTCTTCAAATCCAATCCGGATTTTTGCTTAAATGGCCAAATAAATATCTCCAATAGTCCAGTCTTAAATTTATTCCCATCTATAACAGAAAAACAAATTACTCACCGGCATTATTGGAAAAACCCTGACCCTTAAACCGTTCACCTATAAACATCCTATCTTTCGTTCATTGTTAGTTCAATGCGAGAAGAAACCAGTACAAACTTTTCTGTTTGATATAATCCATTTAAACCTTGGTGAGTACCAACATGTATTTGATTTCTGGTTTTAATTAAATTCATAATTCATAAATGTTTTATAATACTGATTTATATTGAATAATATTGATTTAGATGAGTATCAATGCCCCGAAAAGTTACCTGGAAGTTAGATTGCCAAAAAATGTCCTAATAAGTTCCACTTATTAGTGTGATTTTCATTGACCACACCGCTGAACAACTTCTTCTTAAAATATAGCTCCTTTCTGATCTCATTGCAGTTTAAAATATGATTTCTTTGTGTAAGTACCTGAGGCCGTAAGTTAAACCTAATTTTTTTTCGTAAATGTATTACTTTTTATAATATAATATAATATCTTAATTCAAGTATTCGATTCGGTGCCACAACTCGGTGACGAATCCTGGGCTAATCAAACAGCTTCTTCAAAATGTCTCTGTCTCTGGCAGCCACCATCCTGATGCTGTCGCTTGCCACTCTATCAGGCCATCAAAGTTTCGGTCTTCCTCCTAGTCTTCGCCTGAAGAGCTCATCCGTCATGTCCAGGACACTACTTCTATGTTCAAGAAGGTCGTAGAAGTCTTCCTTCTCTCGGTCTTCCGAGACTTCAGTAGTTAAATGAACGCTGAGCAGGCTATAACTATTGTATAACTATACAATCTTCCTTGGAGTCGGAGGTGACACGCGGGCTTATTCCTTTAAATCGATCACTAGTTGTCGGTATCTTCCTGCAACTTAATACATTCAATTAGATTACATAATCACATTACTGCATTACTACAAAATCGTACGGATATATTACTAATGTAGTGTGGATTAGAAATCCTTAGGGAACAAAGTAGCATTGAACACAATGCGATTTCAGATCACAATTAAGGGCATTCGTGAGCGAAAAATGAGTAAGTTCTGCATGAACTTTTATTTAATTTTTGACGGCGTGTAATACAATTAATACCAACAAGTAAGATATTTAATAAAATAGTGATGTGTATAATATTTGATTTTGGCCACTTATAAATTATCTTTATTTATTCGTTGTTTTTTTTTTTGGTTTATTATTTTTAATAATAGACCTTTCGAATCGATCAAGGAAAACATTTTTTTAACCGCCTTCAAAATTAGAATCCAAATATCGAATAAAAAATAATCCGTCCGTCCGCCGTCCGCGGCTTTTCTCCGAGACTACAGGACCGATTTTCTTGAGATTCGGTACCAATGTCACAGGTCACCCAAGGATGATCCTCGGCACTCGACATTATCAGCCGTCTGTTTGTTTCAAATTGGCGGTCGATTAAAGATCTTATAAGCCCATTTATAAAGACAGAGCGGGAATGTAAGGTTTTTTTTTTTTTAATTTATGTAATGAAAATTTTACCATATATTGCGTTGTATTAGTGGTGTGATATTGATTTTATTAAAATATAGTTACATGAAAACTAGTAAGATATTTTAAATTGTTTGGAATAGATAAATTAATTAGGGATTGATTCTTCTATACCATCACGCGGATGTCAACAGATAAATTATTGTTCAATAGTGTTTTGGTCCATAGATGACGGGCTTCAGAATGGTCAAAGTGGGCTGAAACGTCGCCTATGCTAGGATGAAGAAGTTTTTAAAACGTGGAGTTTAAAAGGGTATCATCATGGACAAATAATATAATATAATTTATGTAAATACACAAACGTGTTGACATATTACACAACACTAGCGCTTATGTTGCGCTTTGTCCGGATTGGACACAAACACAGGCAAGCCAAGCATAACTACCTCGTTCAAACGTTTCATTTGCCAAGGTTTGGCAAAGGTGTAAAAGCTATTAGCATAGAACTTTTAGATTCGTTAAAGGTAATTATTTTGTGAGGTAACCCTCTGAATAGAAATCCCAAACAAAATCGTATGCTTTTTATGAAGCACATTAATTCTCTAGCGTTAATTCTAGTAATGTCTTCAGGTTTAATTATTGCCTGTTGTAGGTGTTGTAGCCTTTGGAAGGTAAGAGCTTCACATTCACAAAGAATGTGTTCTGCTTTTTCTTCTTCCTCAAGAACTGATGACATGTGGAATCTTCTACAATCTTCATCTTTTTTAGATTATATTTTAGCGGGCAATGGCCTGTGTAACAATAGATATAATAATATCATGAAAAATGAATATAGATATTTTTTTCCCATGTAAAATCAAGATAGAACAATGGTTATAGTTAAAATGCCCAAGTCAAAAATTAATTTTATTATATGACTCCTGCTTCTTTTCCTATTCTGCTCCTTCCGTCTCTTCCACTAGCGATACCCCGAGATGTAGATGAAGTAACTTCCTTAACATCATCATTTTTTGTAGTTTCTCTTCCGGTTTATTTATTTTTGTTTTTTTAGAGTGATTCTTGAAGCTGTTTTGTAGAGGGAGCTGTGGAACCCGGTTTCAGTTCGAGATTACCAGCGCCGAAGGAGTTCCAACATTTATTTGGTAACATAACAGTTTCAAATTATCTTCTCAAAGTTTTGAATGATCGGTAAAAAAAAAAATTGATTTTATTGAACATGAACACAAGGTAACAACTGAACCAAAAACCTTCTCTAGACATCAGCGCCCCTAGCTACAGATTGAGGAAAATACCATTCAAATACCAAGTTCATCTCATTATCACATACCGTCAAGATATTAAAGGGTTCCTTAATACCCGGAGGGCTCCATAGAACTTCCTATATCAATATTGAATTATAATTATCGTTTCAATTTACGAGTGATGAACTGGGGCAGCGATACCTCGTATTGTTCAAAACAACCGCAGACCGTTGGATGGCTGACGTCCATTTAATCACCGCGATCAGCTGATTAGAATCCATTAGCTGTGCTAATCAAGGCTCCAGTGGAACCCCACCGCGTTATTGGATTCCGATCTAGAATGCTGAGAATAAACCCGTAGCCTGTTTCATTTCCGCTCTCATATCCCCCTCCCCACCCTCCTATTAGACCAACTCTATATAAAGAATCGATTTTAGCTTTTATAAAAATGCTGGATTGGTTCAATCGATTGTTCCAACTTTATCTGCGCTGTCGCACAGAGCATCGTTAGTGCACAAAAACCAAAATATTTTCTAAACAGTTATCTAATAATGAATATTTAAAAATAATTCTTAGACTAATAAAATAATTCCTAGCAGTATCTCCTAGTTAAAATTTCTTTTGAGTTAATGCAATGGCCAAACTTAAAAAAATTAATTCCTTTTTGAGGTATATAATTGGTTCATCAGTTAAAAATTATTTCTCTTGCCATGGGGAAAAAAAAGCATCATCAATCATGAAATTTACTAACCAACATTTGCACCTTAATATATTACATTTTAATTAGGAAAATTCAATCGTTGGAGAATATTGCACGTCTGTAAAGTTTTATTTTAATTAGGTTATTAGGATACATTATTTGCCACTTTTATAAATTTGTTTTATTGAGAACTATTGTAGTTTCGAATGTTATACATTCATCCTCAGTTCTAAAAACGCACAAAAAATTCAAAAACAAGCAATTCAAAATATAATTTGTTATTATTATACATATTAAATTAGATTAATATAAATCAGTATTATAAAACATTTATGAATTATGAATTTAATTAAGACAAGAAATCAAATACATGTTGGTGCTCACTAAGGTTTAACTGGATTATATCAAACAGAAAAGTTTGTACTGGTTTCTTCTCGCATTGAACTAACAATGAACGAAAGGTTGGTCGGATGTTTATAGATAAACGGTTTAAGGGTCAGGGTTTTTCTAGTAATGCCGGCGAGTAATTGGTTTTTCTGTTATAGATGGGAATAAATTTAAGATTGGACTATTGGAGATATTTATTTGGTCACTTAAGCAAAAATCTGGATTGGATTTGAAGGATTTTATTATGTCAAGTGCTTCATATATATTTAATTTAAGGCTATTTTCAACGTGATGAATTAATTTAACTCCTGAGTCTTTGATGAATTTATGATTTTTTTCATTTAAATGAATTGCAAAGTTGGAATTCTCTGTCTTATTGTTATATGCACGTACCATATATGTTCCTTTAATCTCTGATTTAGCGATCTTCCAGTTTTCCCGTGTATTTGGCTGCACAATCATTTCAATTTAGTTCGTATACTCCGCTTTTTTGGAAAGGATTTTATTTAAGAGTTTTATTTAGGTTAATTCTTATATTCACACCTGTCAATGTTGACAACCGTAGTTTTTTATTTTTCCAGTTTTCATTACTTATAACAAGGAGAGACGGTTAATTACTTCAAACAAACAACATTGAAGTTAATGTTGAGAAATATTAAAGGGCATTTAATTATAAATTGTTTTAACGAGTTTGATCAAAATCGTTAGAGCCTTTTTCGAAAAAAAAATTGTAATAATCTGTAAAATTTATGATATAAAATGTGACTGGTAAGTCGATCTTGGAAAAAAAGTTGCTATAACATCACATGTATATACTACCTTAAATACACAATTTCAGTTACGTACACATTGTCGTTTTTGAGGTAGACTAACCTATCTCTCCTCCCACACACACACACACACACACACACTGAATTACCATATTTATTATAATTATTTTAAGACAACTATGGCTACGTTTACTAGGCACAAGGTATATTTTATTATTATTATTATTTAATTATTCCTTGGCTGAGATAACAATTATTTTCTCTTTTTACTTGTTTTAAGTGTTAAAATTCTGGTTTTCCTCCCCATTTGTGAGATGTACAAGTCTGCAGCAGGAAAAAAAAATATTTTCCTGCTGCAGACTGGTGTTGAAATAAACTGAGAGCGTTAAAATAAAATAAGAGCAGTTATTTCCGTTTAAAATGTCGAAACTGTCGATTTTCAATGCTTTATCTAGTGATATTGACAATTTTAATGTTGTCTCTGAACACGAAGAAATCTCTTGGAAACTAGTTATCTACTGAAAGAAAACGACATATAATAACGGAATGAGACCTCCTGAAACAAGAGTATGTGTCTGTCACTAGATGGATGTCGTTTTTGAGATACTGCAATCTTCGGAAACTATTAACCAAATTGAGGATCACTTTTTGAGCAACCGATTTATAGTTTAATAGGCGTACAAGGAAGTCATGTGTTGTGTGTTGTCCACATCGGAAATTTTTGGCAATGAGTTGATTTCAAGGTCGAAGAAATATCTTCGATACATCTAGAATATCTAAAATTATAAATTAATTAATAGTTTTTAAGCTATGAAGTTTTTTTTAGGTCGGCGGAGTAAGAAATACCATAAAGTTGCCATCTTGGAATTTTATGGTGATTAGAAAGTCATAAAGGCAACCGTAATGTATTATAACCATCATTCCTGTATGAGCGTTTTATGAAGATGATAATTTATAAAAATATCACTATATAACCTTATTAATATAGCTGAGACATTTTTTTTTTCTCTTTCTAATAATCCAAAAGCTGATCGAAACTTGTTGACAAAGTTGAGTATCTTGGACAAGCGTCGGGTTAGTTGTATTATTAATGCATTAATGCATACATCAATAATTACAAATACAAATAGTTATAATCACCCAATAAATATCTAAATAGCGTTATTGTTGTTTATTTTTAAATTTATAATAAGAACTTGGTACTTACTTCATTAAAGAAAAAAATAAGTTGTCAAGAAGAAGAAATACCAATTTAGATAGATAGATAGAAAATTTGCTTTATTTTGCTCTATATTTTCTATCTTAAAAAAATAAATTTGCTCTGGGACTAGGTCCCTTCAGAAAAACAAAATTAAACAAATATAAAATAAACCAAATCCAGCCAAAAAAATAAAATAATAAAAGTAGATAAGTTTTTACATCAATAGTAATAGAAATAAGTAAACAAAAAAGTAGTTCTTCACTCATCAAAAATATACAATTATTAAAAAAATTAAAAAGAATAAAAGAAAAGAAGTGAAAAGGTGAGAAAATAATAAATAAATGTCCACTTTTCATCATAAACTTGTGATCACATTGTTCACCTTAAATGAAAAAAAAATCTTTTTTGGTTTTTACAGCATCTTTTTGGGAAGTGAGGAGTTGTTGGAAAAGGTGGAGAAGGTGGAATTTGAATGAGGATAGAGAAGAAGCATGACGGATATTAGAAGGGAGGGAATTCCAGAGGATAGTGGAGCGGGCAAGAAAGGAACGTTGGAATGCTTTGGTTCTGCGGGAGGGGGTATAGAGGTCAGAAAGGGGTGATCTTGTTTCCTTTAAGTGGAGCGAGGATTTGAATTGAACAATATATGTTATTTGAAAATCTTAAAAACATATTTTTAAAAAAAAAATCAGAAGATTAAAATGCATTAATGAAACAAATTACCGAAAGCTTGTCCAAAACTCTTTTTTTTTACGTTTGACACTTTCCGCTGTTCTTTTATTTATTAATGCCATTTTAATAAATAGCGTTATGAAGTAAAAATATACTCATTTCAAAGTTTAATTCTCTACAATGCTTACTTCAATATGTTTCTAAAAAATTGTTCCTTCGGAGAAATTTGGAACTTTGTATAAGTTTTTTGCGAATATAGCCCTCGGGGCATATCAGATCAAAAAAGTGTACGATATGAATTCGTCTTAAAATTTCATTTCCTATTAAAATCCGTACAACAAAAAAAAAATAAATAACACATTCTATTTGAAATTCTGAGTTAGGTGCGCTGTAGAATTAGAGAAGGTTGCGGGGGCGGTAATGTCATAAAAAGATACTTTATTATTCATGACAAAGACTCATCTTGTTTCATCCCGTTATTCCAAATACTCTGGAATATACAGGGGGTGATCCATGTCCGCTGGGACACCATGTAGAGACTCACAGTTTTTATGATACAACTTTTTCAGACTAGGAAAGTAATTTTAAAATAAACTATACCAACGATTTGTAGGTATGTATAAAATACTATATGAAGTGGTATTTGTTTATAAAAAGTTAATAGTTTGGAGTCAGAATTAATGGCAAATAAGTTAAACAAATAAATATATTGAATTAAATTAAAACAGGTTTAAACACAATAATGCAAAATCAAACAACATAGTAGGTTGAACTTTTTACACTGTTGTCAAGGCGACCGGAACACGGTAGCCAAAATAAAAAATATCTGATGTGGACAACACATGACTTCCTTGTACGCCTATTAAAATATAAATCGGCAGCTCAGTTACTATTTTCCTAGTTTCCGAATATTGCAGTATCTCAAAAACGATACTCGGCGTCCCGACATCCATCTATTGGCACATACAAACATGCTCTTGTTTCTGGAGGTCTCATGATAACTGAAATGTCCAAGCGATTTCTTCGTGTTCCGTGACAACAATAAAACTGTCAATATCACTGGATAAAGCATTGGAAATCGACATTTTCGACATTTTAAGCGGAAAAAACCGACTTAACTAATATCTTATTCTCCTGCTGCAGACTTGTTCTTATATTCTTGTACTTGAACTGACGAAGAGCATTGTCGGACGCACCTTAGAGTTTTCTTATATAGAATCATTCCTGTACAATATCAATTGCTATGTAACGTATAATGAATTATTTTCTTCTATACCTTCCGCCAATACATGTGAAGTATGTATTGCACATATAGTAACGAATTTGTTTCCTGCTTTGTTTTATTTTTCTAAATTTTCTCATTTTTTTTTTTTTTTTTCTTAATGCGAATTGTTTACTGCAGAAGTAATCAATCAGTTAAATACAGTAGAATGTCCTTTGAATTATCGAATACAATAGTATCAACCGTAAATTTGGCATTTCACGTATTTTCTAGACTAGTAAAACCCACCGAAAAAATCGTAGATTGGTTACTTCTTTGTAGCATTGGATTTTAGTGTATATAAAGTTCTGGTTTTATTGAATATATTATGAAGCTTCAAATTAGTGTCATAAAAAAGTAATGGTGTTGACAAATATGTGTGCTCTTATATTTATGTACTTCTTAATATTCAATAAATAAGAACCATGAACTGTAATTCAATTGTACTTTATTAACCGTAATATCTTGTTTTGTTTTGTAAATTTTCTTGATATACACATTATTGATATAAATCAATTATTTTATTTAATTGGTTGCTGATACTATTTTAAATTTATTTTGATGATCTTGTAAATAGAAATGTTAATAAATCATTCGCTTAATATGACGAGTTTATGCGAATAAATGTTATAAATGTTAAACATTTAAGTATATTAATTATTGTTTATAAATTACTTTACTCATATTATTATATTATTTATCTAATTTATTTTTATATATATGTAACCACTTCAGTTCATACTTCCTTGTTGTTTACTCTTCAGTTTTTTACGGTATTCCTTCAGAATTTCCCTATGCTTCATTCTTCTTACCTCACACCACTTTCACTTACCTAGTTTCCTTTTTTTAATCTCACTTACCTATAAAAGAAATATACAGTCAGAGAAATTATTGAGATCGTGTTCTTCTTAGAGATCGTTTACTTCCACAACAAATATATATTTAATATATAAATATATAAAAACGAGGGAATAAGAAAACAATTGAGACCCCCAAAATACAGCTCACTAACATACCGAAATTTACACGTACTTTTATTATATGGTTCTGCCTCTCCGCTGACCTTCGGTACAGAAAGTCTTGCCTAAAGAATTTCAGCTCATTTGACACAAAGGGGGCCGCCGGAGGTGCTCAAATGTAGCGGAAAATTTTTTTAAAGTTTGAGGGCACAAATTACTCAGTGAATTCCTGTGAATGTTTACTATATATATATATATATATATATATATATATATATATATATATATATATATATATATATATAACTTACATATTCTATTCTCCCTTAGTTTATAATATTCTAATATTGTTTCCCACGATATTATCTAAATTCTTAAAACTCTGCCCTGGCAACTATTCCCCTAGCATGAGAACTGTCCATCCTAGCATATGCTTTCTTAGAATTAGCTCTGTAAACCTTTATAAACCCCCACTACTTTGTAACATTGTCTTCAGTCCATCTTAGGCCCGTCTACACGCCACTTTCCACTCTGTTTTTTTTTTTTTGTTATATTTTATTTTATATTTCAAATAAATCTTTTTAAGAAAGTCTTAGTGCTTATTACAAAGATAACTTATATATATTATATGGTTCTGCCTCTCCACTGACCTTCGATACAAAAAGTCCAAGTAAAGAATTTCAGCTCATTTGACCCAAAGGGGGCCGCTGGAGGTGCTCAAATGTAGCGGAAAACTTTTTTAAAGTTTGAGGGCTCAAATTACTCAGTGATATATATATATATATATATATATATATATCAGACATCTCCAAATCTTCCATAATCGTGGTCTAGGGGTTATGAAACGGATAGAAAACGCAGTCCCGCCGCTCACCGCCGACCTTCGACCCACTGCAATATTTTTTTTTCGAGGAAAATACGACTAAAAAGTGGAGATTCCTGAAGTAGAGGAAATTTCCTTTCGCATCGAATAAATCTTATTAGACAAGAAATATCCTAATTTATTTCTAAAAAGCGTTTCTTAGTCAACATAACTTCAATGAAGATATTTTAACTTCAAGAACAATCGGTTGGAAAGCACAGAACGAAACTGACATTCATAAGACTTCAAAGGAAAAGCAGAAGAAATATTCAACTTGATATCTGAGGAAGGAGGGACTCTATAAGTCAATTACAGCGTTTCTCCCTTCTTATTGCTCCTCGTTAAAGTTTTATAATGGAACAGTCTTCTCAAATATTACATTATTATATTTGTATTTATTTATTCTATTGCTTATTACAAATCTTCAAGGCCATTTGCCGTTTTAACCACTGAACTCTTCTCTGTTTTATATTGATTACTGCAATTAGCTGCTGACAGATGCGGTACTACAACGTTTTTTATATTTTAATAAACTTATTTGAATATAGAAAGTATTGTAATGGAACAAAAAAAAATTTTTTTTTTAAGACTATATTTATTTTGATAATTCAAATAAGTTTAGGAGTATTTCCCCTGAGTGACATATTCATCTCGTTTCAAAATCAATTCAACAGTGAAAATCCACATAATTCTTAATATTTAATTTAAAAATTCGACTAACGAAATACTAACCACTAGGGACAAAAAATATAATGAATAAAACAACAGATAATTCGAATTCTCTGTGGAATATGACACCTTGAAACTTATGTATTAGATAATGTAATATATGTAATTCTGCGATTTAGAAAGAATACGACCGTAAACGTTTACTAAAACAAAATAGTTTATTCAGTAACTTTTAATACAATCAATTAAATTGTTATTACTTCCAAACTATACAAAATATACTCGTACAAGCTTACCTAAAATAAAATAGAATTGTACATGAGTCTTTTACTCCCTAAATCACTATAATATATTTTACTAACAAATCTGCTGATTAGTATAACCTTCATTTATAACAAAAGCCAATAAACAGCTGTTCAATGTCATTTAAAGTAAACGATCTGAATTAATAATTAATCTTGTTAATTATTAATTTACACCTCCGGAGGTCGGAGACTCATTTCCTACAGGAAAAGAGTAAGGCACTAGCTTACAAATATGAAAATAGTTTGTAGCTCTGTGTTTTTTATCGCATTCTATTTCATAAATGCTTGAAGAAATGCGTCGTTTAATACAACAGGGACCCTTTCTGACTGCATCCAGTTTATTCCTGTTTAATTTAGCGCCGTTTGTTATATATACAAAATCACCTTCTTTGAATTCGTGAATTTTTCTGTTTTTATCTATTCGATTCTTATTTGTTTCACAAATTTTTCTGGAATTTTCAAGTGCTTCCCGGCGATCCTTTATTAAATCAGAGCCTCGTTCCAATTCAGTCGGTACTATTTCTGATCTAATACCATGTAAGAGGTAAGCAGGTGAGAATTTAGTCGTTCCATGAATAGTACTGTTATATTCCTCAACTCAGCAACCTTAGTCCAGGGCACGCTAGAATTACTCTCATTCAATCGGCAGGGTATTCTGTTTACCAATGTTTGGTTTAAACGTTCGTTTAAGCCATTAGATTGTGGGGTATCCACTGTAGTGAAAAGCAACTCGATCTTCTTGTTGTCTAAGAACATTTTAATTTTTTTTTGAATTGTAAGCCCCATACTGGTCCACTAGTAACATTTTGATATTTGCCTCGGTCAGTGGATTAAGAAGTTTGATATAATCTTTCGCATCCTGACTTCTCGAAGCTCTAATCCGCGTATATCGAATTTTGTTAACTATTAATTTACATATATATATATATATATATATATATATATATATATATATATATATATATATATATATACACACGCACACACGCACACACACACACACACACACACATATATATATATATATATATATATATATATATATATATATATATATATATATATATATATATATATATATATATATATATATATATATATATATATATATACATATATATAATACATGCATATACAGCTTTGTATTTTTTTCCAAGGTAAAAAATATCCGATTTTTATAGTTTGATCTATAGCTGTCAAAACCACTACCTCTTCAACCTCTTCTAAGCTCAAACTGATTCAATCATAAGCTTCAAAGGTTTAAAAACAAATTGAAATTTATTCAATAAATAATATCGTCAGTATCAGGCTAGGTTTATTATTCCTATACGAAGCCCTTTTAAAAGAAGATATTGAAAAATTCATATGAATATTTAAAAGTCATACGCATGTAAAAACATATTAGAACTTCACATATGTTGGATGAATTTGATATTGATATTGTATTTAAACAGAATAAATAAGTTCGATAAAAAATGTAATAAAATAAGTAATTTCTTTATCTTAAAATCGGGAAAATTGAGAATTTTGAGAATGGAAGGACTTCAAAGAAGAACACGATCGCAATAATTTCCCTGACTGTATATTTCATTTATAGGTAAGTGAAAGTGGTCTGAGGTAAGAAGAATGAAGCATAGGGAAATTCTGAAGGAATACCGTAAAAAACTGAAGAGTAAACAACAAGGAAGTATGAACTGAAGTGGTTACATATATATAAAAATAAATTAGATAAATAATATAATAATATGAGTAAAGTAATTTATAAACAATAATTAATATATTTAAATGTTTAACATTGCCATTTATTCGCATAAACTCGTCATATTAAGCGAACGATTTATTAACATTTCTATTTACAAGATCATCAAAATAACTTTAAAATAGTATCAGTAACCAATTAAATAAAATAATTAACTTATATAAATAATGTGTATATTAAGAAAATGGACATAACACAATAAGATATAACGATTAATAAAGTACGATTGAATTACAGTTCATGGTTCTTATTTATTGAATATTAAGAAGTACATAAATATAAGAGCACATATTTGTCAACACCATTACTTTTTTATGACAGCAATTTGAAGCTTCATAATATATTCAATAAAACCAGAACTTTATATACACTAAAATCCAATGCTACAAAGAAGTAACCAATCTACGATTTTTTCGGTGGGTTTTACTGGTCTAGAAAATACGTGAAATGCCAAATTTACGGTTGATACAATTGTATTCGATAATTCAAAGGACATTCTACTGTATTTAACTGATTGATTACTTCTGCAGTAAACAATTCGCATTAAGAAAAAAACAAAACAACATACATAATGTCAACTCTGCTAGGAAATGAGAAAATTTAGAAAAATAAAACAAAGCAGGAAACAAATTCGTTACTATATATGTGCAATACATACTTCACATGTATTGTCGGAAGGTATGGAAGAAAATAATTCATTATACGTTACATAGCAATTGATATTGTACAGGAATGATTCTATATAAGAAAACTCTAAGGTGCGTCCGACAATGCCCTTCGTCAGACCCGTTAAACCCTCACAACCGTCCAGTATTGCGGGTACTGTATAGCCTGCTCCATTTCTATTTCTAACAATAAGTTATATTTTTTTTTGGGGGGAGGGCTTTATTTTTTATATTCACACCTGTCGATGAGACAACCAGTGAATGTGCTGATATAGCATGTTATCGTAGCATGAAAGGCATGAGAAAATCTATACATACATTACAACGTTCTTAAAACAATATTAGCTTTGGCGAGGATAGAGGTCCTTCAAAAGATCCATATTTCAAAAATAGTCGGTTTTATCATTGATATGGGCTTCGATAGAGCCTGGCTAGTTATTAGCGAACGGACTATATTAGCGAGTAGAGAGACATTAATAGGATATTTTAATAGTCGACTGCTATATAAGAGAATGGATCAGAAAATTATTAAGGTAAGCTTGCTATAATAGGGGGGGGGGAGAGGGGTCCGTGTAGCATAAAAAGCAACTGTTTTAATAATCTTCAAGTTCATATGGAGGATATATATATATATATATATATATATATATATATATATATATATATATATATATATATATATATATATAAATAAGTTATATAAATCGAAAATTTATATAAATCGAAACCATCGAAAACATTTGATGGTGAATTCCTGTAGACAAATTTATTGTGGAGTTATATAAATAAGGATAAATAAATAATAAATTAAGGGTAAATAAATATTATGTGATGTGTTTTTTGCCAATGATTACAACCGTCCATGGTTCGGGACCCCTCTCCCCCTTGTATTTATATAAATAAAAATTATATCAATATGATTAATGCAGTACGTTTTATATATATTAATATATATATATATGTATATATATATATATATATATATATATATATATATATATATTGATATAATTTTTATTTATATAAATACAAGGGGGAGAGGGGTATATATATATATATATATATATATATATATATATATATATATATATATATATATATATATATATATAGGCTCAGCATTTCGATTAATCGCTATTGGAAGATATTAGTCCGTGATAAACTATTTGTTCTTTTAATTAATAAAACTCGTTATTCCTCCCCAAATATCTTGAGGGTTTATTTTTAACAATGTATAATAGCAACGTTATATCTTGTAATTTAATTCTTATAAGATTTTGCGTTATTACAACTTCGTGGGCTGAATTTAAATTAAATTAAATCAGGCTCGTTTTATAATGAACGAATTTCGTTAGAATGATGTTTCTCTTCATTATCGAATTTGTTAACTCTCTTCTTAAGACTCAGTTAAAATGGTAAATCATTTATATTGTTCCAGAAAATGATAGGTGAGGACTAATATTGAACAGTATTATAGCTGTGAAAAGAAGCTGAGTGCGATATCTCTAACCGAGAGTAGAGTTACCGCTCAGAGTAAAGTACACCAATCTACTATATCTGGAACATTCTGGAAAGATGTACTGTCGCCTGGGAGCCAACTTTACTCTCGCTGGAGTGCTCCTATCTTGGGCATATTTTATATGACACTGGAGATAACATGATTACTACATCATTTCCACTTACATACATATCAAGTTATAAATATGTCTATACATTTTATATAATTATTCAGTATAAATTAAAGGATAACAGACCATTTTAATCCCTCCTATATTTATTTAAAAAATCTTTTTCACATAGTCAAGTTATTTTATTTTTTGTTACGTTTGGGCCTATAAATTTTTGGCCATTTTAATGCTACATACTGATGTGTCATCTGCGTCCGATTATAGTATATTTTAAGCCTACTACTAAGGCCAGTATTTGTTATAAATTTAATTGTGAATTTTCAAGTTTTTTTTTTTTTTGGTGTATGACTTGGTTTTGTTCTATTTTATTGGTGATTTAGCGTTTCTAACACATAATTTAAACATATATTTTACAACAGTATATAAACAAATTTAAGTAATTAAAAATCATTAATTAAATCTGAAATTATACTGAAGGCAAAATTTATTTTAATTAAATTAACTAAGATTACAAAAAATGTTTCTATTTTATCTGTTTCTTCATTTCTTAATAAATGATTTCAAAACCAGTTGATTATCAGCTGTATTAATTTAACTGAAAATAAGAATAGGAATGTTACAGCGCACGGTATGGGGATTTATTTTAAAACTGTCTTTGTTTGTAAATTATAGAAATTATATAGTATATTATTAATTCAGCAATTCTTTAAATGTTACATTGATATTTCTAGAATCTGTCTTCAAATTAATTAAATTTTACATATTTTTACTTCCTTGTACGAAGTAAAGGAAGTATTGTAATCGCGAAAATTTTCCGTTTTCAGATTTCAATGGAAATATCCATTTTGACCATCCCTGAATCCATTTTGACTAGTTTCGTCGTGGCGTCTGAACGTACGTACGTTCGTTCGTATTTCGAATAACTCAAAAACGGTTGGGTGTAGAAAGTTGAAATTTTGTATTTAGGATTGCTTTAAAATCTAGTTGTGAATCTCCCTTTTTGGTCACTCCTTGATTACCGGAAGTGGTACTTTACGTGAAGGTCATAATTTATTTCCATAAAAAATTATATTAAAATACTATGCGAAACTTCTCAAATTTAGTATTAATATCTTATATATTTATTTAATACCACATTAGATTTTGGTCTAAATTGGAAAACCGGAAGCGGTACTTTACTTGAAGGTCTTTCATCAGAAATTATATTAAAATATAATGTAAAACATCTCAAATTTGGTAAATAGGACTTTTATATCGATATGAATGTATTTAATATATTTTGGGTAAAATTGGTGAGCCGAAAAGGGTACTTTGTTTGAAGCTTACATAAAAAATTATATTTAAAATATCTGATGTGGACAACACATGACTTCCTTGTACGCCAATTAAACTATAAATCGGTGGCTCAAAAAGTGATCCTGAATTTGGTTACTAGTTTCCGAAGATCGCAGTATCTCAAAAACGACACTCGGCGTCGCGACATCCATCTATTGACACACACACAAATGGGGAGGAAAAACCAGTATTTTACACTCAATTTTAACACTTGAAACAAGTAATAAAAATATTTAATTGGATTGGGAACCAAATTGCGTTTGTAACCTTTATTAACGAAACATATGATTTATGTATTTAATTTAAATATAATATTTGATGTAAGCTTATTATGACCTTCAAGTAAAGTACCCTTTTCGGCTCACCAATTTTAACTAAAATATAGTAAATACATTTATATCGATATAAAAGTCCTATTTACCAAATTTGAGATGTTTTACATTATATTTTAATATAATTTCTGATGAAAGTCTAATATGACCTACAAGTAAAGTACCGCTTCCGATTTTCCAATTTAGACCAAAATCTAGTATGTTATTTATATCAATATATAAATTATAAATACTAAATTTGAGAAGTTTTGTATAGTATTTTAAAAAATTAAATGTTTGTTCTGTCTGTGATTGAGTCAATCCGAAATGTATATTCTCTTTTTAGGAAGAGTTTGTCTTGATCTGCCAGAGAGATTTCTAAAATAAACTTCAGACATAGAGATCCTCCGAATTAGCAAAAATAAAAGGTTTTCATCATGAAATTAAAAATCCATCCACTTGCAATTCAGTTCCTGATTCTATTCTTCCTTGTCTAGTAAAAATACTAAATAACGAAGTGAGAAAATGAAACGTTATCGCTTCCAAAAAACTTTAGGTAGTAATATAGGACAATATTTATAGATAGAATGGTGGATTTTAATTTATTTTGTATAAACATAAATAATAATTTAATTTCATTGAAATCCTATACAGCCCTAATAAATACTTTAATCAAATTAATATTTTAAATACCTTCTGCTCTTGCCTTTAATAAATTACTACGAAAAAAAAAAAGTTAAAACAGTAAAATAAGTTATTGGCTAGGTTGGAGATTTATTCACGAAGTAGGCGAGAATAGAGCAGTGAACTCCCGACAGGAACAATAAGAGAAGCGCCCCTGACTAGGGTTGTTTACTGTCCAAGCCCATTGTCCACAAAGTTCGCCTCTAAGTTTCTTCAAGGCTTCTCTTCCCAAGTAATAAGTTGATTACTTCTCTGCCCAACACTCTAATTTTCTCTACAAATTTTAAAACATTAGTCTACTTCTTGTGTTATTTTATTTTGTTTCGTAAGAGGAAAATAATTACAATACATATTAATAAATTTAAAAAAAAATATGATAATTATGAACGCAGCAATCATAATATAAATAAATTCTGTACGTATCTCAATTTTAATCCTTAAAAGTTCTTTTAAAATTATAACAAATGTTTTTAGTATATCTGTAATATGATATAATATAAGCAAAATGTCTAGGTAATTTTAATAAAATTTATGAAATGACGTATTAAAGTCTAGAAATATTTGTACTTTTCGGCAACAGCTTTCAATGAAAAAAAAAATCCATCTTAAGATTTGGAAAAAAATCTGCTGATGGATGATTATTGTTAGGAAATAAATTTATTTTTGTTTGTACAAAACCTACAAAACCGTTTTAAAAAAAATTAAAAGCTTCTATTTAACCTAACGTTTATTTAAAATAATCAAATAATGTTTTTGATTAAAATTTATATTTGCAAGCAAATTGTTTATATTAGCTATTTACAAAACCAAACACAGAAAATAATTTAATTTGTTCTAAAGCATGTTTCGGAATGTGATTCTCTACTGCTCCAGGCAGTAGCAACAAGCAAAACCAATCAATTCAAAAATGCATACCAATATATATATATATATATATATATATATATATATATATATATATATATATATATATATATATATATATGTACATGGTCAGACTGACTTTACATATTCTCTCAAATTTGGTTTGGTTTTATATATTTTAGACTTATATTAGAAAAAAAAAAATGTAAACTATTTTAACTTTCTCTTACCTATATACGAAGTATATATTCTGGTAAGAGGAAGAATTGCGATCGTGAAAATTTTCGAATTCGAGTTTTCAACGGAAATACACGTTTTAAGGTCCCTCGAGCCTATAACCAAGTCTCGCAAAATGGTCTTTGTGTCTGTATGTCCGTGTGTCTTTGTGTATTTGAACAGTCTAGCTCAACAACGAAAAGTTGTAGGATACTGAAATTACGTATTTAAGGTAGGCACATGCATGTGATGTTACAGCAATTTTTTGGTCAAAATCGACTAACCGAAAGTGCCACTTTATATAATCGATTTTACAATTTTCTCGAAAACGGCTTTAACGATTTTGATGAAACTTGCCTAAATTATTTTTCATAAAGACCTTTAACTTTTCATATATGTGGTACATCACCTAGGAAATGCACGGAAAGAAGTTATGATGAAAAGAATATTTTATTTTCGCGTAACTTAAAAAGCATTTTATGATAAATTATGTATAGAATTGGATGAAAGGTTATTGAATTATCTAAAAAAAAAAAAAAAAAAAAAAAAAAAAAAAAAAAAAAAAAAAAAAAAAAAAAAAAAAAAAATTAATTCAAATGAAATGAATCAAAATCGGACCAGTATTAGAAAAAAATACAGTATATTTTATGAGGAGTACAAGACCCTATACGGATAACCGAGCGCATCCGAAAGGAGACGAATGCGATTGAGCATCCTCCCACAAATCTGCCAATCTGTTGTCAACAATACCGTATGTAATAATGAAATTTAACAATATAAAAGCTGAAATTAACTTCATAATTTCTACTTTTATATTATTTAATGGATAGAAAATGTTTCCGTGAAAACTGAACCGAAACTTTTAAAAATATATTTTCAACTTGACAAACCTAAAATATAAAGGTAGTGTACAGAATTGTTATACTAAAATTATTTAAAAAACTGTTAAATTGTACTTAAGTGGGGGAAGATGTGAATGCTGCTGAGTTTATTTCAAATATTTTTTATGTGAACTCTTTAAAATTGTATTAAAAAAGATGATTATTATAGGACGGTAAGGGAAAGTTGTGTGATGCGCGCACCAGATTTTTTCTTTATTTTTTTTAGAGAGAATTCTTAATGAAGGTCATGAATATTTTTTTATTTGAAAAAACAAAAATATATGATTGCTGGATGAACTAAAGTTAATTTGATGATTTGACTTTTAACAATCAATTATAATAGTTACTAAATCATTTTTTTTTTTTTTATGATAATTAAATAAAAATCATCGAAGTTATGACAGCACAAACGGTGGACTTGTTTTTAAAAAGTTTTTATTTGGAATAACAAAAAAAATAATATAAACTGCAATATGAACAAAAAGAAATGTAATGGCCACAAGGGCGACCGACAAGAACTGAACTGACTGAAAGAGTGTGGAGGCTTCCACTATATCCTGCTATAAATATAGTCTTGTGTTTTACTGGGGTTGGTATCTTTCATTTTCCATAAATTTCCTTATTTTACTTTGATTTGGCAGAAAAATAAATTTTTATCGTTTATATGACGATGTATCGCTAACTTCCAGGCTTGAGACAGGGCGACGAACTGTGCCTTGTTTAATGTAGCCAGACTCTGCCATTTAAACCAGAACGGTGATGAACAGGATATGCCAAGTATTCGCATATGCGGGCTGTATTGGTATTATGGCTATGGGTAAAGCCCCTCAAAGAAGCCTGTAAAATAATCCTGAGATAAGAAGAAGTGTATATAATATTGTATATAAATATATAAATAATTGTATTCACTATTACATTATACAAAAGCAAGAATTATAATATAATTGGCTTTACTAAACTATCCTAATCGGTACTGGGAGTCCATCAATAGTTAGTCCTGAATGGCCAATTAAATCGAGAGTAGGATCGGCCATTAGTGCTGTGAAAGGGTGCTGCAGGATCCGGCCCAATATATTCCGAGGGGGCAAAGCCCTTCTCCCAATAGACATCCGGAACGGTATCCTACTATACCAATTACACAGATATATCTATTGTATATATACAGGATTTATCTGTAATATTACTAATTTCACTTATAGAATATAGAATATAGAGGGTGCCCCGAAAAAAAAAAAGAAAAAAGATATCCCTTGGGGGTTTTATAAAAAATATATATAAAAAAAAACCTGGTTACACTACAACCCATGAAGGGTCTTGGGTACTGTTTCTAAGCCAACGGTTGTGTAAGGAGGTGATTTGGCCGAGATCACGCTGAACCGCCAGGTTTTTTCCCCCAATTAAGAGTAACCACTTTATAGAGGCTTGGTGAGCCCCAGGAGGGTCTCCGATCCCACAGGGTCGATCCACGGCTGACAACAGAATAAATAATTATCTACCACAGCCGGTCTCAAACCCGAAACTGGGAGCATGGCAACAAAGTGCCTTACCACTAAGCTACTCCGCTCCCTATATAAAATATAACGCTGAACAAAAAATTTCCTGTGAAAATGGGTCAGCAAATGAAGTCTTGACCAGTTTTCAGGCCAAAAACAAGAAAAATTCACAGACATGGAAACAAAGACACAGAAAGATACGTTTTTTTTTTGTTTTGGCAATTGATGAAGAAGCGGCTCATTTCATCAAAGTACGGATCGAAACCAAACTCAGTGGGAATTAGATTTGGCATCGAATTAGACCAATAGCAGGTCGATAAATCACACACACGATCTTTGATTTTGATCAATCTAGTCTAATTCGACACCGAATATAATTGTCCCTGACCTTAGTTTCGATTCGTTTTATGATGCAATGAGCTGTTTCATCATAATTGCCAAAAACTGTCGAAAATTGTATTATTTCGTGAGTTTTTGTCTGAAAACTGGTTAAAATATCCTTTGTTGAAAAAGGCTCATAGGAACTTTTTAATTTAACTTACATGAAATATATAATAAGGGATATTGAATAATAACCGATATTGAAAAAATTCGAATCCGAGTTTTCAACGGAAATACACGTTTTAAGGTCCCCTGAGTCGAAAAATCCAAGTCTCGCAAAATGGTCTATATATATATATATATATATATATATATATATATATATATATATATATATATATATATATATATATATATATATATATATATATATATATATATATATATATATGCCAGAGCAAAAATATAATATAATATATATAAAAGCAAAAACTCAAAAATATACATAAATTAATTGCTCGAAAACAATTGGAAGATTCTAAATCACAGTCTTTAAAATACCGGCAAACAACGAACCAGTCATCATTTCGCCAATTCACTCATCATCGGGACATACACGAAAAAATCATATATATGAAGATCAAATAAAGCACATCTCACATCAACCATCCAGAAAGAGGCATCAACCAGAGACATCACATCATTCTAAGTCATCCAATAACATACTGAAGGCAAAGGGAGGTAACTAAGGAGGTAAGGAGAAGATTATATTCCAACAGCTGATCAAAAACCGCAAATACACATAGAAAGCAACTCTAAATATATACATAATATACATATTTTTTATTTTAAGTCTCTCCTTTAATCTTAAATTTTTGTTGATATTGCTATTATTTTTATTTATTTATTTTTTTAATTTTAATTATTATTTTATTCTATTAATTATTTGTTATTATTATTATTTTTATTTATTTATTATTTTTTTATTTTATTATTTTACGTTTTCCTTATCTGCCTACTGTATTAGCAGTGCAGTATCAACTGATATCGATGAATCATTGAAAGTCTACATAGTTGAGCGTAGGCAGAAATCACCTTATCGTGGATTGCCGTTATTAATAATTATGATAATAATAAGTTTATCTTAAAACCGAAAAGTTGTATGAAACTTATATTGCGCATTTAAGGTATACGCATGGGATGTTAATTTTAGTGTTTGTTAAACTGTGATTTATTTATTTATGAAATACATTCATTTAGAAAAAAATAATTTAGCAACAACATAATATTCTAGTAGAAATTCTTAAGAATACTTCTGCTGTATAAGGAAATCTAAAAAATATTCCCTCTAAGGCTGAGTTGAATGCTCAGAAACTTTGTATAAATTGAAGTGGTCGTAAAACCCAGATTATGTTCTCATTTCCGAGGCAGGACCGCGGGAGAATTATAACGCCTCGAAAGAGAAAGCCTTGCCGACTTTCAACTTAACAATGTCATCATTTATTATAACTTCATTTTCTTTTTTATTTAGGTATTCCAATTAGAGGAAAGTGTCACCCTCAGCAAGAAATATTCGTCGACCCTTTTTCTATTATTTTACGTTTCTGAAAATCGAGTTTTATTTTATTTTTTTAGTAAAACAATAAATTATAACAGGACCTAAACATGATGGAGACCAGATTTATTTATAATAGTGTGCAAATTTATTCTGTACATTTCGACGTCGTTTAGCAAACTTTACGGAAAATCATGAAACGAATTTTCCCCAAATAACAATATATATTTTTAATTTTATTATTTATCGCATACAGTAGGAGTTTATTAATATGGCAAAATATTTATAATTAAAATACATTTTGAAGGCTTCTAGGACTGGGTAAGGCCCGATCGACGACTGAGAATTGTAAGTATTTGATGCTTACGTCATGAATTGTCGAATTTTAGAGCATTTCCAATTTTTTTTTCGATATATCGTGAGCGGAAATCGATAGAGGTGGTCCTTACGCCCCATATTAAATTGATACCTAAATTTCGATTTTTATCATATTTGTTAAGCGATTATTCGTGTCTGCGTTCCTCTGCGGTTATCGTCAAAATATCCTCTTATCGATTGCGATTGTAACCCTATATACAATCACCTTTTTTGATAAACAAGGCACCTCTCTTTCTTGTGATGCGCATTTTCCAGTGTCAGTAGAAATACGTAAAAAAAAAAAAAAAAAAAAAAAAAAAAAAAAAAAAAAAAAAAAAAAAAAAAAAAAAAAAAAAAAAAGTACTTTTTGGTCGGGCGTATGTTTAGCAAAAACTTTCTTGTTTTTCAATGTTCACAAATAATAGGAATTAACTGTTTGTTTTGGAGAGGAGAGGATGGGAAATCCAAATCTGATCTCAGTTTTTGATAGAACTTGCGTTTCCTTCCCCAAAATCACTTTTTTGAGAGCTTTTTCTTACCAAGCTAAAATACTTGAATATTTTGATGCCTTATTTTTTCAACTGATCTGCTTAGCGATAGGGACATTTTGGTACCAAACTCATTTTTCCACCTTCATCAGAACCAGAGATATTAAAATGTGTTTTGCATATGAAAACTTCCTAATTTTTTTTCGGGGCTCCTGGGGCCTGTTGGCCCTAATCTCCTGCAGATTCTTATATTTTCAGCCTAGATTCTCCTCAAAAAGTTTCATAAAAATCTAGGAGACACAAGTGGGTATATAATATCCCTCTGTAGGAATATAATACCCTCTCCTAGTGAGTTTATAATAAGAAGCATTTTATAATATTATTTCGGATCGATACGTAGTGGTGTATCCACTTAACCATTTCCAGTAGTAGGAGTAATTGCTGAAGAGATAGACCTCAACACACTCCAGCTCCAGGAGCTAATCTGTTTATGCTAACGAGGTGCCAACTAACTGACTGACCTCACCAGGCCTAACTCACTGCGCCACTGTTGGCAATGCACAATGTAAGTTACATGCATGTACTAACACACATATATATATATATATGTGTGTGTGTTTTGAATCGTTATAGCCCTTACATTTTAGGTAAGGGCTATTCTAATCACTTAAAATAGAAAAACATAATGCAATTTTAACATAGAGCATAGCAACATAGAAATAGACACGGGGCAGTTTATTCTGTATCCGTAATACTGAACGATTGTAGGAGTTTATATACAAGAATATAACGAATAAATAAGAAAAACAAAACAACTACTACAAGATTAAAGATATAAAGGAGAACAAAACTGAAAGCTGAATAAAATGGATGAGGTATAAAAAATAAACTTGGATAAAAAGTAATAACCAAAGAAAGTATGGGCGTTGGGGGAAACAAAATAGAAAAAATAAAAATTAAAACACTTACTTTTCTTCGCCGATTAATTATTATCAATATAATAACGAATTTATAACGAACTTTTTCGTGACTAGCCATCGAGCAATGCGATTTATGTGCTCAAAGAAGAAAAATAGGAGGCATAAAAATTAAAATGGAGGACATAAGAAAGGATTTGATAAAATTAGGAGTTGTTGACGATATTAATTTTTTTAATAATTGTAAAATATTGGAATAAGAAAGGAGTATGTTTTGTTTGTCGGTTATGTTATCGACTGGATTAGATTCAAGATGAGTATAAATGGATTCAGAGTTTTTTTTTTAATCATTGTCTGTTCTGTGGTTAGGCTGAAAACAAAGGAGTGATTAAAATAATAATATACTGTCATGTGAAGAAGAAACTACTAAAGATAATCAACCACAAATATCAAACGTTTTTAATAATAATTCAGATATTTCTTTGAGATTTTGAATTACTGTTGTCACGAAAAATTCATAAATAATCTTACCACGATAAATCAACAAATGAATATTCATACCACAATATATCAGTTACAATAATACCTAGAAATAATGATTAAATGTTAATATAGGAAAAAAAAAAAAATGAAAAGGTATTGATTATAGTGAACATAATACATATAGATACATTTCTCTATAATGAATACCTTTTCTTTCTTTATAGAAGTAGAACCTTCTCTGTATAAATACCATTTCATTTTTTTCATAAAGTAACCTTTTTTGATTATTTATAGTTATTGTTATAACTGATATATTGTGGTATGAATATTCATTTGTTGATTTGTCGTGGTAAGACTATTTATGGGTCTTTGGTGACAACCATAATTCAAAATCTCAAAGAAATTTCTGACTTTGATTGAAAACATTAGATCTTTATGCTTATATTTATTAATTTCTTCTTCAGTTGACAGTATGTCGAATTTTCTATGAATCTGTATCCTTAAAATCACTCCTTCGATTTTGATCAAAATAAAGAAGAGACAATAATAAACTAAATTAAAAATCTCTGAATTCATTCATATCCATCTTGAATCTAATCCAGTCAATAACATAACTAACAGAAAAACATAATCCTTTCTTATTGCAATATTTTACAATTATCAAAAAAATAAATATCGTCAACAATTCGATTTTATCGATCCTTTTTTTATGTTCTCCATTTTTCTTCTTTGTGCACATAAATCGCATTGCTTGATGGTTACTCACGAAAAAGTTTGTTATAAATTTATCATTCTATTGATAATTATCAATCGGCGAAAAAAAAGTAAATGTTTTCATTCATATTTCTTCTTTAATTTCCTGTACGAAGTAAAGAAAGTATTATAATCGCGAAAATTTTCGGTTTTCAGATTTCAACCGAAATGTCCATTTTGACCATCCCTGAACCATTTTGTCTAGTTTCATCGTGAAGTCTGTACGTACGTTCCGTATTTCGCATAACTGAAAAACGGTTATCCGTAGAAAATTAAGACTTTGTATTCAGGATTATTGAAAAATCTAGTTGTGAACCTCTCTTTTTGGTTACTACATGATCACCGCAAGTGGTACTTTACTTGAAGGTCATTATTGATTTTCATCAAAATTTATATTAAAATATAATTCAAAGCTTCTAAAATTAGGTACATGAGACTTACATATTAATATAAATAATATAATAAATTTTGCTTAACATTGGCAGACCGAAAGTGGTACTTTACTTGAAGTCATATTAGACTTTCATAAAAAATTATATTAAAATATTATGTAAGCCATCTGAAATTTGTATGAATGTATTTACTAGATTTTAGTTAAAATTAGTGAGCTGAAACCCTTACTTTACGTGAATGTCATCAAAAATTATATAAAAATTAAATACAGAGATCGTATGGTTCGGTAATAAAGGTAACAAACGCGATTTTATATCCACTCCAATTAAACATTTTTATTGCTTGTTTTAAGTTTTAATATTGAGTGTAAAATACTGGTTTTCCACCTCAATTGTGAGAAGAACAAACCTGCAGCAGGAGAATAAGATATAAGTTAAGTGGATTCTTCTAATTAAAATTTCGGAACTGTCGATTTCCAATGCTTTATCTAGTGATATTGACAGTTTTAATGTTGTCACGGAACACGAAGAAATCTCTTGGAAACTAATTAACTACTGAAAGAAAACGACATATAAACAGTGAATGAGACCTCCAGAAACACTGTGTGAGAGAGTGGGCCAATAGATGAATGTCGCGACGCTGAGTGTCGTTTTTGAGATACTGCAATCTTCGGAAACTAATAACCAAATTGAGGATCACTTTTTGAACCACCGATTTATAGTTTAATAGGCGTACAAGGAAGTCATGTCTTGTCCACATCAGATATTCATATTTTGCATATCTCATCTGTAACACAATACTTCCATTTTATTCGATGCTGCTAGTTTCGGTTTTGTTCACTTTTACATCTTTAACCCCACCCCTCTCTTTCTGTTTCGACGTCTTTAATCTCTGTGCATTTATTATTCTGATTTTTATTATTCTCGTATCTTATTTTTATTAGCCATGACGAAGGCCTACGACTCAAGCCGAAACTTCGACACGTATAAAACTGTATATTTTATTACTGTGTATTGTATTTCCGACCACACCCTCAACATTTATTTCCATTATCCCGTCATTGCTTTTGTATGTCTGATTTGAAAGATAGATATAAGCATATACACCTCTATAGAAGTAATTAGTTATATCTCATAAAGGTAATGAGTATAATAAACCAGCTTCTTATCATTATAGCCTGATAATGTATTACGAGCTACAGTCGAGGAGAAGCGAGTGAGAGAGAGCTTTTCATTTGATGAGGTTTAGGACGCGTCGGTTGGATTTAATTCTCCCACCATTCTCCCTCCCCCCCCCGCAACTGACGTCACCTGCGCCTCACCTCAAAATTAATAATTTCCTAGCCGTCCGCTATTATCGTTGCTCGATTTGAAGGGGACTATCAATCTCAACCTGCTGTCCAGGTTCGACAATCAGCTGAGATAATTCAATAGCACTTGCCCTGTATTACATTGTTATATGCATGTCTGAATTTACTAATTGACTAAGTAATATAATAAATAATATAATCTAATAAGAATAAAAATGGTATATCATCAAAATAATAGGCCGCAAATTGAATATTGTTCCATTATCTGGTACCAAAATTCGAAAAACGTAAGAAAAATATTAGCGATGATACAAAAACGTTTTTTGTAATTTTTCTATTTTAAATATATGTAAATTACATCGATATCTCATACAGCTGGAAGAATATTATTTAAAAACATATGAGAGGAAGGTTACACTTTGTAAACTAATTCATATTGTGATATGTGTTTGGTGAACAAACATTGTAATTTCATTTATTCTTTTCAGGTAATATTACCTTGAGTTTTTTGTGATACTAAACCTTACTTATTCATGTAATTCTTTTGACATTAAATTTATATTTTTTTCAGACTAAATATTATCTTGTGTATTTACAAATTTACAAATTAAATTACAATGTTTATTCACCACATACATATAACAATATGAATTAGTTTACAAAGTGTAACCTTCCTCTCATATGTTTTTAAATAATACTCTTCCAGCTGTATGAGATATCGATGTAGGAGATATCGATGTAATTTACATATATTTTTTAAATACTTTCAGGGTAAAGCATTCCATCATCCAACGCTGCAAAATGGCCACAATATTGCATTTTATAAAACTAGTAAAAAATATTGTTGACGATAACTCTATACTGAATAAATTGAATTTTAGATTGAGTATGACTTGTAGCAGGCTAACAGATTATTTTTACTTACCAGACTGTAAAAATTGGTTTGGCCTCTTGCTCATCGATCAATAGCATGTCAAAGGCTTGGAATTTAATAAGGAATGAAAAGCAATCAGATTTTTCTTATAGTTTATGCACACTACGTGATACAATTGGGAATATAATTTAATCCATTTTGAAAAAGTCTCTGAGCTGCGACAGGAGAGAAGGTCATGTTTTTCGGTATTTCGTGTATGTCATGAAAACGTTTGATAGTAGCTTAAAATTTATTATATTTTAAATATAAAAAAAAAATAAGAGCATTAAATTTCCAACAAGAATGTTTCTATTAATTTTTTTCGTATTTGTTACAATTTAAATTACAAAACTGAAGATTGGTGACATAGCAGATTTGCCCTTCTTCCATGGAGTGCCTCAATTATTTTCTTATCTATAATAGTTTAAGAAATATTCGCTCGTAAAAACAACAAATTAGAAAATAAAAACAATTTTTGACTCCTGCCACGGTAGACAATATATAAAACACATGTGAGAGAAATGGGGAGGTTTCAGTGAAAAGTTTTGAAAAAAAAGGGTTAACAAATTGTGTGAAAACGTCTTAACTGTTGGCCTAGTTTTGTGAATCCTCATTCTGTACATTGAACCCATTGGAGTGGGATATTAAAGAACTGAAAACTGATCAAGACTATGAGAATTAATTCCAGCTGAGGACTATTTCAAGAGTAAATGATACGAGTGAGTATAGTTATGGTTTTTTGTTATAGCTTATTTTAAAGGAATTTTCTCATATTTTGACTTATTTGCATATTGTATAAATATTAAAGCATTGAAATTCTGTATTTATTAAATTGTAAGAAGTTAGACTAAATGTTTTTTTTAATTGGTGAATTATTACTAAATAAAATTTTAAGAATATTTTACATTTATTTAGACAAGTCAGGTTGAACCCGCTCTCCCCTCCACTGGGCTAGCGCGACAAATCAGATATGTAACCTAAAAGTAGTACGTTGCACTCTAAACTATACTGGACTATTATTTTTGTTTATCGTCTTTATCGTTTGTTACTTTGAAGAGCGAATATTTCTTAAACTATAGTAGATGCGAAAAAAATTATTACACACATTGTAGGAAATATTATATTCTTCAATTTTTAAAAAAAATGTTATAAGCTAGACTATACTTTTTCGAAAAATTAACGAAAAACCATAAAAAAAAAACCTTCTCTTCCCCTCATTTCCTTGCCTCTGCTCCTAGATCCGTGGGCTTTTAGTATGTTTACCTGTTAACTTGTCCAATCATAGACCTGAAGTTAATTTTGATCGTCCCGTCTTCATCCCCCTTTTGAACATTCATTGACCGGACTATAAGTAGTGTTCGGTTGTGTGTTTAAATGTTATCACTTACCATATGGTTCTCAAAATATTTTGACATAGCTCATTTTCTTTTCTGTGTAATTGTCGTTATCATCTTGCTTAGTCCAGGGCTTTTTAGTCCTGCATCAGGGCTTTTTCTGATCTTCAGAAGCATATTTTATGAACTATTTTATATATTTACCATAGCTAGGTTTCACAATAGCTTTGAATTTTGTAATAATTCTATACCTTTGTATCAATATCCTATGTTTTTTAAATTAATAATGTTTATTTCCATCATTTAATCAATTGATATTTAATATATAACATTGATCGGTCATATCAATATGATTAATACATAGTAATATATATATAAATTCAGCAATTTTATGTACAATATATAAGTAATACTGTGCTGATTGCAGGTTCGAAGGCTGGAACACCGATGTTATTCATCTGCTAATTCATTTCGACTAGCTTTAAACCGGTGAGGAACTTTATCTGGAAAGAGGCCAACTTACCATTGCAGTGCGCAATGAAGGCTAAATGCTTTCCGTCACCATTAACCATTGCTACCATTATAAGCATGCCACTCTTCTAACTATGCTTTACTCTTTCACACTATCACCTGGTCTAATAAAATCCAGGTACTTACAAGAGGAGATTTAATAACTTGTCCGCCTCGAGGTTTTCATGGCTTTTTCGGTTGGTTTTGGTTTTATCAAATATTTGTCAAAACTTCATACCTCTTACTTTCACTATAAGCACAATATTTTGATGGCTTTCCAAGATTTCTTTCTAAGTGAGCTTTTTAATTTTGATGCAACTTTTGAATGCTTCTGAACCAATGAACCTCATTGGAGCATGGTTTTTAATATTCTCTCTATATATAATTAAGTTTTAATTACTTCAAGTAATTATTTACACAACTCTGCAATTACGCATATCTGCTTCTTCGTTGTTGTTTTTTTTTTATTGCTATTTATAAACTAAGCTTAATGCTCAATGATAAAGTTTTTTAAATATATATCAAAAATTACATTTTGCGTTCTAATTAAAAATAATTGTCGCAATATTCGACAGCGTTAACCATTTTTGTATGATTAGCTACGTTAAACTGATAACGCATTGTATGGATAGACTATGATTTATACAAGTTGCAAGTTTATATTTACTCTATAATATTTTGAACTAAGTGCAGTCAGTTTGATAGTATTAAGTTTATTTTATAGCATAACTTTATTGAGGAATTTAACGTTCAGTTTGATCATTTATTACTTCTGGAATATAATATATTTTTGTTTTATAATTTTTTTATAGTTTGCAATAATCCGTAATTAGAAAACAGCAAATTGACCCTTTGGAATGATGGGGTTCCAACTGTCATATTAGATTAAAATGATTTGTTAGTGTGACAAGGTTCTTCCTGACTTCTGCTACAGGTATAACGCATTCATGCTGCAATATGTGAAGAAATAGCCGAATTACAAGAAAACATAATCAGATACCAATTTTTGTAATTTTCAAAAGTTGTTTGCAGCAGCAGTTTTACAAAGAATGAAGTATGAATCAGGATGAAGGCTAATAAGCTATTTTGACATTTTATTACAGTCCATTTTGTGAAGCATCGACTTGTATATTAAATAATCACTACTGTAGGTGGAAAGATAACTGAGTAATGAGTTAATGAAACTTCGACACCAATTTACTCAAATGGAACCTTGTCATTCCATGGGGTCGAAATTTCAAATATTACGATACCATATGGACAATCGCAGGCCAAGAAACACTACTTCCTTATAAAGTGGGAAGACAATAGGTGAATTGAATAAAACTGAGCAAATACTCATTTATCAAATGAGCAGGTGCTTTGGTTCGATGTTAATAAATAGAAGTCACACTATGAAATACTTAAATGCTCTATTATTATTTATTTAAAACTTATTTTCTTTCAAAACTAATTTTCTTTATTATTATTTTTACTTTGAGATAAATTGCAACAGAGCCACTTTATAAACACCATAGAAAAGAAAAAAACATGTCTATTAAATTTAATTTATATAAACAGCTATATCACAACTTAGAGAAAAATAATTATTTATTCAGCCACAGAAAAATAAGTGATATAAAGTGGATATTTAAGACAAGAGGTGAATTATTGAACTAAAATTAGAAAATATACAGCGGGGAAGAAACTCAGATATGTTCACTATGCAACACCAGAGAAATTGAAAATACGCATTTTCTAGCCGTATGCCCAATCTTATCGGAGTTTCGAAGGGAGTACTTTAATACAAATCAACTAAACAATAACGAAATTGTAGATTATTTAAATGGTAAAAATTGGGGCACTATAATAAAATATTGTAGAATACCTTATAATTACAGGCAAGACCTGATAAAGTAATTTAGCTATAATTGATGTTAATTAAACATTATGATAATATATATTTAATATTATAATCAATGAATGTGAAAATTATAGTGTTATAGATGAGGAGCAACTGATTTGTTTATTTTGTTGTCTAAAGTGTTTATTTTATTTGTTTTAATTCTATGTTGAAAAATATAAGGCAACCAACACCGGTCTAACGGTCAATAGACCAAGTCCTAATAATGTTTTCATAACATGCTCCTGTTATATATATATATATATATATATATATATATATATATATATATATATATATATATATATATATATATATATATATATATATACATATTATAAATAAAACATTCTATTCTATTCTATTTTATTAATAGATTCTATTTATTTTATATAATAAAAATTCTATTCTATTATTATTATTATTTTAAAATTCCTTTAATTATTATTTCACTAATTGTAAGTGTATGGAGCAGGTTATCCACAAATATAATACTGATTATACAGACCAACAGTAGTTTTTGGTGCCGTTGTATTTGGAGCTGATTTCATATGAATTTGATGCCCTGAATTCAAATATACAATTAGTTTTTGCCTAGGAAGCCAAATTTCTAAGATATAACGTTTTAGCGAAATGAACGTTTTACGTTATATTTGGTTAAATCCATGAATCTAAATCTAAAAATTTAACATGAAATTTTTATTAATAAAATTACACAAATATTATTATATATTTATATAATATAAATATAATATATAAAATATAATATAATATAAATAATAATAATATAATAAATAATAATAATAATAAATAATAATAATAATAAATAATAATAATAAATAATAATAATAATAAATAATAATAATAATATAATAAATAATAATATAATATATAAAAATATAATATTAATATAAATATTATTATAATATTATATATATTATAAGATAGTACTAAGTCATCGATGGAACCAATTAGTTATTCAACACTTAGGAAGCATCTTTTTAGTGACCTTATTGAATATATCTTGGAACAGTCTCTTTCCAAACTTAAGTAATAATCTGCCATCATGTGGGTATCCCTTCTTCCTTGACAGAGCTCCTCCATAATTTTAATATCTTGATGAAAAATCTTTCACCTTGCTTCTCAATGCTGTCTCCTAAATTTTCCGATAAACTGTCCAGGTAGCTGTATGTATAGTGCACCTTAATACTCATGTTGCACCCATCAGATTTGAAATTTGTAAGCATATCAACATGATTTTCTCTTCTTTTCGTTGGCCCAGAAAAATTCTGACAACTACAACAAATGAAGTCCAGAATATTCGCTCATCATTCAAGGAATTTACGAAGGATTGGTCCTTAATGAATTTTCTTATTTCTGCGCCTTTATATAATCCTGCTTTAATTTTTTCCTTACTCAAGTGAGACATTTTTTCCTCTATAATTACAAAGCATGGTCCGTCCTTATCAAAAGCCTTTACAAACTGCTTTGTAAGGCCCAGCTTGACGATATGCAGTGGAGGAATGATGATGTTCTCCCGTTCAACGAAGGGTTCGTTAATAATGCAATTTTATCCAACTACCATGTCTTCCTTAGACTTCCTTAGTCTTAGGTCTTACTTTCTTTTAAGACACTCTTGTCTAACCCATTTCTTTTTTTGTCTCTAATATCCCAGATGCACAAGAAACAAGGATATTTTGTGTGGCCACTTTGCTGTCCGAGGAGAAAGTTTCAGGGCCCCAAATATAGATAAAATCATTTTTTGTCTTGTAGCTCTGTTTTATTGATTCGGAGTACCTGCTAATCTTTCTAAGTGAATTAAACCTGAGAACGCATGCAATGTTAGCAGATAATAAAATGCCGATCTACTCTTTCGTAGACTCAGAATTTAACACTTAGAAAAGTGAGCAAGTACTCTTAATCAAAAATCAGTCCATATTTGTGGAGCACGTGTTCCATATACTTTTCAAAATAATAAATTAAAGAATTGTAAAATAATTATACAGAAAATTAGTTTTGAACGAAAAAAGGTTTTAAAAACTGATAATAGTGTATTTAAATATTTCATTATGTAACTTCTATTTATTCTCATCGAAACAGAGCACCTGCTCAGTTTTTTCAGGAATGAGTACGTGCTTAGTTTTATCCACTTCATCTAAAATCTCATATAGCATGTAATAGTACAGGATTTTTATTTAAAACGAAAATTAGGAAATTTTATTTTATATAAGTGTTCAAACAAATATTGGCTAATATTCTACTAAGGTATTAGTAGGTTTATAAGATACTTTGGTGCTAATTTTCTTCAAATTCTGCTTTGTCTTTCTTAAGAAATGATTACGCTATCCTATATAAATACTGGATTGTACACCCCTAAGAAATTGTTCAGACTATCTCAGTTGCACCATAGCATTTTCATCGGGTTTATGTATTTGTACCAAATTTTAGCTTGATTGAATAATCCGAAGTGTGCTAAAAGTCGATTACATGAGTTTATTGCTAACTGTGAAAGTAAAGCTTTTAATAAACTAGACAGGAAAATAGTCAGTATTTACTGTCCTAGTTTTTTCAGGTCGTCTAGACCGTATAAATGGGATGGAATGATAGACGAATGTGAAGGTCATCTGCATATATAAATGTTGTTGTAAATGACGGATTGGATTAGGAAGATCATTAAGACAGATAGAGAAAAGGATTGGTGATAATCAAGATATCTAAGGAACACCACGATTAAGAAGGAAATTAATCAAGAAGAAAAAAATAAGAAGATAGTTGTTCTCTTACACAGTGATAAGGAAACAGGAATAAAATGTAGAGGAAGAATTTTGGTGTTGACGACGCATTAGAAAATACTTATAGAAATTCATCGCGTCTCTTGAAACTAGAATGTAACAACTGTTAATAGTTGGTGTAGTAAACTATAGCAATTATTCATAGGAATATATTAGCTGAGGTATAATTTATAGGTTTGTTATAGAGGCATAAAGGTAAAGGGAAGCAGGAACTTGGTATATTAAGACTGATAGCCTGGAACCTGGAGTCTTGATAGCTTGGAACCTGGAGTCACATCCGGTAAGACCAATTAATGCTCTCCAGTAATTTTCTGACTACCTGACCTTTTTGCGAAATATTATTTTACACTAGTTTATTTTATATATTTATGGTGCAACATAAAATGAAAAAATAATTTTAAATAAATCTGTTCTTTAAGATAAATTCTGAATTTGAATAAGTTAGAGTCTATCCAACTTCGACACAAGACGATGTAAAAACATCACGAAATTATTCATCTCGATACGATTTTTCCGGGGATGCAATTGAAATTTTAAAACGGTATTAATTTCTTTGTAACTACAATTCAAAATAATAAATAAATGGCACCATTGGTCTTAAAAGCTCAGAAATTTCACTCTATTAGTTGAGATCATTGCAATAGTCCATGTTGTGTTAACTCAAAAATCATTATTTTCAGCAAATGGACGATATGTTTTCCTTTTTCAGAGCCCGTACGCAGTCAAAATAATTTTAGTTTTCCTGAATTTGCTGGTCAGGTTTTTTAATGGTGTATATAAAAAATAATGACCTTTTTATAAATTTTTTATCAAAGGATATAAATACGCACTTTAAGCCTATTCAGTGTATACCAATTCACTCGTGTAAAGGATTAAGTAAGCTTATTCTTAAACATTTGACCTATGAAATAAAGCCTTACAAAAAAGCTGCAGCCGTACAAAAAAGATAACAGTTTTTGACATTCGCATGATGGTATAGAAGGGTCAATCTAATTAGATTGACTAACTATTTTAGTTAGTTCAATGCGAGAAGAAACCAGTACAAACTTTTCTGTTTGATATAATTCATTTAAACCTTGAACTGAGGATGAATGTATAACATTCGAAACTAGTTTTCAATAAAACAAATTTACAGAAGTGGAAAATAATTTATCAATCCCTAATAACATTTTTTTTTTACAAAATATTTGTAATATTTAAACACTATTGGAAAAAAAAAAAACTACTGCCGCTGAGGCAGCACATGAAATTATTCAAACTGAAGGTGGAGGTTTCCTTGACCATCGTACGACATGGCGTTGGTTAAAAAAAATCAGCAGAGGAGATATGTCCTTGAAACGGAAGATGGACTCAGGATGATCATTATTAGGCATCGATGAGATTCCATGAGCTTCTGACGGATTCCAAACTTCACTGTGAACAGTTAGATAGAAAACGTGCTAAATTATCACAGTGTTACCCAGCTTTTGTAAACCGCTAAGGTGTTCTATAGTAACAGCAGGATAACGCTCGGGAACACAATTTCAGTCGGACGCAGTAAAAGTTGATGGGATCTTGTGGGGATCGAACTTCTCCCATAACCACCATACAGTCCGAATATCGTTCCATCAGATTATCACTTATTTCCTCCCATACCCACTCAAACTTCAAGACAAAAACAAAATAATAATTTTGTAGAGTTTGACATTGTGGTTCAAGAGTTTTTCGACAGCCGTCCCAAGGAGATGTAGCAGCATGGCATCGAGCAACTGCCCGAAAGTTGGTTGACAATAGTGGATCATAACAGGTTATATTTTTAATAATAATTCTGCATTATATTAAAGAAATACAAATATTAACTTTTTGTTTTAAAACGGCCACCCTGTCTCTCACCTGGACACTCCCATTTCCTTTCAAAATTACTAAAATAATGATTGTAATGTTTGTAAAATATAAAAAATAACAAACTTTGTAATGTAAATTAATATATTTTTTAGATAATACAACTTGAAGATGGGCATCAGAGCCAGGATAAAAACGTCGTTTTTATGAGCTTTTAAGAAATACAAAGAAAATTAATTTTTATTTTAAATAGGGTGTTTTGAACTTGTTTATCTGAGATATAAAAAATTATACTGCTTAGTAAATCCTATTGGTTTTCAATATAATTAATACCGCTTTTGTATATATTACCATTTTTTTTGTGGAATTTTTAGCTTACTTTCCTTACTTAACACATAAGTTCGCCGTTAAATTTACTTTGAATTTCATCGCCATAATTCTTTAATAAAGTTGAAATGGCAATGGCACCGAGACCCTTAGTAAATTTTAAGCAATAGCCAGATTATCCACTCAAATCCTGAGAGTCTGATGCTATAGCGACCTCGCTCAGCCCCCATTGGCTTCCAATTCTCTTGGCGCGGTTGTGAGAGAAGCGCTAGAATTTCTTTTCTCAGTTTTCTCTTCACGCATAGCAAAGCTTGGTTCCGAGTTACGCAGGCTGAGTATACGTAAGTGTGACTGTTTAATATTTTAATATTAAATTTTCTTTATTTAAATACTTTTTATTTATAATATGGGATGAATGAATTCCTTTTTCGCTATTATTTATTGTCCTTCATTGGGACAGATTTTAATTTTTCACGAAACATAAAAGAGATTTAAAATATAAATCATTTAATTAAAGTATCCTTCTCTATTCTTCTAGACAATATATGCCCTCTAGAACAGAATGCTATTTTAGGAAATGCTATGTTAGTAAATTCTCACTGAATCTCAATAAAGTCATTATCATGAGAAGTCATGCAATATGCAAAATGCAATATGCATAGATCTCGTGTCTCGTTGAATTGTAGAGTCTGCAAGAGAGGACTCTATAGCTCCATCCAGTGTAGTCTGTTGAGCCAATTGCCTTCTGCCAGTATCGACTACATTATATCGATTAAATAAGGCGATATATCGATATCCCGTATCTCGATTTAATAAGAAGATAACGTATAGAAATGGCTAGTTGGTTTAAATGAATTTTCCTTTCGCAGACCTTACTCCTTTACAATGAGCCTAATCTTAATAATATCTATTTTAATATGATTATTTGCTTTAATATGATTCAAAATGAAAAATAATAGATGCTTATTCTTATTTTAAATATGGTTAAGATATTTTGGTCGGTTTATCTCCAAAAGTTTATTTCCTATAATTTATCTGCATTTGTTCTTCTGCATGTAATGCATTATCTTTTTGTTCATTAAAAATTGTGCCATTTATTATTCCAACGTAAATAGAAGCATTAGCATTTCTTCAGTATTTAAATATTACCTACCAACTCCGAGACACAGACATCGCTGACGATACAACAATTTTAATAATACACGACCCCAGATTGGCACCGCTGATTTTACAAAATCACTTACATGAGTACATTTTAAAAATTGGTACTCGCTTTGGAAAATGCAGTTAAACCGTGACAAATCACAACATGTAACTTTCACAATTCGACAAGACACATTTCCATCAGTTTATATCGGTGACACCAAATTTCTCTTCTTT
Source organism: Rhaphigaster nebulosa (assembly GCA_948150685.1). Classification (NCBI taxonomy): domain Eukaryota; kingdom Metazoa; phylum Arthropoda; class Insecta; order Hemiptera; family Pentatomidae; genus Rhaphigaster; species Rhaphigaster nebulosa. Next base: position 4,277,384 of record OX411309.1, read on the forward strand.
CTATACTTACCTTGGACTAATATTCCACCGGATTATGACCTGAGGCCCACACGTCAAAATGAAAAGAAAGTCTCTAAACAAACGACTGAAATTACTGTAATATCTTTTTTCCAAATCATCATAACTAAAAATTACGCAGAAATCCATATTAGGGTGGGAATATCGAAAGGCGATATATTGATGTATATTGGATTTGAAAAACCGATATTTTCTATCGATATCTTAACATCCAATATATCGATATTTTGCAACGATATATCGACCGTAACGATATTTTTAACTATATTACAGTAGAACCCCGCTAATCCGTATATCCTGATAGTTCGTAAGGAGTCCCTTGAAAATCTCCCTTTAATTCGTATGAAGCCAATGCAATCCGGTCCCTTCGACAATTCTTACTTATTTTCGTCTTCCAAGTACTGCAAACTTCTTTTAATTCGAATTTCCAAATAAAAAATCTGGTTAACTCATAATCTTTTTTAGAGGAGAGGAGAGTGAGTAAGAGGGAAATCGTTTCAATGAATTTCGGTCGGTTTACCCTTTTTTTTTCTATTCATCTCTCTTTAATAAAAATCTGTAACAATATTGTTAGCCGCCAATATCGAAAAATTAAGTTCGTTCATGATTGGCAAGTGACGAAACCAATGTGTTTAAAAAAAAGTCACCGATAGCCTATCGTGCAAACACAAAAACATGGACCACAGGCGATATATTCAACGATTGTATACAATCAGACCAGGAATAAAAAACAGCGAAAATCTTCAACTGTTTATTGATAATTTTACGGCCAACAACTGTACCCCATCACTCAGCGATCTTAATGTTCTGTTTTCGCCTCCCACTGCTATTCGCCTCTGAATAGCAGTCTCTAGACGGTCATAATTAAACGATTTAAGAAATTTAATCCAAGGAAGTAGTGATGAAACTCTTTGACAGCATCGAGGATGGGAATCACCTACCTCAAAATGAAGAAACTACCAAAATTTTCCGAGGTTTCGCCTATTTTGACGAATGTAGCTAGGATCCTAACTGATGAGAAAATGTTGACTCCGTTTGAAAAGGAGATGAAGGAGAAATTGATTTAATTAGGGATTTATTGAGTCCAATCTTAAATTTATTCCCATCTATAACAGAAAAACAATTACTCACCGGCATTTCTGGAAAAATCCTGACCCTTAAACCGTTTACCTAAAAACATCCTACCTACCTTTCGTTCATTGTTAGTTCAATGCGAGAAGAAACCAGTACAAACTTTTCTGTTTTATATAATCCATTTTAACCTTGGTGAGTACCAACATGTATTTGATTTCTTGTCTTAATTAAATTCAAAATTCATAAATGTTTTATAATACTGATTTATATTAATCTAATTTAATATTCATAATAATACCAAACTGTATTTTGAATTGCTTATTTTTGAATTGTTTGTATGTTTTTAGAACTGAGGATGAATGTATAACATTCCAAACTAGTTTTCAATAAAACAAATTTTTAGAAGTGGCAAATAATTTATCAATGCCTAATTAGATTGATCCTTCTATACCATCATGCCGATGTCAACTGAGAAATTGATGTGCCGACGATTAGTTCTAAAATCACGAAATAATACATCTATAACGCACTTCGTAATTTAAATTAACATTTTCCTTTTAGCACCAACATAGCGGAGGTCTAGATTTTTAAGACCTGACTATACTTCGAGCTGTGCATGTCCACAACAAATACTCAAATAAATATTTACTCGATAAATCGACTTCCGAGATTTGTGTTATAGAATTTCTTTTTTATAATTCAGCATGTTTGTGTTTTTTTTTTTCGTTTTTTTTTAATTCTGTTAATATTTATGAATAGACTTTTATTTGGGAAGGGGGAGGGGTTGTTTATCGCTTGAGCGAGCATAGCGAACGGAAGTAGACAGCTGTAATCTTATTAAAGTAGTAATAATTTAAATTACAGTAAGGCCCCGACCTCAACTGATAAAGATCCGTTGGTTTGATTGTATTTGTTGTAGGCATGCGCATACAGTTCTTAAAAATCTAGACGTCCGTCATGTTGGGGTCACGATTCCGGAGTTCTACCAATAAATAAAAGAATAAACAATATTCAATTACCGAACAATAATTAGTAGATTAGATTTATATATGAATAATGATAATTAATCCAATGTATAGACAAACAATTAATAATATAAATGGTGATTGTATTGAGATGTATACCAAATGAATTACTGAATGTTTTGAGAATGCACAGGGTAGTCGGAAACGTTATAAAAAAAATTAAGTTTTTAGAAGTTTGAAGGTATTATTATTAAAACAACTCGTAGAATAATATAATATATGAATTATAGTTGAAAATCTACAAGATAAAAATGTGTTGGAATGTTTTTTTTTTCTTGCCGAAGTATAATTCTATTCTATCTTGTTAATTTATAAGGATCCATGGCTAAAAATATTATTTTGTAAATAATAATTATATTATTTCATAACCTTCTTCACAGTTTAACATTATATTCATTTAATGCACTTGTCTTTGCTTTTTCATTCATTTCCTTTCGATATATCGATATTTTTCTAGCGATTATTAGTTGATATCGATATATGGTTTTGCGATATTGCAAAATATCGAATATTGATATTTTTCCTTTCGATGTTACAGCCCTAATCCATATGGACTTACGGCTCACAGATTCACGGTTCAGCAAAAAAGATTCACTTACAAAAACTGCTATCTTTTCAAACCAAAATTTTAAGACTGATAACAGAAACTCCTTGGTACGTAAACAACAAAACTCTACACATCGACTTAACAACAACCAAATATCGACCAAAACATACCTTTAGGGACATCACAGCAAATTGAAAGTCGATATGGCTGCTGCTGACGGCCATTAGTGTACTATACTTCCTCATGCCTCGGATATATTTTATATTCATAACATTTCCATATTGTCACTCTTTTGTCAGGTGAAAAGTAATATTTACAATACACTGGTAGACGATACGGCTAGGGCTGACATGAACGTTAGGAGAAGGCTGAAAAGAAGCTGGATGAGAGATCTCCTTTCCTGAATTAAAGGAATAATACAAGACTGAGAAAAGGTGCTGGTCTTCCTCAGGCTTATACATTCCTATATCTGTCATATCCATAACATTTCCTTATTACCAATTTTTTTTGTTAGAAAGGTGCTAATAAATAGCTGACAAATAAAAAATAAAAAAAATCTGTGAGCAGTAGTGTTCGGTCATTAAAATCATATTTTCACTGGAATAAAAATATTATAAGAACGGGGGAGTGAAAAAAAAGTTGAGACCCACAAAAGACAGTTCGCTAACATACCGAAATTTACCCATATTTTTATTATATTGCTCTGCCTCTCCGCTGACTTTCGATACAGAAAACCTATACCGAATTTCAGCTCATTTCACCCAACGGGGGCCGCTGGAGTTGAAAAAGTCATATCTTTGGCAATACTGGTCCGATTTCGATGAAACTTCTTTTGTTTTATAGATAATATAATTTCCTTTCAAATGCAACTGGTTTTGAGGACCCTGACCCCCCAATTTGGAGGGGTTTTAAAGGTGCAAAAATATTTTAAAAAATCGAAAAACCCGGGAGGGTGGAAGAACCAAGTTGAGACTCCAAAATATACTTCCCTAACGCCAACTGAAATCAGATACAAATTTTCAGCCGTATGAACTAAAAGAGTGGAGCTGTAGAGATGCGCAAAACTTTAAAAACGCAGAAATTTCAGGTAAAGATACCGAAATTTTGACTGATTTACCCATTCTTTAATGGTATCGTTCTGCCTGAAAGAAAGTACTAAATACCTAATTTTAGCTCATTTGACCCAAAGGGGGCCGCTGGAGGTGCTCAAACGTAGTGGGAAAAATTATATATATATAAATATATATATATATATATATATATATATATATATATATATATATATATATATATATATATATATAAGTTAAGCTCCCTCAGCTCGAAACGAACAAAAAAAACAAATGAAATAAATAAAAGAAGGAAAAGGGAGCTTGAAATGACACTCACGAGATCGGAACTAAAACTGATTTATTCTTCTCAATAATCCTCTATATATAGGATTTGTATCTTGTTTACATTCCGAGATGGTATTAAGGTCTATATTGTTGTCCACCGGACATTAACTTATATATATATATATATATATATATATATATATATATATATATATATATATATATATATATATATCAGACATCTTTAAAACTTTCATAATCGTGCTCTAGGGGTTATGAAACGGATAGAAAACGCAGTCCCACCCCTCATCGCCAACCTTCGACCCACTCTCGACCAGGTTATAGTCTATTTTTTTCGGGGAAAATACGATTAAGAAATAAAATAAAAGTTGTATTTATAAAATATGATTTATTAGGGATAATAGTAACAGAAAAATGACAGTCGTTGGTTTGGTTATTGATTAATAAAATATTTTGCTAATTTTGGGAAGAATTTAACCGAGCGTAGATTTTGTCCGGCTTTCCGTCTGATCGTGACGCGATTACGGTCAAACACGTTTTCCCATTTTCTTCTAATTTGGCACAAATGTTCCTTGAAGTAAGGAAAAACAACTTATGTGTAAGGATTTTTACACTTTAATTCTAATCCAAAATGGTGGTCGCTTTAATAACTCCATATCATCAAAAATCTGTCTGTTTCCTAGTCACGATCAAATGCGTTATTCAAATTTGACATGTGATATTTGTGAATTTTCTTTGATATCTCTAGCCCAAATCTTTTCGAACTCCTGGGATATTTCGGTATTGATATTTGCAATTAAATTATTGATGTCCTCGATATTACAAGAGTACAATGTGTACTGAGGGGAAAGAGGTTAATTAAAATTCACAATCGTATTCAGCAGATTTGTGTTGTTGTTGGAATAAACGGATGAAAAATAATTACGAATATATATGTTGTAAATAGGGAGACAGAAAAGTTATATCCTCAAGAGATAAATTATGATTCCCGGTAAAGCTTGAAAAAATATTGGGTTCTCAATGAATAATAATTATATCTAAATCGTTAAAAGGTGTAATAAAGAGCAGATTTTAGATTTTTTTTCGCGAGGTCTACTGTTCACAGAAATACTAGATAGTGTTTTAATTAAAAAAACAAAAACGCTGCAAATTATTACACAATGGTTTATTATTTCCACTTATATTAATTTTCAAAAATATCTGTTCTGTCCAAGTAAAAAAATTAAGCAGTAGGCACCAAAGGGAAATAAATTTGAAGCGTGCCACAAGATGATTCCCGTGAGAATGCCGAACTGGGAGTGTTAATTTAAAAAACTGTGTCAATGCAAGTGATAGAGGAAATATTCGATGTGCTCTTCAGTAGGAAAAAAAAAAGGATAGACTAAGGAAGCTGCAGGAAGTGCAGAAATAATCCAAGGAAGGATACAGCAGAGAGATACGAGGAAGTCAGAAGCCCAATAGATAAGTCAGGAGGCCTAGCCACCCGAAGAATCAGTCTACGAAGTTTATTACGCTATATCTCAGCTAATAATGGTCCGATTTCAATGATTTTTATCATTGATAAAAATAAGATCTATAAGAGTATAAGATCTTATATAAGTATGGCCGATGGTATATGAGATCTTTAATCGGCAATTATTGTAGATTTTTTATTTTCATTCTTTTTTTTTTTTTAATTCCTTGTTATGCTGATTCCAAACTACCTTAATTTCCTCCCTAAAAGCACCAAACAATTACAATTTTGCGGAGGAGTTTTGGATTCTACGTATGTTGAAAGGTAAAACCTCAAATTTTGAGGGGGAGTTACAAACGTTTTTTTAAAGGTCTATTATTTAAAATAATGAACCAAAGGAGGAGAAATCACTTTTAGTTTACTTTAGTATGCTCCTTTTAAATAAAAAATTAATTGGAAAATAAATTTGTGAGTTTAATTTAATGAAAGGTTCATTTACTAATTAAGCCGAATTAAAGTGGTTTTATCCTACTTCCTGACGTTAATACTTCCTATTTTGAACCAAAAAAGCTCTCTATATCCTTGATCGCTCTTTGAATTTGTATAAACCCTCTTATAGATCTCCCTTTAGAAAATCCTGTTTATCAATCCTTCTCCGCATTTCTCTTAAAACACTCCTTATTTTCTGACCTGCTTAATAATCAAGCTACCCTATCAGTGTAAACAATTCATATTTATATAAACTACTATTACTGCCGACAGATAATTGGCATTACTAATGGGCACAGTAAATATTTAGTTATACAAATGTGCATAAAGTCTGCAAAATGCAGTTATTCTTCGGGTACTTTAGTCCCAGATTAAAATTAAGTTTCCTTCATTTAATTTCAAAACATCTATAAAAAATATCAAAACGAATTAAGATCTTTTAGAAGTCCTTAAATATAAATATCTTAAAATTGATTCTGTTGAATAAAAAAAAAAAAAAGTAGAAGAAGGAATTTTATTCACTGTAAATCCTCCTTGATCCTCAATCACACGAATGTGAAATGGGATTTTAAAGTCCATTCTGTTTCTCCCGATTTCTGAGTGGCTTGGAATAAAATTTAATTTATTTTAAGACTTAAAGGTATTTTATACCTCAGTCTATCGTGAAGAAGCAACTGTTAACCAATTCTATTTTTTTGAATTTCTTATATTGCCAGTATCACGTTAAATTTTCTGACTTATATGGGTCACTTCATTCCAATAAGTACAAAAACAAATATAAATGACTGTTTCACCTCTTAATTATAGCCAAAATAATGCTTTGTTTTACACACTCTGTAAAATTAGCTATAATATTAGAATAGTTTAAATATTTAAACATATCAAAACAAAAATAAAGATGTTATTTACCCTGAGAGATGATACTCATTGATTTGCATACATTGTTCCACCCGTTATGTCTCTGATACGTTTATATTTTAATATACGAGTATATCATAACGTTATATTTACTTAATTAGGGATTGATAAATTATTTGCCACTTATATAATTTCGTTATATTGAAAACTAGTTTCGAAGGTTGTACATTCATCTTCAGTTATAAAAACACACAAAAAATTCAAAAATAAGCAATCCAAAATATAGTTTGGTATTATTATACATAATAAATTATATAAATCAGTATTATAAAACATTTATGAATTTAATTAAGACAAGAAATCAAATACATGTTCGTACTCACCAAACAGAAAACAGAAAAGTTTGTACTGGTTTCTTCTCGCACTGAACTAACAATGAGAGGAAGGTGGGTTGGTTGAAAATAAATGGTTTAAGGGTCGAGGTTTTTCCAGTAATGCCGGAGAATAATATAGTATTCAATAAAAGAAATTTATATAAGTGGCAAATAATTTATCAATCCCTAATTATATTGATCCTTCTATACCATCATACGGATGTCAACTGATTATATATACCCACATTTTTTATCAACCAATATTTAAAAAAATGTTATTTGTACAAAATATAAATAAGAGGAAGACGGTTTCTTATAAAAATGGTTCTATGAATAAAACATGTATTTAAAGATTCTTTCAATATCCCATTGAAATTTGGTATTTGATAATGAGGTGGCTTTGCTTAGTCACAGCAGTACACATGAAAAAATCGACGTCGATTCCTACACACGAAATATCGAAGAAAAAATTGGAAATGGTCTGAAAATCGATTATTGATGACGTAGGCACCAAATACTGACGGTTTTTAGTCGTCACTCTGGTCTTTACAAATGCTAGAAGCCTTAAAAATATACTCTAATTTTAAAAGTTTTGTCATCTTAATAAATTTCTTCTGTAAACAATAAAGATTAAAATTAAAAAAAAAAAAACATATATACCATGTGTAAATTTCAATTAATTTTTACATTGTTATTATTTTCATTAGTCACTTGTTAAAATTTTTAACATCATTGCAATCCTTTAAAAAACGTACACTATGCTAATTATCTTGATATGCTTTACATACTTCCTATAGTAAGTCTTCATTCTGGTATTTATTATAATTATCATTTTTCATGTATTTTACTATATCTTTCATTTTATTCTTTACCTTTATTTCTACATTTTCACAATAATTTTAGATACCTTCTTGTAATTATCTATTAACATATTTTTCTTTATTTCTTATTATTCGCATTATGATTAGCAAATGTTTCTTTGTACCTTAATAACGTTATTTATACTTTATTAACGTAATTTTCTTTATTTCTTATTTTCACATTAATATTAGCATTTATGATCATATTTTTCTTTATAATTTATATTTATTCATCTTAGTGTTTGTTAATTTTTTATTATTACTGGTACTGCCACTATTGTAACATCGTTTGTTGTCTTATTTTTTCTCAGCCCTGATGATGGCCTGAAACTGAGGTCGAAACGTCGGAACCCATTATATGTATTCATTAATTGACCGTTCTCCCAACCATGATTCTCCTTTATACTTTTCCACTGTCAACTATACCATCACCAGTATTTTTCTGACAATAGTTTGGCTACCCGTTCGTCCGATTCCAAATTCGACTAGCATATCCCCCTTCTACGAGAATCGACATTGGCACTGTTTGCTATTCAGTTCGGACCACCCTCGACCTCTCTCACAGACCACCCAGGATGTATTGTCTGCTTAGTTATATCGATCCCGACGGCAGATTTCCAAGAGTGTTCTTCTTGGGAGAAAAGTTCCCAGATTTCCCAGGGGAAGAGAACTTTATCTCCTGTGCTTACAGCGTCTTTTCCTTGCTCTTCTTATTTTTCTCATACACACCTCATCCTGTATATGTATTATTTTAAATTCAATTTATACTCATGATACACGTTTCTTTGTATAATCACATGTTATAATGAAAATTCTTGTGCGATGCGCGCGTCACACAATTTTTCCTTACCACCATAATCCAAACACAATTTTCAACAGTTTACATCAATATTATATGAAATAATTCAGCAACATCCACTTCTTCACGCCTTCTCTCACAAAAATACAACATAGTGTTTTAAACAATTTTAGTACAACAATTATGTACACTATATATTTTAGATTAGTCAAGCTTAAAATATACTTTAAAAGTTTTGGTTTAGTTTCAAAAGAAGATATGGAAATATTTTGTTTCCATTGAATAATATAAAAGCAGAAATTAGTAAGTTAGTTTCTACTTTTATATTCTTACACTATATAAATACAGAGCGTATTGTTGGTTGGACGCTTGGTGGGAGGAGGTTCGGTCGCATCCGCCTCCTTTCGGACGCGCTCGGCTTTCCACCCAGGGTCTTGGTGTCCTCAAAAGATACGCAGTTTCTTTACTAATACCAATCCGATGATTTTTTTATTGTTTTTTAGAGAATTTAATTACGTTGTATATTATTGTATACATAATTTACCATAAAATGCATAACTAGGGATTGATAAATTATTTGCCACTTCTATAAATTTGTTTTATTGAAAACTAGTTTCGAATGTTATACATTCATCTTCAGTTCAAGGTTTAAATGGATTATATCAAACAGAAAAGTTTATACTAGTTTGTTCTGTTTGATATAATCCATTTAAACCTTGAACTGAAGATGAATTCGAAACTAGTTTTCAATAAAACAAATTTATAGAAGTGGCAAATAATTTATCAATCCCTAATCAGATTGATCCTTTTATATCATCATGCGGATGTCAACTGATAAAATCCATACTTATGGATTTATGCAAAAATAAAATTTTATTTTCATCATAACTTTTTTCCTTGCATTTCCTCGGTGATGTACTATATGTATGAAAAGTAAAAGGGATTTACGAAAAATAATTTAGACAAGTTTTCTCAAAATCGTTAGGGCCGTTTTCGTGAAATGTGTAAAATTTATGATATAAAGTGCCACCTCCGGTTAGTAAATTTTGACGAAAAAGTTGGTGTAACATCACACGCATATACTTACCTTAAATAGGTAATTTCAGTATCGTACGACTTTTCCTTTTTGAGCTAGGCTGTTATATACACACAGACCATTTTGCGGCATTTGGTTGTTTGGACTCAAGAGACCTTAAAAAGTGTATTTCCGTTGAAAACTATAATTCGAAAATTTTCACGATCGCAATATTTCTCCTTACTGTTTATTCCATATATAGATAAGAGAAAGTAAGAAATTGGACGTCAACGATTGGAGAAATTTTGAACTGTTACTTTTACCCTGAGATATTGGTCCTTACCGGTACTGGTACTGATATTGGTGGAGAAACTAGTTCGGCATTTGGGTCTTTTTTTTCCAAATCCTGCCTGTTATCTAGAGATCGCTGATCCATACTAACTAGAGAGAGGGTGTCAAGATATTAAAGACTAAATGGTGGTTTAGAAAGGAGAATTCTTGGGGTTCACGGTTTAAATTGGCTTTCATTTGAATTCAAACTAGTTAGGTTAATTTCAAAAATGCCCTAAAATAATATGACCATACGTTCTACATCTGAGTCCTCGTCCTATATCGAAAACTGTCCCACAAAGTGTTGACTAAAAAATTTGAAATTCTTAATATATCCTTATGTAATAATGTCCGAGTAAAACTAAGATGAAAATTCTACCACTCCCAGGATGTGCGTAGGCTTTATATGGCCAATATTTCAAAATGGCCGCCGTATATATTTAGATTTGTAGGCCATAAGTCTCAAAGTGTTACAATTAGCTTAAATATGTAAATTACTAAAATTTAAAGAATTAAACTGCGCCAAATTTAGTACATAAGAAATATTTGTAGATATATTTTATTAGAAAAAAAATAATTCTTAAACAATTGATTTGTACAGATCGTAAAGGATATAAACTAGAGCACTTCAAGTGCTGATTCTGCACCTCTAGAGTAACAAAAATGTTCATATGGTCCATGGTCCTATTTCCCGTATGAAAGTAAGAAATTTAAGTTTTTTGTTTTAGTTTATTATTTAAAATTCGAAAATTTGCACTTTATTTTTTCTTTATAATTGACCAAGAAAAAATTAATTTTAACCCCCCCCCCCCTCGAAATTTAAGAGGTTTTACTTATCAAGATATATAGAATACAAATATCGAATAATACAAAATCCGTCCGTCCGCGTTTTTTGCCGATGCGAGCGGTCCGATTTTCTCGAGATTTGGCCTAATAGAGATTTTATATTGAGTTTTTATTTTTAATTTTCTGTATCTTGTTCTATTTTGGTTTTCTATGCATAACTGATTAAAAAAATGGACATTTTATTTTTAATATTTTTTCTATTTTTGCCCCTGTCCCACATTCCATTTCTAAATCATCTGATCACAAGAAGAAATTTAATACTTTCATTAAAATAATAAGAGAAAAATCTCAACATAACGTTTTCAGTCCATCAAGTAAACAGTTTTTTATGTACTACTGAAAGTTTGTGTTTATTTTAGGAGCAATTTCTATTTTTAGGGTGTTGAAGTGGGATGTGCATACCATACTGTTATCTCTGGGTTGGCGAAACGTTGAGAGATTCATCCAATATTTACTTAATCATTGATAAGGAAATTATTAATATTTTTGTTATGCATTTCATTGTACTTTGATGCTTATGTAGCACTGCCCAATGTGTTAGGGCAACATTGCTGAAATAAAAATTTATTTTTTTCAATTCATACAATTTTAATTTCTATATAAGTATATTTACATAATTATTAGATAAATGAGGCAGAAAAGAAAAAAAACAAAACAAATTAATTTATTCAGGGATTGATAAATTATTGGCCACTTCTATAATTTTGTTTTTATTGAAAACTAGTTTCTAATGTTATACTCGTACATTTATCTTCTTTAAACCGCATGGATTTGATCGCTTGTCTTAATTAAATTCATAATTCATAAATGTTTTATAATACTAACTTATATTACATTTAATTTAATATGTACAATAAAATCAAACTGTATTTTAAATTGCTTATTTTTGAATTTTTGTGGGTTTTTAGAACTGAAGATGAATGTATAACATTTAAAACTAGTTTTAAATATAAACAAAATTATAGAAGTGGCAAATAATTTATCGATCCCTAATTAAATTGATCCTTCTATACCATCATGCGGAAGTCAACTTACAACAAATTAATTTGTGATTGTAAAAATTTTTAGAGAAGAGATAGTTTTTACAAATAATTAAGCAAATATGATGAAAATATTCTTTGAAATAAGTAAGTTTTTTAATATAACGGACATAATGCCATCTAAATTTTTAATTTGATTGTTATAGGTTCGAAACAAAAATGATTTAGGATCTTTATTGTATCATCTTTGAAACTTCGTCCTTTTATTGTACATTATGAACCCGAAATATATATATCATCTGGGGCGGAACGAAAAAGCGACCACGAGAGTGAGCAAGCAATTAGGAAGAGAAATAAATCTTCTTGAAGAAGAAGAAGCGGTTCTTGAGGAGGCAAAGTTCTTAAGAAGTTGTTCGATGACAGGGAACCTGATGAAGCTGATGAATTGGTTGCTTGAGGAACATTAACCCTCTCCTCGCTAAGTTACAAAATGTCTCCTTTAATATTCTCTCTTCGCAGCAGGATTTTTTTTTCCACTATGGAAACTTTGATGCATTTTACGTGAGCAGGAAATAAGGCGGTTAGAAATGTTGCGATCGAATATAAAAAGTTCTTATCCTTCTTTCAAGACGACCGAAATTGATACTTACAAGGGGAGTGCACGATTTGTTCGTCAACGATTTTGATAAAAAAATTTTGGTTTATATAATGTTGAAAAAAGTTGACGTATATCCAACCGTTTCGTCCAATAAGCCTAAAGGTACGTTTTCCTCGGTGCTAGGAACGCAGCTCCAATTAAATACAGTCTAATAATGCTCTATGATTATCGTTGCACCGAGGAAAACGTACCTTAAGAGCTGAGACCGATAATAAATCACACTGAAACTGCTTCGGACTGCTATATCACGAGTTTGAAAAATGATATCGAAATAGTATTTCAAGCAAAAAATTATCAAAGGAATAATATAAACATTAAAAATATGTTATTAAAAAAATATTCTTCTATGGAGTAAATTATATTAAGGAGATTTTTTAGTTCAAAACTGGCGTCAGATTTGTTTTTAGGACTTAAAAAACCCTGTATTCCAATTTTCAGGTGAATCTAAAAATAATAAAAGATTACTTAACATTGTACCGTTTTTTTATTTTAAGATTCATAAAATCGCTCATAAATCAGGTACCCTATCAGGAACGATTCAAACTAAATTTATGGCATCAGTAAAGGTTCGTAAACTATGCGATTTGCTTTAAATGTTGTGCACCTTCGTGTTTTAGAACCAACGTTATGCGCACAAAAAAATGAATTTTGTTTTTTTTCGTAATTGTATTTGCACAGACCGTTTAGTATAATTAGATACTTGTTTATATGTTCAAAAAGAAGAGACTTTCCTCTTTCTTACGAGTCCAAGAACTACGAAATCAGTTAACAGAAGATGAGAAAAAGAGCTTCAAGCCGAAACGTAATTTTTTGGCTTTGAGCATTTTCATTCCATTCATTTCATTTCATGCATTTGAGCACCCTCGGAACTGAATTTTTTTAACATCAATATTTTTTGTGTGTGCTGAATCAAAATCTGCCATCATTTTTGGTTTGAAAAAATCTATAAGGATTGTTTGTTTGATGAAATAAACACTTCAAAACTTTATTTAAAAATAAATATATATATATTTTTTTTTAATGTTTATATTTTTCCTTTAATATACTCAGAAAAAAAATATTTTGCTGGTAAAACCATATCGATATCATTTCTCTAATTTCCATGGACGAATCAGTTTGATATGTGCCGATTTTTTTTCAATATAGAATCATCCAAAACATTTTGATCAAAATCGGCGACGGACACATCGTGCACTCCTTTTGTTAGACAGAAATGAAACAAGAAGTTCATAAAATTCTATTAGACCACCAAAAACCTTCAAATAACTTTTGACCAAACTCATTCCTGAAAAAACATTTTCTCCGATATTCCTCGTCGTACCTTTTCCACCTTTCACCGACTAAATTATCTTCGTAGCCTATTCCCGTTTGAATTTCGAAAACTCCTAGTTACCTCCTTGATATTCCCGCACTTTGACGACTGTCGTACGTTCTACAGGGGCGTCTCTGGGGATCTCGAGGGGAAAATAAAAAGCTTGACAAATTGCTTTGTACGATCCATGTTCGGGATCCCGAGGGACACTCCCGTATGAATAGTTGAAGTGACTTTACCCTCCCTACTTTCGTAAGTACTTCCTGGCATCCTTCCCCTATCAAGCTATCCAATACCGATTTCCATCTTCGGCCTCCTTCAATTCAAATCCTCTGTTCATTCCCGCCATACCCGTTCTCGGTCTTCATATTTATATATAACAGATCTTTTCTTATCCGATCCTCATCCTTATGGAATTCCATTCCTTCTTTCAACTGTTGCTCCAATACTCTACTACTAATAAGAAGGTAATTTTGCAGGATAACTTTTAATCATATAGTTTTTTGTTTGATTTTTGCTATTTCTCAAATTTTACCGATACATCATGTTACCAAATTGTTTAAATTATTGTGATGAATTTTAATACTTTTATTAATAATTTTTATTTGATTATTTGGTGGGTTTTAAAAATTACATCTTCTAAATGTGGGCTGTTATTGACTAAGCATTACCAAACGCGTTCCTGATTTTATCCCAATCCCCTTCGGGTCATTTCTGCTGGAATGACATTGATTTCTTGCTAGATTTTCTGTTGTTTGAGACTGCTCATCTGAAGCAAAAGAGAGCTTTGTCGCTACTTAGAAAAACAGACGCTGCAGGAACCCATTTCAACATATATTTTTACAGTACTCTATGTCTGATATAATCGTGGGCAGATAACTCAGGAAAATTCGGCGCAAACTACCGACGAAAAACTCTCTGTGCCACTATCTCGTTTTCGTAATCCGCCTCGACAACGAAAAATCGATGCTCATCTGTCCGAGCCATCAAACGTCTCACAGTGCTCTTCCAGAATATATATCTTATTTCTGTCCTTTACTCTTTGTGGAATTCATAATATCCCATACAGGGATATAAAACATTATTTATATGTACAGTAGAAAAGCTGAATAAATTAGTTTCTTAATTAAAGCCAGATGTGGAAATCTCGGAATTTCTAACTGTAGAGACAGCACAGGCACTATTCTTTATGCAATCTAAAGGAGAATGAATTATTTATCTTTTAGTTTGAGTCGGTCTTGTACTCGAGGAATTTAGGACTTTATATTTTAATTAAGTGCTTTGACAAAAGTCGGGACAGTGAATTTTATTACATGGAAATAACTTTACCAAAACTTATCCTTGTATAAGTATTGCTTTTACACATAGACAGTTCTCTGCCTCAGGATTTTTTGACTATGTTCGATAAAAGTTTCATGTGAATCTTATTTATCACCCAAGTTCTTCAGCACAGTATCTATCTAGCTCTACTCATCGCTAAAATTCTCTACGAAAGTTGAAAAGGCAGTGGCTCCGAGATCTTTTATATATATATACTATATTGGGATTATGGCAATGGTCAAACATAAGACTTGGAGCGTCTTTGCCAATAGCACCCTCACTCACCCTCCACAGGCTTTCGATTTCTGTGTCTTTTAGCTTAGTAATGGAAGATGTGTTGCATTTCGTCTGAATATTTATGACCTTATTTTTTCTGTCCTGATGATGTCTTGTCGAATTGGCGAAACGTTGACTGCTTAGTTATGTAATGCTATTTGAGAGACTTAAGGCTTTGTGGGTAGGATCCTCCATTTATTTCATAACAAACATTGATTTATCAGAAATAAGCCTCGAAAGTTCGCTAAGGTAAAATAAAAATTATCGAGTTGTAATAATATTAGTATAATAATATTATATATTATTATATAATATTATTAGTAATAATCTGTTGATAAAGTTACGTCTTGCAACTTTCGCTGTACAGCTGTGCCTGTGTTTATTTACCAGAAGACTTTTTTTTTTGTCGTGAGCGGAACCTATGGATGCTTTTCTTCAAAATACTATGTGATTTAAAATTCTCCTCGGCAGTTTTTTATTTTCTAATCGAAGGGGCAAGTGCAGACATCTGTTGTGTGACAAATGTGCGTGGTGTACACTAACTCTTACAATCGTGTTTTATCGAGGCAACAACTGACGAGGGAATTAAAACAAAAATTATTTTTTCAATACTTTAATTCAATTATATTCCACATCCCACTTTCATTATACAATGAAGATTGTAAATTGTGAATCCGAGACAAGCTTTAACTTGTATTATACTGGATGATTACACGAGTATAATAATCCTCCGGAAACCGAACTATTTTGCATTTCATCCATAACCGTAATAATGAATGAATAATGAATCTTCAAGATACCTTCTGCTTATCCCTTAATACAGGGACAAGTGCGATTTAAGTGCTATTTAAATAAATTATCTCATCAAAATGGACATGGATGAAACGCAGGCTTGAATGTAATATTAAAACATAATCGTCTAAGGAACATGTTCTAAAAAAGAGAAAAAAATCTAGCTTCAAAAATAAAAAAATTACAGTCCTGTAAATTCAAACTTTGTAAAATTAGGTGCTCACTTGCTCCATTTATCCCTCTCTCTCTCTCTCTCTCTCTCTCTCTCTCTCTCTCTCTCTCTATATATATATATATATATATATATATATATATATATATATATATATATATATATAAATATATATGTATATTTATTATTGTATATTAAATATTGTCTCTCCTGCAACTGACCTAAAATATCTCAATAAGTATGATTAATTTCTTTGATTTTAATATTCTTATATCTCTCGAGCCCTGAGGATTTCACAGCCTTTATGTCCAATTTCATAAAAATGCTTTTCAATAAGGAGCATATAAAAAGCTTTCAACTATAAAATGAAGAGGATTCTTAAGATGAGTCTTGGGCTGTTATAGAAAAACTCGACGATAATATTTTATCTCTGGCCTTAAGTATTACGCTCATATTTTCAATAATTTTATTGTATTAGAACTTTATAAGGCCGTAATAAAATGTTTTATTACTGTTTTTTTCCGTACTGTCGCCTTGTCTGTTGTTTAATTATAAATGCAGTATATTTCTTATTTTCGGTTAGTTAACTAAAATTTTAATAATTTGAATCTAAATGTTAATACAGTAGTTCTCAAGCTGGGAGGGGGGGGGGGGGGAGGGCGTGCTCCTCTAGGGAGGCGTGATAAAACTAAAGGAAAAAAAATATTTCGACAAAAATTAAAAAAAATAATATATTTTACAGAAATCATTCTGACAAAAAAAAAATACACTTTACACTGATATAATACACTTATAAATAGGTATTGCACATTGCATTTAATAATAAACTTAAAAACATGATTAATACTTCTTACTGACTCCCTTGGGTTCACGTTCTAGAATATGCGAGACAAATCTATGCATTGATATTTTGAATATTAAATTTATATATGATATATTTGAAAATTATAATCGATATATGCATTATGTGATTATCTAAACTAAATTAAATATAAACTAATGTTATGATTACAGCACGATTTCAGTGAAAATAATTGTATAGCGAAGGGAGGGAGGTTGCGATGAAAATTGTGATTGAAAATTGGTTCGCAAATACTAAGAGATTGAGAAACACTGTGTTAAAAGAACAAATCTAGGGATTTATATATATGTTGATTGTAAAATAGAAAGTAAACCTTTTTTTTTTTTTTTTTGTGATAATTCTTACAATATTTTCTCAATATTCTTAAAATCTTGTAATTTATTTGATCAAAGAGAATAAAGAAATAATTAATTTCATTCATTAAGGCAGATGGGGTTTTCGAATTCCTTAAAATCTCTAACGAACCCCATCTTCAACTCAATAATATAAGAACTCGTTTTCAGATTCTAACGTGAAATATTTAGTATGAAATTCATATTGAAGGTATACCAGCAACACCATATAAGTCTCATTTATATTAATTATATATATATATATATATATATATATATATATATATATATATATATATATATATATACATATATATATATATACATACAATAAACCTTCGTTATAACGCTCTCCTAGTGCCCAGAAGAGAGAAGCGCTTTAGCCGAAAAAACGCTTTAGCCGGGACATCATCAAATAAATGAAAAAAAAACCCTAAAAATTTGTTGTTTCAATTAATTAAACTATAAATATGATTTAGCATTTAAATATCTATCTTTGATGGTCCTGATTTAAAGTAATCATCTGTTGTTTTTTTTTATTGCTTAAGGCTAAATAGTGTATTTCTTAAATCAGCCTTTTCTGATTTATTTATTTATTAAAAAGTTTCTTTTCGCGCTTAAGATTAACACGAGAAATATGTGCGAATCGTCGGTAACGCGTTCAAATCATCTGATGTTTATACTGATTCCATTACATTCTTTCCCTCTTCTTCATTTCAAGTTCAGATTAGATCTGTCGAACTCGTTCATTAAATCAATTTTATCTTTAATAGAAAAATACTTTCACCAAATGTTTTCAAAACAACCAAGGCAAAAATCGGAACCCCATCGGAAAAACTAATAGCCTTTCAATTAATGGAAATATCTCATCCAAACAAAAACCAAACATTCTTAGGAACTTCGTGGAATAAATTATACTGTTGTTTCTTGCCACTGTACAGTTTCTTTCCGGTAGAGTATTTAAAATTACAGTCATATTTACAAAATAAAACATTATATATGTAAAAATAAATTCTTTCAGAGCGCTCTAATTGGGAAATCGGATCGTTATAACGAAAACGTTTCATAGTAAAATCACTAACTGGAACCGGGACCGAGAAAAAAAAAAACGTTAAGAGCCGGGAAATCGTTATAACGAAGTTATACTCTAATATTTTAAAATTAATTACAACTATATAAAAGTTTTGTATCTCTATTAAAAATCAAAAAGTTCCGTTATCGGCATTATCACTTATCTGTGACCAGTTGTTATAATTTTTGAGTTTAGAAGGTTTCAGAAGACTCCAAAAAGTGTTCATCACTCCAATACAGCGCAACATATACTGAAGGAGGTGGGAAACATTAGTACAGCTGTGACTTAAATAATTGTAACAGTTGATCAGCAAATTCAGAAAAACTGGGATGGTTTAAAACAAATGGCCTGAAAAAAAAGTGAAAAATATATATTTAAACTAATTAGATTTATCTGTAATTCTCAATGAATTTAAGGAAATGCTTTCTATTGCGAAAATATTGGCCATAAAGAAATCTATTTTATAAACTTAACAAGATCAAATAAAGACCTATCGAAGATAGCACATCTCATATCAACATCTAAGAAGTACCGATCAAAAAAAGATAATACATCTCTCATTTTAAAAACAATATCAGTCAGCAATTAGTGAATGGACCATTCTCACGAGTCTTGTCAAATTCTCGTCTTTTGACTTTGAGGTCGTTTTTACATACCTCTAATTATTATCGAGTTGGCTCCAATTTTTGTCTATACTATTGGTGAGTGCACCTATCATTAGTAAACAGCCAATAGCCAATATATTTTCAATTAAAGTAATATTTTAATTCGAAATTCTTAATTAATGTTAATTAATTAAGGTTAATTATTAGCGTTAATGTCGACATTGGCTTTCATTGATGAAAAACAAATGCTAGCTCAAATTGAAAGTAGTACTAACAAAGGAAAAAGGTGGTATTTTTTTTAAAACTGAACGGTATTCAAATGGTTAGGAGGCCATCAAGAATATATTTCTCCAGGATATGGTGAAAACGAGTTCTCAAGTATGTTACCACTATTATTTCAGTTGTAGGTTCAGTTTGACACAACTTCTCTAGATTCCAGGATAAAACTGCTATATTATGATATGTTTTATCGTCCAAGGTCAGAGGAGTTTAGGGTTACCACCGTATAAAACGAATATTACCCCAAATGATAGTGGTAACATACTTGAGTTCTCGTTTTCATCATTCTTTGAAGTTCTTGATGACCTCCGAACCATTTTTACGACAATTTACTTATAATGTAAATATTTTGTCCATTCACTACTAACTAATGATAAGTTTTCTCACCAATAATACACACAAAAAATGGAGTCAACATTATAATAATTAGAGGCATGTAAAAACAAACGCAAAGTCAAAAGATACGAATTTGGCAAATTTCACGAAAATGACCGAAATGTAGCTTGAAGTTAACTAAGTAAGATTTTTTGTTTGTTATGGCTATACTCTCAACAATGAACGTTTTATGTGCCCGACTCAAAAAGTCATGTTAATTTCGCAAATTCATGGCATAAAAATCTTCTTTCTTAGTTTTCAGTTGTTTTTTTTTCATAACTGTCAAAGAAAAAAAAACTTTACTCAAAGTGTTTGACATAATTACATCCAGTGGAATTATGCTAATGAGAAAATCTTAATAAGGACGTGGTTCTTTAGGGCTGCTTAATAAGCCCTTAACTGAAGGGCACATTTTGTAGCAGTTTGTCTTTTAACAGTCAGGGTTAGTGGGAGCATATAACAAGGATGAGGGAGAGGGGATGTCTTGGAATTTATAATCCAGATCAAGAGATCATAATAAGTCGACATTGTCTTCTTTCTTAATATCTTATGTACAATACTATTTTTTATGATTTTATTTTGCAGTGAGTTGTGCAACCTCTCATAGGCCATGTCTTTGGCGTGCAAAAAGTTGATATATGACCCCGTGACCTCCCGAATTTCAAAAATATAGTGTAGTTTTCCCAATCTGTATTTTTACTTCCTTGTACGAAGTAAAAGGAAGTATTCTAATCACGTAAATTTTCGGTTTTCAGATTTCAACGGAAATAACCATTTTGACCATCCCTGAATCCAATTTGACTAGTTTCGTCGTGGCTTCTGTACGTACGTACGTTCGTACGAAAGTTCGTATCTCGCATAACTCAAAAACGGTTATCCATAGAAATTTTGTGTTTAGGATTGTTATAAAATATAATTGTGAACCTCCCTTTTTGGGCACTGCTTGATAACCGGAAGTGGTACTTTACTTGAAGGTCATATTAGACTTTCATCAAAAATTATATTAAAATATAATGTAAAACATCTCAAATTTGGTAAATAGAACTTTTATATCGACATGAATGTATTTACTAGATTTTTGTTAAAATTTTTGAGCCGAAAAGAGTGCTTTACTTGAAGGTAAAATAAACTCACATCAAAAATTATATTAAAATTAATTACAGAAATCATATGTTTCGGTAATAAAGGTTACAATTACTTTTTTTTCCACTACAATTAAACATTTTTATTACTAGTTTTAAGTGTTAAAATTGAGTGTAAAATACTGTTTTTTCTCTCCCTTTGTGAGATGAACAAGTCTGCAGCAGGAGAATAAGATATTGGTTAAGTGGGTTTTTCCGATTAAAATGTCGAAACTGTCGATTTCCAATGCTTTATCAAGTGACATAGACAGTTCTAACGTTGTCAGGGAACACGAATAAATCTCTTAGGAACTTGTTACCTACTGAAGGAAAACGACATATAATAACGGAATGAGACCTACAGAAAGAAGAGTATGTCTGTGTGAGTGTGTGTGTCAATAGATGGATGTCGTGATGCCGGGTGTCGTTTTTGAGATACTGCAATCTTCGAAACTAGTAACCAAATTGAGGATTACTTTTTGAGCCATCGATTTATAGTGTAATAGGCGTACAAGGAAGTTATGTGTTGTCCACATCAGATATTTATTTGAACTTACTAGCCGAGCGTAAAGGGTTTACACAGAAATGTTACTAGCAGAATGTTAGTAATAATGTGTTTATTTTTAAAATTTGAATGCTTAGCGTTTACACCAGTCAACGAAATGTTTTTAACATTGCTATTAAAAATATTTGTATGCATAATGTTTACATCGGTCCAGAGGCAAATGTTATTAACATTTTCAACGAAGCGATGTATATCATAGAGAATAAATTTCAGTTTTCATGTTGTTTATAATTTACTAATTTGTGATTAATTATTACAATATTTCAATGTGATTTGAAAAGGAAAAATTTATAACTAAAGCGTTAAAAATGATTATAAATGAGATTGCCAGATAAATATGAATTTGTGTATTATTTTATTTTAATGTTTCAGAATTTTGAAAAAAAAAAACGTATATTGAAAAGAAAAACGTTTGATTTATTTTTCATATCATATCAATTGAATTATAACAATATAATTTATCTGTTTCATTTAAAATTATTATAAAAAAATGTATATTCAAATTAAATGTGATGGAGGTACATTATTTATTCTCACAGTGGAATGACTTTCCTTTTTGTTTAATTATCGTATTTATAATAGTCACCAGTGCTTAAATAATATCAGGAAAAGTAATAATGCAAAATTGTTTATTATATTAACATATTTAACGTAGCATACAATAACTGAAAACAATATCTAACCAATGAAGCTAGCCCCTCCCCTCCCCAAAAACGTAAGGTACCTTACTGCCAAGTTATCTTATATATCACATTTCCCCCTTTAATTCAGTATACCAAATAATATACGATGTCTTACTCACAACTGTCAATAAACGATTCCATAAAATCGTGTTCACTCTCAGACCCATCTTGTTGAATTATGTTGATATTTTTCTTATTTTTAAAACTCCATTTTTCAAAATTATTTAACTTGTTCCAAATATTACAGCGTTTCCCAAATTCGTGGCACTCATTAGGCATGTGTTTACTTCCACATTTCTTAGAGACGTATCTCACAGAAATATTACTGTCGGTATTATTCAATCTGCTACTATTGTAACTAAGAGGATTTTTATTATTAGCTTTATATTTTCTTACGTTAAGTACTTCCAGTACAAAAGAGAGAAAAAAACAGGTCTACTGGGTACATAAATAACGACATGGTTGTACAGCTAAAGTTGAAAGGCACAACATAATCAACAGGTTGGAAATAATATTTTTACAATTCGTTATACTCCAACTTAGCGAAATTTCGTGGCTGATTTTTGATACATCAGCGTTTAGGCTTCATGCTAAGTAAGGGACAGCTCTTAGCAGTTGAGGGTTTGTATTTAATGAGACGACTGCGAACTTACCCTGAAAACGTACTTACACCACAAAACCCTTCCTACCTTAAATTCACAATTTCTGTTTCGTACATTTTTACGTTTTGGGGTGAGACTTTGTTACTTGAATCGCAGTACTCTTTCCGTTACTATATATTTTATATATAGGTAAGTGAAATCAATAAAGAATGTTTTTATGTTGCTCGTTTTATATTTTATTGTTATAAGATAATGGATTTGATCATGAAATAGTATTTCGTTCGTGGAAATATCTCTTTTTCCTACCCGCGCAATTTGCTGAATCAATAGAATACCTTAGGGATTGATAAATTATTTGCTACGTCTATAATTTTGTTTTATTGGAAACTAGTTTCGAATGTTATACATTCATCTTC
This sequence comes from Rhaphigaster nebulosa, assembly GCA_948150685.1. Classification (NCBI taxonomy): domain Eukaryota; kingdom Metazoa; phylum Arthropoda; class Insecta; order Hemiptera; family Pentatomidae; genus Rhaphigaster; species Rhaphigaster nebulosa. Next base: position 4,300,852 of record OX411309.1, read on the forward strand.
AGTTCTAAAAACACACAAAAATTCAAAAATAAGCAATTCAAAATATAGTTTGGTATTATTATATATATTAAATTAGATGTAATATAAATCAGTGTTATAAAAAATTCATGAATTTAATTAACACAAGAAATCAAATACATGTTGGTACTCACCAAGGTTTAAATGGATTGTATCAAAGAGAAAAGTTTGCACTGGTTTCTTCTCGCACTGAACTAACAATGAAAGAAAGAAAAAGGGATGTTTATAGGTAAACGGATTAAGGGTCGGGATTTTTTCCAGTAATGAAGGTGAGTTTTTTTTCTGTTATAGATGGGAATAAATTTAAGATTGGACTTCTGGAGATATTTATTTGGCCATTTAAGCAAAAATCTAGATTGGATGTGAAGGATTTTATTATTTTAAGTGCGTCATATATATTTAATTTGAGGCTTTTTTCAACGTGATGTATTAATATAACTTTGATGAATTTATGTTTTTTTTTTCATTTAAATGAATTGCAAAGTTGGAATTCTCCGTCTTATTATTATATGCACGTATATGTTCCTTTAATCTCTGATTTAGCGATCTTCCAGTTTTTCCCGTGTATTTGGCTGCACAATCATTACAATTTAGTTCGTATACTCCGCTTTTTTGGAAAGGGTCTATTTTGTCTATAGGAGAAGAGAAATATGAGGATAGGGTTTTTTCAAAAAGACCAAAATGGACTCTTTCCAAAAAAGCGGAGTATACGAACTAAATTGTAATGATTGTGCAGCCAAATACACGGGAAAAGCTGGAAGATCGCTAAATCAGAGATTAAAGGAACATATACGTGCATATAATGATAAGACAGATAATTCCAACTTTGCAATTCATTTAAATAAAAAAAAACTACTAAGAGTAACAACTTGTCTTAATTAAATTCATAAATGTTTTATAATACTGATTTATATTACATCTAATTTAATATGTATAATAATACCAAACTATATTTTGAATTGCTTATTTTTGAATTTTTGTGTGTTTTTAGAACTGAGGATGAATGTATAACATTCGAAACTAGTTTTCAATAAAACAAATTTATTGAAGTGGGAAATAATTTATCAATCCTTAATTAGATTGATCCTTCTATACCATCATGCGGATGTTAACTGAATAAAATAACTCAATGAAAATAAATGATCACAAGAATGCAGTATTGAATAATGCTGGAAACGGAAAAAATATTGTTTAACATGGAATGATAATAGTACTTATCATGTCATCCCTTCAGATTTATAGTACAATAGAAAGCAAAACCAACCTTTCCAGTAGACTCCAGTGACTGTTTAGTTAAGCAGATGTCTCCGAGCCTGGAGTATTATTATAGGCAGCTGGAGGCGGATTTTAAACTTTCATGAACTTCCATTATTCCTCCAGTTTCCTCGGCGTGTGTTCCCCTCCTACGCTCCATCTCATACATCATAAAGCTCTATTTACAAGAGACGATGAATCTTCAGAAGGAGCTTGTTTTAATGGCGACAGGTGTTTCTTTCTCTTTATGATCTCATCGTCACTGGGACAGGTATGAGGAGGAAACTATGCAAAGGTGTTAATCTAGAAATGCAAGTAAGAGACAGGGTTCCAAAGTAACTGTGAACTTTTATTATAAAAACGTTCTTTTATTACAGTTCATGAGGGAACTTTTTTGTTGGTCTTTTTATGTAAATTTCTCAAACAATGATTTTTATAATAAAAGATATTCTAAGAACTTTTTGGCCATGACTTTTATATAGATATTTTACGGAGTTCTTTTATTATAAAAGTCTTCATTATTAAATTTGGGAAATACTCATGAAATTGTGCCTTGAATTATATATATTTATATAAAGAAATTTATTTAGGCGATTTCAAACAAATAAGCTTAAAAGAAAAAAATCTCCCTCAAGCTCTGCCTAATGAGTGTATGAAAACTAAGAAAGTATAAATCAGAACTAAATAGAAAATTAGCATCGAAAAAGAAGAAAGAGATAAAAATTGTATTATAAATAGTATAAAGAAAAGAGAAGTACAACATATGAGAAATTATACAAGAGAAAACAATATTCAAAATGAAGGAGTACACTTTGTACACTAATTCGTCATCAGTTGACAGCAGAATAAGGAATTTATGAGAGACTGGGTTCGAAAAACTAAAACTTCTAATAGGACCCTCGTATTCTCACTTAAGCAATAATCACTTAATATTGCATTAATTAATTAGTTAATATTAAACATTTATGTTTAATGACGAAAAATGTAAAATATCAGACTTGATCAGTCTCACCCCGACCCTGGGGTAATGGCAATAGGTCATTTCTGTGATTATGTATTGACTATATAACATGGAATATGTTTTTATTTTGCGTGTTTTTTTTTATGGTATAAACGTGTATATCTGAAAATCTTATATTTTTGTGTTTATTAAAGTATTTTTTTTATTGACTTTCTCATCGATAAACCTTCAGGAACAGCTTTTTTTTTTGCTTTTTTCAAATCTTCTGCGGTTATATAACACTTAGCCCTTATCTTTCTCATATATTTTCCTAACCATCTGAAACAAAAAAATAAATAAATAAAACCTAGACATTGTGTTGATAAATATAGACATCTTTTCTCCGATCATGATGACTACCATTACCTCGAACCTATGGTATTATTCAACAACTAAAAAAAAATACAGTACTTAAACCTTTTTAGTATATCAGCAGAAGCAGTGAAACAGGCGATTAATTGTGATCGCTTAGAACAAACAACGGAAAAATATTTTATCTCGCTCAACATTCAAACAAGATGGAAAACAACAGAAAAGCTCTTGTAAATTAGTTGACGAATGATGCGCGCAGTGTCAGGATCTATCAGGTGCCACCTACGTCAACAACTTCACGAGAAATAGCACGATTGGCCATTGATTTCAATTAACCTACTGTCCCCAGGCAAGATTTTTTTTTTCTCGCGGGAAACCGTCTATCGGCGACTAAGGAAATATTAAAGTACAAGTGCTGCCCTCTTAGTGAACTGGATTCACACATAATAATGCACGTTGTCAACTACGTCTACAAACCGGTGTTAACTAGGCAATTATTCATAAATGAGGCATAATTATCAGCAAATTACGTATGAATTACGCAAAATACGTAATCCTTGAAACTTGAGGAAATTTGGTCTAAAATATAAAATATTCTAGTGAACAAATGTTGCGGTTTCAATATAAAAAACGTGCAATTTTTAGCACATAAATATAACTAATATCATAAATAGAAATTATAATAAATGGATACAAAATGTATTGGAAAATCAATAAAAAAATTATGGTGCGGTGCGCGCATCGTACAACTTTTCCTTACTGTCCTATAATAATTATCTTTTTAATATAATTTTAAAGAATTCACATAAACAATACTTGAAATAAACTCGGCAGCATTCACTTCTTTACATCTTCCCCTACATAAGTACAATAAAATAATTTTTAAACTATACCTATATATTTTCAGTTTGTCAAGTTGAAAACATATTTTAAAAGGTTCGGTTTAGTTTCTGTGGAAGCATTTTGTTTCCATTAAATAATATAAAAGTAGAAATTATTAAGTTAATTTCCGATTTTATATTCTTACATTACATTATCCCAGAGCGTTTGTTGACAACAGATTGGCGGATTGGTGGAAGGAGTTTCGATAGCATCCGTCTCCTTTCGGATGCGCTCGGTTATCCATCTAGGTTCCTTTAGTCCTCATTATATACTCTGTATTTTTGCTTATTCCGGTCTGAATTCGATCATTTGTATTTTAGAGAGTTTAATCACCTTTCAAATGATTTCAAACACGATTTACCATAAAATACTTACTTTTTGAATTATACGAAAATCAAATTTTCTTTTCGCTATGGCTTTTTCTCCTGCATCTTCTCGTTCATATACTACAAGAATGAAAAGTTAAAGGGCTTTCAGGAGAAGACATTAGGCAAGTTTTATCTAAATGGTTACACCCGTTTACGAAATAAATGTAAAATCCATGATATAATTACCACTTTCGGTTAGTCTGATGCGCTGTATCTTTGCTATTACTGGTCCGATTTTGATGATTCTTTTTTTGTTTTTTAGATAATTTAATCACCTTTCATACAATTCCATACTTAATTTACCGTAAAATGCATGTTTTTTTTAAGTTATGTGAAAATATTCATTTCATCATAAATTTTTTACCTGCATTTTATCGTTGGTATAATACATACACAAAAAGTTAGCCGGCTTTAAGAATAAGACATTATACAAGTTTCATCAAAATCGTTAGAGCCATTTACGAGAAAGTTGTAAAAAATTGTAAAATCAATGATTTACAATTTCCGGTTTGTCGATTTTGACGAAAATGTTGCTGCAACATCACATGCATGTGCCTACCTTAAATATGTAATTTCAGTATCGTAAAACTTTTCGTTTTTGAGCTAGTCTGTTCACATACACACAGACCATTTTGCGAGACATGGTTATTTGTACTCAGAGGACCTTTAAACGTGTATTTCCGTTGAAAACTCGAATTCGAAAATTTTCACAATAGAAATACTTCCCCTTACTATATACTTCGTATATAGGTAAGAGAAAGTAAAAAAAATTAAGCAGTTGTCAAAGTTATATGAAAAAAGAATGGAGGGGATTATGAGCTATTTCGATTTTAATATGAATATGTTGAATTTATGTTAATATGAAACTTTAACACAAACTATCTGTTAGGTCCCGTGAAGTCTCCAATAATAATACCGCATTGAAATGTTTTTAAGTCTTAAAAGTCCATTAGGATGCTGCACTATAAATCTCTCCTCCCTCCCTCTCCCCCTCCCCCCCCCCACACTAGAGCTAGCAATATTATTCCTTGTCTGCTAAAGCTGGTCTTGCTAGACAATGCCCAACTTACTACAGATGCAATAAATTTACCCAAATCGTTTGTTATATTTCTCATGTGTTCTTGGTACGCATCCAAATTCCCTTATTTTCGTTATGCGGTATCTGCAGTTTTAACATTAAATTATCCCGCAGAACATGTCTCTTTAAATCATTAAGAAATTTTATTCTCACCATTTTAAAATAAAGTGTTGCAATATCTAGATACTTAGCTTATCTAAATATACAGCAAGAAATTTAGCATAGTGCTTGAAGAAAAAATTAATTTGAAATATTTAAAAGGGTCTTTTCAGTCTCGAGTACCGCAGTTATTAACCGGTGATTTCTCTGATAATGTCTGTTATTTTGCATGATTAATACAATTATAATAATACATTATTAATAACCTAAACTTTAGTATCATATGTTCAACTTGTGATCACATGAATCACCGGTTAGTAACTTCGGTACTCGAAACGGAAAAGACCCCTAAAGAATCTCATACTCTTGCTGGTAACTAACAAAAATAAAAGGAGTACTTAATTAAACGGAAACACTAGAGACCTGAAGTATATCCTATATCCCTGTAGTACTCCTGTAATAGTCCCAGCTCAATTTATTCTGTCCGGTATTCCCTCTTGGCTAAAGAGATTACTTTTCTGATGAACAAATACAAGATGAAATCTCCTGCTTATTGCTCTCGTGGAAACACTCTAAACATAGGTCCAATATTTATAAACATAATAAATAAATAAAATAACTAAAAAAATAAAAGAGAAAATAACTAAATTGGAAAGACTAAGCTTCGGGACAAGAAATTTATATAATAAAAGGACTCTGTAAACAAACGCGAAGATAAGACACTATAATATGGTCGTGAAACCGGTGATACTGTACGGAATGGAAACCGCTTCCTTCCCAGCATAAGGAAAATGTTAGGGATAGAAAGAAGAATACTAAGAAGAATTTACGACCCAAAGAAGACACAGGAACGCTATAGGTTGAGACCTAATAAGGAAATATGCAAAGAGGTGAATGATTTGGAAACGGACATAAGAATAAGAAGATTAAGGTTCTACGGACATATGATGAGGATGCACCCAAAGAGATTAAACAGAGAAAGCTTCTATTAAATGAGAGGACACAAGAGTGCTGGGGGGGTACATCAAAAAGATGAAGGAAGAAACTGATAAACTGAAAATAACAGAACAAGACTGTTTGGATACGGATGACTATGGGAGAATACTAAAAGAAATTAAGGTCCTTGTGGGAGAGAGAGATGCGAGAAAAGGAGTGGCGTGGACCGTCGAAAAAAGGAAAGAATGAGAAAAAGGTGGGAAGAAATAAAAAAAGAAAGAAGGGGTATGACCGGAAGTGAAAATAATGATATTCGCGTGGTATCTAAGGCGGTTCCGTAAAAAAAAAAAAAAAAAAAAAAAAAAAAAAAAAAAAAAAAAAAAAAAAAAAAAAAAAAAAAAAAAAAAAAAAAAAAAAAAAAAAATTATTAGAAAAAAATTAGAATGTGCATTTTTGCTTCTAATGCTTTAAAATACAAGTATTTAAAGTGCATCACAACAGAAAAAAAAATTGGTGTTTATTAAACCTGCTTCATTTCATTTCAGATAAGTTATCTATTTAAATTTATTTATTTTAATTTTTTTTTATGGATTTTATATAATTGATTCCTTTTTATCATTCTAATTTTGTTACTAAGATTATATAAATATTAATTTTCCAAATAGATTACTTTTTAATTAGAAGCTATCATATATCATTAATACTATGTTTAGACAGATAGATAGGTTTATTTTTTCCCTATATTTAATACCACATATTATTTTCAAATTGCTAAATGTAATACTTTCGTTAGTCTACCAAGTTGTTCTTAATAAATATCTAACTTACATACTTATGCATATAATTTATACATTAACATTGAATAAATAAATTGCTAGCATTTCCTATGCCAATTTATAATGTTATTTTTTTCTTGTAATGTTGTTTAGTCTATTTCTAGTAAGTGGTTCCTCAATAAATTATTCTAAATCCATTTGTAAGATAAATGGTGTCGAATGGATATTGTAACTAGATTTAAAAAAAAAATATTAAGAATCATTTTAACGATTTTCAAAAAATCATGTAATTTTCAAGTTACATCTTGAATTTCGTACAATTTTTCACTATTATAATCATTGTAATAGTATGTATCACATAATAACAAGATACAACGCTATAAACACCGCTGCGGAAAGGATCATCGCATTGTTAATTCAGAGATGTCTAAATAAAATAAATTATTTATTTTATTTTATTCACACAGTTATGATTGATATTTTACCGTTTTAGTGTTTATAGACTAAGGAGCGCGAGGCAGATGGCTAATAGAAAATTATGAGGCAAATTATTGTAAGTAGAGATCCGTATAATTAATGACCGCATATTTTATCCATGCATTAAGTGAATTGACTTGTAATGCTCACGCGAATTAAATAGGTCACTCCTCTTCTGGATGATCTTCATTGGAACATAAGATGGTATATGTTAATATATCAGAATAACAATTATGAACGAAAATAATGATTATTTCTGGTCATGAAACATATTATACATAAATATATAACTTCATCAAAATGAAAAATTAAATATATAAAAAAAGGGAAGGAAATAAATTCAGCTGATAAGCAAAGAAAACAGAAACGAACATAGAAATAAAAAAAAAATTTACTATTATCAGTAGTGTAAAAATATTTAAAAAGATAATCACACAATCATAAACAAAAAGAAAAAAAAAATTGAAATTTATATACAAAACCTAATCAGTTGACATCCGCATGATGGTATAGAAGGATCAATCTAATTAGGGATTGATAAATTATTTGCCAATTCTATAAATTTGTTTTATTGAAAACTAGTTTTCAATGTTATGAATTCATCCCCAGTTCTAAAAACACACAAACAATTCAAAAATAATACCTAACTATATTTTGAATTGCTTATTTTTGAATTTTTGTGTGTTTTTAGAGCTGAAGATGAATTTATAACATTCGAAACTAGTTTTTAATAAAACAAAATTATAGAAGTGGCAAATAATTTATCAATCCCTAACAAAACCTAATATAGGAAATAAACATTATAGACATGTAAAAAGGAATTCATAGATAAAAAAAAGAAAAGCAAAGTAGCATAAAAAATAAGAAATTCTCCTACAACAGGATACATTTATACAAAAATAAAAACAGAATATGTGTGTGAAGAGTAATATAAAATATTTAAAAAAAAAAAAAAAAAAAAAAACTGAAAAAAGCGTCGGACTGATTTGTGAAGAGGAACTTGAACAGGAGGGTTTCGAATGTGATTAAGGATCCGGGGCATGGCGGATTTTAATTGACAGGTTATAACTGAAAGTGGTTGAGTGGGCAATAAAGGAATGTTGAAATGAGGCAGATCTGATATATAAAAAAAGGTGTATAAAGGCCAGAAGATCGAGATCTTGTGGTAGGGAAGTGGTTGGAAGACTTGAATTTGAGGAAATTGTAGACATAGGAATGGCAATGTTTGTTGATTGTTCGGTAAAGGAATGTGCCTAGGAAATACTGTCTACGGGAGGAGGGGAAAACGAAAACGTCTCGGGATTCCATTAACAAATCTTACGAAGCTATTCATGATTCTCTTTAGTCTTTCTCCGAGGTCCATCGAGAGCAGACCACGCACCTCGTATCTGTAGTCAAAGTGCAAGAAGAAGAGATAGGATACAAGAAGCCTACGAGTAGATCTGTTTATGAGATGGGTTAGCGATGAAATAATTTGTGAGTAGAAATTGATCGTCGGGAGATATGGGAAATATGTTAGTTTCAGGAGTGGGTTTGGTCAATGATTACGTCTAAATTTTTAACGGAGGAGCAGAAAGTGATGGAATGGTCATTTGAAAATTAATATTGTATCTGAGAAGGGATTTGAGTTTTAGCAGCATTTAATCAAATCTTTCAAGCAGCATTTAATCTTTTTTAAAATTATTGTTAAATTTAAAAAAATGTTAAATCAGCGATTTCAGGATTTATTAATAGAGGCACCCATTTAAGGAGCATGAAGAATACCATAACTAAGTGTACCTATTATTTATACCTCTCTACTATATCCAACTTGGTTTGATTTCCTTTAGCTCCTGCATATGAGAAATTGGACCATGACTAATAAAAGCCAATAACTGACTGTGTAAAAAAGTAATTGATTAATTTAGAGGTGGAAAGCGAGAGTGTAGGAAAAGAGGAGGGAATGCAATGGGAGTTTGAATTGAGGATTGAAAGTGGGATGATTGGTCAAAAAGAATGGCGAAATCGGAAAAGTGACTGTAGAAATAGGGAGGTCGGATATAGGGATGTCAGAATTGTAAACCAAATATATTCTCTAAGAATGTTAAGCATTAATTCAATGTGTCCTTCTGTTATATTTGCAAAATATAACAAATATTTATAGCAAATATTTGCAAACATGCGCCTATTCGATCTGGACCTTCCCGAAACTTGGCAAACGCTGCGAATAATTCCGAAGGAGAAAACTATGTATAGATTTGGGAATCATCGATACAAAGGTGATGAAAACAATGAAGAATCGATTTATGAAAGTCATTAATAATAATAATACCTGTCCTTCCTGCCTTCCGACCTATTATCAACCACAAAAAGACTCCAAGAGGACCTGAAACGAATGAGTCACTGGGCTGTTCGTAACAAGTTGAAGTTGAATGCTGATAAGACAAAAGCAATTGTAATAAGTTCTACTCAGAACTCACCTCCTTAAAACTAAGAACAATCACCTCCTTAAAACTGTTCTTCATATCCCAACCTTGTTCCCTGAATAATAATCCCATGAAGTTCTCTCCAATAATAAAAACTTTATAATCACCTTTGACCAAACTCTTTCCTGGAAAAATCTTTTGTCCGTTATCTCCCATCGTATCTTTTTTATATTAAAGTGACTAAATTACTTTCGTCACCTAATTCCATTTGAAACCCGTAGGCTCCTAGTTACCTGCTTAATATTCTCCCACATTGACTGCTATTGAACGATACAGGGCGTCTCTGGGGACTTTGGGGGTTTACATAGTGCAAAGACAATCCATTAACACAAACCTCTTTCTTGGAATGTCACGTAAGATGGATCGCATTGCACTCACTCATCGGAGTTGTTAAGTGAGTGCTTTTACTAAAATTGTTAGTTATAACATTTTCGTGTGAGGTAAGGTACGATAGTCGACATGCAAAAAGTCTAATTATTATTACCACGCTAATACATATTCAACAGATTCGTAATATCATATTCTACAAGAATAGAAACATGCGTATATCACGAAATGCAGTAATTAGGGATTGATAAATTATTTGTCACTTCTATATATTTGTTTTATTGAAAACTAGTTTCGAATGTCGTACATTCATCTTCAGTTCTAAAAACAAACAAAAAATTCAAAAATAAGCAATTCAAAATATACTTTGGTATTATTATACATTTTAAATTTTAAATCAGCGTTATAAAACATTTATGAATTATAAATTTAATTAAGACAAGAAATCAAATACATGTTGGTACTCACCAAGGTTTAAATGGATATATCAAAAAGAAAAGTTTGCACTGGTTTCTTCTCGCATTGAACTAACAATGAACGAAAGGTTGGTAGGATGTTTATCGGTAAACGGTTTAAGGGTCTGGTATTTTCCAGTAATGAAGGTGAGTAATTGTTTTTTTCTGTTATAGATGGGAATAAATTTAAGATTGGACTACTGGAGATATTTATTTGTTCATTTAAGCAAAAATCTGGATTGGATTTGAAGGATTTTATTATTTCAAGTGCTTCATATATATTTAATTTGAGGCTTTTTTCAGCGTGATGTATTAATATAACTTTGATGAATTTATATTTTTTTTTTCATTTAAATGAATTGCAAAGTTGGAATTCTCTGTCTTATTATTATATGCACGTATATGTTTCTTTAATCTCTGATTTAGCGATCTTACAGTTTTTTTCCGTGTATTTGGCTGCACAATCATTACAATTTAGTTCGTATACTCCGCTTTTTTGGCAAGGGTCTATTTTGTCTTTAGGAGAAGAGAAATATGAGGATAGGGTTTTTTCTATTTTAAATTCAGGGTTTAATCCTAGATTTTTTCAATTCATTTCCGACTTTGGTGGATAAAGGGCCATAATATGGAATGAAAATATAATGTTTCGGGATGGGCCTATCTTCGGGGGTTGTTGATGTGTTTTTAGAACTGAAGATGGATTTATAACATTCGAAACTAGTTTTCAATAAAACAAAATTATAGAAATGGCAAATAATTTATCAATCTCTAATTAGATTGATCCTTCTATACCATCAGGAGGATGTCAACTGATGCAGTAATTAGAGATAATTCACTATGTCGTAATTTTCGTTTTGCTCAGTTTATGTTTTTGGAAAAATAATTAATATGCTATTTTTTTAATTTTCATTATAATATATTGCAATTATTATGACAATATCATGGGTGCAAATGCTGCTAATTTTATTTATTTTTTTATCTTTTAACAATATATTCGCACCTATCTAACAAACGGGTGACAATAATCAAATTTCTAGATAAAATAGATATAACTGACATGATAAGCATGAGGGAAGATAGTACACAGCAGCACTTCTTCCCGGTCTTGAATCAATACTTTAATTCATGTAAAGAGATCTCTCATCCAACTCCTTTTTATCATTCTCCTGTGAACGAAAGAAGTGGTTGTGTCAATTGTAGTAGGATGTCTAAAGTGTTAAGTACTAGAGTTTCATGTTCTGTACTTGTGAAGTCAGTGAGTGGTGTAAATACAGATGATCGGCAAATAGTTCAGATTTTTCCCTATCCGATACGGTCCATGAACCATCTTCTTTTCGCAGGGTTACCGACACGTTTCAATGTCTTAACGACTTCTTGGTTAAAAAAGCTTGGAAGCTTCCACAAGTCGATAGGCTGTTTATGTAAATGTCATAGTTTGTTCTATTGAATTTTTGTATTTTTGGCATAAGTTCTTTATTCAGTCTGTTAAATTTTCGTCTATCTGAGAGAAATCTGTTCGTATGCCATACCTTATTTAAACGTACGTTTTCTAGAAATTTTTTATTTAATTAATGTTTAGACACAATTTTTGTTGGGTTTCTTATCATAAAACTCTTCAAAATGTCATTGCTTGATATTCAACATTCAGCGTCCTGAATGTCGATATTATTATCTCAACTTCTTGACTCTAATGTACAGTTTTCTTAATGCAAATCAAGGAAATCAGTCTAGTTATTTAATAAAATACTTCAAGACATTTACCAAATAATTAACGGAACATCCAGAACAAAAGGGGCACAACTCAGTGTTTCTAATGTCAGAAATTTTCACGGTTGGACTCCTCTCATCTCGAGTATTAGGCAAAAACAAAAGGCACATTAGGTAATCTACCTGCAACACCTGTTAGGGGAAATACCCTTTCGGCTTCTATGTAGAACTTAACCTGCTTCTAATGTTCGTCCTGACAAAAACATATTATTTGTGTTGTGCACCTTTCATTCCGTTTGTGCGATATACTCTGTTTTATTAACCGTGTTTGATTTGTTTTCCACAGTCAGCCATGATACAGAACAAACGAATATTATTTATAAAAAAGATTAATGAGATCATGATATAGGATCCAGTAATATAAATTAAAAGTCTAAAGTGATATTGAATTACTTTAATATTTGGTAAGTAATATCAGTCAACGGATTCTAAATTATACTTTCACTACTAACTAAAACTATTACACAGGCCAACAAAAAACTTTTTTTTGAAAATTTTTCAAACTTTAATAGTTGATCTTTATAGTTTTTTATGTGCTGAATCTAAATCTGGCCTTAGCTTTTTTGTATCACCCATAGTTTTCGGTAGGTTTCAGGCTCATCAAACATCCTAATTTTTTAAACTTCTGTAACATGTTAGCTACAATAGAAACATACTTCTGGGTCTTTTTCATTTCCCAAGAACTTTTTGTAACGACTTGCTTGAATGATACCCATGCTTCTTTCTCATTTAAGGTCATTGTGGATTCAAAGTTAACATCAAACATCATTTTTCTAATGTAAGGTCCGACAAAGACGCCTTAGTTTTAGTTTAGCTTCTGAAAGGCGTGGAAACTTTTGGCAGAGATACTTGAAACATGGTCCATCTTTAGGCAAAGCCTTTACAACTTGTTTCATGAGGCCTAACTTTATTTGTAGGTCTTCCTTTTTCAGGAAGACTGAAATCTGTTCAATTCTTTAAAAATCGCTTAATTTAATAAATTTAAGTATAAAATGTGAAGAAATTGTGGGTGATACAGCTTTTTTAAATATCATATTTGGATTCAGCACCCTAAAAACCATAGGAATAAGGTATTTTCAGTACAACATTTTTTCATCGTTGGCCTGTGTTATTTATAACCAAAAAAAAATATTTTTTTTAATTTTTACTATTAAAATTATATTTTTGAGATACCTTTCACCGTTTTGAACTTATATGCGTTTTGAACTTATATGCGTTAAACCATATTTTAGCGAAAAGACACTAAGGGAATTATATGAAAATATTTTTTACGTATATTTAACAATAAAAGAAAATAGTTTATGTTAAGAAGCAGTGACAATGACAACAGAAGGTTTTCGTTAATTGCACAGTAAAAAACGAAAAACAAATGCGATTGGTAAACTATGCAATATGACCGGCGTATTGAATGAGTTAATACAATTTTTATCAACAATACATTATGATTGTATTGTAACCTTTCGTCCTTCTTTTAATACATTCGCAATTTCCTTACTTTATTTCTAATATTATCAACGAAATGAAAGAGTGATATTATCAACGAAATGAAAGAGTGTTATTTGTTGAATAATTTATGATATGATGGATATTTTTTTTTTTTAAATATTATCGAATAAGATAAGGATGTGTATTCATCAGCGTGAAAATTTTGTTCCTGGCAGTAAAAAAATGACAGCATTTATATAAAATAAGAGCATTTCTATAATGTAATTCCGTTGAGATACACGACAAGAAATGTATAACTTGGTGATAAAAAAAAAAAGTCGAGTTTGAATTGACCAGTGGAGCATTTCACAACGAAACCACATCCTAAACTAACCTTTAGCAATCAACGGAAACAAATGCACTATTTAGTGGACAAGTTTTGTCAGTAGACGCCCGGATATTGTTGGTACTCCACTGTACCCAACTCTCTGTATCTAAACTGTTTTTTCATACAAACTTTCGGATTTGAATAGAGCTGACGTTTGCAAACAATCCGATCAGGAAGTTAAAGAAACCGCTTATGCTTCAAGTGGTACCTTAGAGGGAATCCCCCTCGTAGATGGTTGATCATAGATTGCAGATTGTAGATTGTAGATAAGAGTCTGCAACTTTCAAGATGTCTATCTACCAAGTCTGTTTGAGGGGGTTCTCTCCTGTATTCGTTCCAGTTTCAACACTTGCCATCTCTTTTCTCTTGCAGCCAGTAGTTCAACCAAGAAGGGTTGACTCATCGCCTTAAAGGTCTGTATATTTTTCATTTAAATCCTTGTTGGAAATATAAGGTATTTATTTTATTACTAATATTTATTTTTTACGTGGTTCGTCCCGCACTACGTACTTATTCGCACACTTTAAAAATATTTTATCTTTAGCCAATTTTTACGTAAAGATTGTAAAATTGTTCATTTGTTTGAAATTTGATTGTTCTGTTACGATAAAAAGTGATTAACAGTAAATTAATACCCGGTAGGGTATGTATAACTTGTTTAGATTATAGAAAACTATTGTTTCAATCTGAAAAAAAAATTTCCTTCATCTTCTCCGGTTATATATTTCCTACCAGAGATAAATGTTTGGTTTTAAAACAACCAGGTCGATTAGAATTCTAAACTAGCAGTATAATTTATTTTATTTTTCTGTATCACTCTAATCCATGAAGGGTCTTGTATTGGGTTCAGTACTTGGTAGGGTATATATAACTTTTTTTTGGCCAATAATTGTGCAAGAAAGTAACTTGGCCAGGGTCACGCTCAATTCATTATAATATAATAGATATAATGTAATCATTAAATTATTTAAAGTTAAAAATGATGGTATATTTTGAATTAACTGCCCAACCTCAATTTATGGACAATGAAATAACATTATATTTGGAGTTCGTTTAACCATTTGTTGGGTATTTCTTCGTCTACTAACGGATATTTTGTTTAAGTGAATGTGAATATAGCTAATTTTCAGGTGACCAGAAAAGAACCTTACATATTACTTTTAATTTCCCCATTCCGAATATTTTTTTATCTCTGGCCTTTTCTACCTCTTAAAGCTCTAGATATGTGTTTATATGCATCTTGTAAATTAATTAAACTAAGTAATTCGAAAAATGCAATTTTCCACATTCGTTACATTCTTTGGTATATGTACACTTTAACATCCAAAAATGTCTTAATTGAATAAATCTCTAGCTGTTTACTACACAGAATACGCCTTTTGCACTGTTGTAGCGTAAGATCTATAAGAAATTTATTTTAAGTCAATAAAATTAAATAAATGAACATAATAGAACATAAACCACTTTTAAGACAGTGTTTAGTGCAATTGACTTCATAGCCTCATAAAAAATAAATTAAAAAAATTATCGTCGTCTTATCACCATATCGCGATGTAATCTTACCTTATTTTAACCGAAAGTTCTCTGCAATTAAGATTTCACGTGTTGAGAACGTTTCAGTATCGGCAAATGAATTTAATATAACTTTAAAGTTGTTATATATAATTTAGAAATCAATAAAAAAAAAAGTATAATAGTATATATTATTCTTCAATTCCAATTATCATTGGTTTTAATTTTGACTTACAGGTCTCTATCCGATAAACACAAGCGCTTACGAGATCAAAACGCGTGTTTATTTTAAACTAATCCTTTACCTTCAGTAACAAAAGTATTAACAAATATTTATAAAAACTATAATTCATATTAATTGACATCTCTAAATTAATAAATTTAAAATTTAATTAAAAAAAAAAAAAGAAAAATATGATATTTTTGTTTTTGTCCAATCTTAAAGCACTGTGCGTTACATGGATTTGCCTACAGACGCGAAATCAAATTTGTTCCTTGGTGCCTGCAACGTAATACGCGAGTAGAGATTTGCGATTCTGATGAAAAAAGAAATTGTTCAATTCCTGTGTGAATACGAACTTCCTTACCTTCGGTGAGGAAGCTAAAGAATTCAGTAAACAAAATAATGATAATTTTTACATTTTTTTACTTATTCGACGATACAAACAGTATAATAGGAGAATTTATTTAAATATTTGCATTATCCATATCCTTATATTACATTGGTAAACAAAGTATGAGTAGACAAGCATTGCAATTTTTCATAAATTTATAAAGGTATAGGGTATTTAGAAACGAATGAAATAAGAAAAATTATTATTATAGTCAATTATATGGTGTGAAAAAATATTGAATTGTAGTGTGTGAGACATTAATAAGGATGACAGAGAGATATCGATGTTTTTATACCGTTTTACCTTTAAATTTGTTTTACATTGACCACCCATAACCCTGTTCCATCGAAAATGGGTTTGATTAGGAATTTTCAAAAATATTAGACAAAGCGATTTTTTGTTTTTGTTATTATAATAAAAATTATATTAAAATATTATACAAAACTTCTCAAATTTATTATTTATAATTTATATATTGATTTAAATAAAATTCTAGATTTTGGTCTAAATTGGAAAACCGGAAGCGGTACTTTACTTGAAGGTCATATTAGACTCATCAAAAATTATATTAAAGTATAATGTAAAACATCTCAAATTTGGTAAATAGCACTTTTAAATCGATATAAATGTATTTAATAGATTTTGGTTAAAATTCGTGAGCCGAAAAGGGTACTTTACTTGAAGGTCATAATAAGCTTACATCAAAAATTATATTTAAATTAAATACATAAATCATATGTTTCAGTAATAAAGGTTACTAACGCAATTTGGTTTCCAATCCAATTAAACATTTTTATTACTTGTTTTAAGTGTTAAAATAGAATGTAATATACTGGTTTTCCTCCCCATTTTTTATTGTTTTATTGTTGTCACGGAACATGGAGAAATATCTTGGAAACTAGTTACCTACTGAAGGAAAACGACATATAATAACGGAATGAGACCTCCAGTAACAAGAGTGTGTGGTTTTGTGTGTGTGTGTGTGTGTGTGTGTGTGTGTGTGTGTGCAATAGATGGATGTCGAGACGCCGAGTGTCAATTATTGGAAACTAGTAACCAAATTCAGTATCACTTTTTGAGCCACGGATTTATAATTTAATAGGCGTACAAGGAAGTCATGTATTCCCCACATCAGATATTTGTTAGGGCAGGATTCGTTTTGAAGTAAAACTGATGTGAAACATAAGTTACTTCAGAAATAAAACAGTATACAATGAATTATATTTTTAAGACAGTATAGAATTGATTAGGTAATATTCATGAACATATTTGAACCACTCGATCGTAAAACATAGTGTCTAAACTTTTTTTGTGATTTTAAGTTTTTAGCAACACGTATACAGAACATTTTTATTTATTTTTTTAAAAATAATAATGTTAGTATGAAGTTAGAGTACGTGACTGCTTGCTGAAGATAAAACATAGTAGCTGACAAACATTTTAACTTTGCAAACGTTTTCATTTTTTTAGTTACCAAGTTTTACGGTCGAGTAGCTCATTTATAGGATCAGCTTTGACGTGGAAAATCCTTTGAGCCTCTATGAAATAAAGTAAATGTATTTTTTTTTCTCTTAAAGACGTGTAAGGGTGATGGAAATAAAATGAGCAATAAAGAGGAAGCCTTATAGTATTTTTGTTATAAATAATACAAAAAATTATTTTTTATACAAATATCATGTTTTTTAATAGCCTCAAACCAAAATTTTTTGCTATAGAAGATATTTTTACAAAAAATTTTATTATAAAAGAGCTGATATGATGGACATACTAATCCCAGATGATGGGAGAGGAGGGGAGGGGGGGATTTGATAAGGACTGCTGTGAGCGATATACCTCAATCCCCAATGCTCCTCCGCATCCTTTAGCCAGGACAAAGGACCGTCCTTAATGCTCTTCATCGCTCACTATATCCTTTCAACTTCAATTCATTTTTCAAGGGAGGTAAAACCAATCAATTTCCCCTCAATATCTAACCAAACTTGCTATGAATTTAAAAATATTGGTACTAAATTATCCCCATTATAGATGTTCCACCATGTAAACATTGTAATGAAAATTTAAACAATTCTATTTAATATTTCCGGTAGAACTATTTTACTATGTAAAAAAACAAATAAATGAATTTCGAAATTAGTTTTTAATATTTGAGTATAAATACAGATGTTCTTAGTTGGAGATGATCCATTTTCTAAATTAAAAGTTATTTCTTCATAAAACATATTATTTTTATTTATTTTGTATCACTGTTTGTTTTAACAAAATTTAATTTATTAAAATTCCAAGAAATTTTCATCTCTCCTAGAAGATAAAATATGAATAATCAAAAGAACTTTCGAGGCTATAAGGATAAAAAAAGAAATTAAAAATTCATTTAGAGTCTCTTAAAAAACTTGACCTCAATAACTCATTAGGTAAACAATTTATCTGTAGTAAACACCAATTTTGTAATTCTTCTAAGGTATCTTTGTTCAAAATGTTTATGTTATTTATAAAACCAAAGAAATACATCGGCATTTTTTTATTTGTAAACTAGTTTATTCCGTTTCGAGGATAGTAGGGTTGTATTAAAGGATTTCTAAGGTTTTGATAGAATTTGTTGGGAATAAGGTCTAACACCAATCGGATATTGATAAGGTCATGATGTAGGGCATTGCTTTTGGTCATATTACAGATTATAGACTATTGTTCGAAGGATTTTGAACTGAAAGGATTGGATACCTTTTATGTCCGAAAAAAATTATCTGTCCCTAGAGTCCAGAAGAAATGCACATTTTACCTTCCAAAAAGTCGGGAAAATATTTTTTTCTGACTTTTATATATTGCGTCCAGCGTGGGAAAACCGAGTTTTCCAACTGGAGAACTTTCAGTGGCCTAAAAACCTCGAAATTTAGGACATTTTTTATAGCTTTTTCTCCCAATGAATGAAAGCCATGCATTTTTACTTCCTTGTCCGCAGTAAAGGAAATATTGTAATCGCGAAAAATTTGGGTTTTCAGATTTCAACAGAAATACCGGTAGAACTGTTTTGACCATCCCTGAATCCATACGTTCGTTCGTACTTATCTCGTATAACTCAAAAAAGGGTAGCTTTAGAAAGTTAAAATTTTGTATTTAGAATTATAATATAATCTAGTTGTGAACCTCCCTTTTTGGTCACGGCATAATTACCGGAAGTGGTACTTTACTTGAAGATCATTACTGATTTTAATCAAAAGTATATTGAAAAACTTCTCAAATTTGCATACTAACATAAATAACATAATAAATTTTTATCAATATTGAAAAACAGGAATTGGTACTATACTTGAAGTTCTTATTAGACTTTCGTCAAAATTATATTAAAATATAATGTAAAATATCTCAAATTTGGTAAATTAGACTTTTATATCAATAAAAGTATTGTAATGGATTTTGGTTGAAATTGAGAATCCGAAAGGAGCACTTTAATTGTAGATCATGAGAAACTTACATCAAAAGATATATCGACATTTATTACAGAGATCATATGGTTCGGTAATAAAGGTTATGAACGCGATTTTTACTTTATACTGTAGTTAAACAATTTTATTACTTGGTTTAAGTTTTAAAATTGAGCATAAAATACTTTTTTTACTACCCATTTGTGAGATGAACAAGTCTGCAGTAGGAGAATAAGATATAAGTTAAGCGGTTTCTTATGCTATATCGATTTCCAATGCTATATCTAGTGACATAGACAGTTCTAATGTTGTCAAGAACACCATGAAATCTCTTGGGAACTTCTAACCAACTGAAATAAAACGACATATAACAACGGAATAACACCTCAACAAACAAGAGTTTGTAAGGGTGTGTGTGCGTGTGCGTGTTTTTGTGTGTGGCTGTGTCAATAGATAGATATCGCGACGCCGAGTTTCGTTTTTTAGGTACTGCAATCTTCGGAAACTAGTAACCAAATTCAGGGTCACTCTTTGAGCCATCGATTTATAGTTCAATAGGCGTACAAGGAAGTTATAGGTTGTCCACATCAGATATTATTTAGCAGCATCAACCAATACTAAATTAAACAAGAGTAAATTCATTTTGTGGTCTACATTTTTTTACATCCACTTGAAAAATATGTATTTTTAAATGAATTTGTTGTCACATCTATAATTTTTTTTATTCTCTTATATATGGAAGTATAGTAAGTAGAAGTATTGTCATCTTTAATAATAAATAAATTTCTGTTTTGAAATGAGGGAAGATTATCTGTGGTGTATGTTTAGAGAAAGTAGCTACACTGTAGTCAGAACAATAATTATAATTATTATAACGATATTTAGTTGACATCCGCATGATGGTATGAAGATGGTATGGTCCGCATGATGGTATAGAAGAAGAGCTTAAATCCTATTTTCCTATCTTTGTTATTTAACCAACTAAAAAAATGAGATTATCAGTTTGACTATATGTTCCATTTTTGGAATTTATTCAGTTTTCTTGATAACTAAAAAATAATGTTCAATTAAATAATATATAATAATAATAATATGAACAAAAAATGGTTAAGCCAGGTTTCGCTGAGGCAGTGAGAGACTTGTGCGAAGGTAGCTAGCTACCTCGGCTTAATCCCCAGCCTCTGTGCTAGGCTTTCACAAACAAGAGAAAAAAAAAAAATCCCGTTTGATGTTTCAGTCCGAATATACGGTGATATATTCGGGATTTCCGAGGGCTCCTTCTCTAATCCAATAAGAGGAATATTCTCAGTGGAATCGGGTGGAAAAGCGTCCCTAAAATTAAAGGGGACCCTTTTGCATTTTCCGGATATTTTGGCTGGAGTAAACGAGTTGTAAGGGAAAAGGAATAGGACGCATTTTCGGGAAACAGAAATAGGGTCTTTTCCGTTTCGAATACCGCAGTTACTAACCGGTGTTTTATGTGATCACTAGTTTAACATATGATGCTAAAGTTTAGGTTATTAATATTAATATATATTAATATTAATATTAATATTAAAAGTAAAAGTTATTTAGGGATTATCTTTATTTTCGAATTGATTCCAAACTAACAAAATTATAAACCAAAACTTAAAAAACGCTGCAAATTATTACACAATGGTTTATTATTTCCACTTAGTAATATTTTAAAAATATCTATTATGTGCAAGTAAAAAATATTAAGCAGTAGAGAGTGCCGAACTGGTAGTGTTAACTTAAAAAACTGTGCTAATGCAAGTAGGCTGTGAGGTAATATGATACAGAGGAAATATTTGATGTGCACTTCAGTAGGAAAAAAAAAATGGAAAGACTAAAGGAAGCGCAGAAATAATCCAAGGAAGGATACAGCAGAGAGATACGAGGAAGTCAGAAGCCCAATAGATAAGTCAGGAGGCCTAGGGCTACGATGACTAGCCGCCAGGGAATCAGTCTACTAAGTTCATTACGCTATATCTCAGCTAATAATGGTCCGATTTAAATGATTTTTATTTCGTATTGTAGAGAATTTCATCAGCTTTCATTGGCCGAGTTATGGGTATATAAGATCTTTAATCGGCAATTATAATAGATTTTTTGTTTTTAATTTTTTTTTTAATACCTTGTTATGCTGATTCCAAAACCCTTAATTTCCTCCCTACCTATATAAATGTCCGAGTTATGGATATATAAGATCTTTAATCGGAAATTATTATAGATTTTTTGTTTTTCATTTTTTTCTTGTTATTTTAATGCCTTATTATGCTCATTCCAAAACACCATAATTTTCTCTCTATCTATATAAATAACCAAGTTATGGATATATAAGATCTCTAATCGGCCGCCAATTTGAATCAAACAGACGGATGATAATGTAGATTTCCGAGGATCATTCGGGGGGGACCTGTGACATTGGTACCGAATCTCAATAAAATTGGTCCAATAGTCTCGGACTTAATGCTTTTTTTAGAACCTTTCCTGCTGTTCTCCATCTATTACTTATCGATAACAGTGCCGCTACACATGCAATGACCAACAAAAATAAACATTTATTTACATAGTTAAACCATAATATAAATATGCCATATAAAAAGCTTTATAGATCCAAATCCTTAGGTTTAAAATGCCTCATCTCCTCAATGATTTTCTGAAAAAGGTCCACTTTTTATGCACACATTTTTCCTCCATCATATTCATTAATTTTCATTTTATCCGAATTTAGAACTTTGGAGTGTAAACAATATCTGTAAAGAGGTTAGTTAATAATAACTACAGATGTTTAAAATTAAGCATGCAAAATAATAGACATTATCACATAAATCACCGGTTAGTAACTGCGGTTCTCGAACCGGTTAGTAACTGCGGTACTCGAACCGGTTAGTAACTGCGGTACTCGAACCGGTTGGTAACTGCGGTACTCGAAGCGGAAAAGACCCCAGAAATAATATAACCGTCGCTGGTATCGATTCTGATATCGGTGCTATGAGAAATATGCAACGTTGTTAAAAAAAAAAAAAACCTTTTGCTTGAAAGGTTGGATCTTTTATTTTCTTAATTGAGTTTATTTAGTTCGTTTTATCAACCTCAACTACTCGCTGGACAATGATAACTTTATACTGAATACGATCTTTAATCGTTCAGCTAAAAGTTCCAACCTAAAACTTTTTGTAGAGATCTATAATATTCAATATTCACTAGCTGTAATTTTTTTTTACTTCCTTGTACGAAGTAAAGGAAGTATTGTAATCGCGAAAATTTTCGGTTTTCAGATTTCAACGGAAATACCCATTTTGGCCATCCCTGAATCCATTTTGACTAGTTTCGTCATGGCGTCTGTACGTAAGTTCGTACGTTCGTATTTCGCATAACTCAAAACGGTTAGCCTTAGAAAGTTGAAATTTTGTATTTAGGATTGTTGTAAAATCTAGTTGTGAACCTCTTTTTTTGGCCACTGCTTGATCACCGGAAGTTGTACTTTACTTGAAGGTCATAATTGATTCCCATCAAAAATTACACTAAAATACTATGCAAAACTTCTCAAATTTAGTATTTATAAGTTATATATTGATTTAAACAACATACTTGATTTTCGTCTAAATTGGAAAACCGGAAGCGGTACTTTACTTGAAGGTCATATTAGACTTTCAACAAAAATTATATTAAAATATAATGTAAAACATCTCAGATTTGGTTAATAGGACTTTTATATCGATATGAATGTATTTATTATATCTTGGTTAAAATTGGTGAGCCGAAAAGGGTACTTTACTTGAAGGTCATAATAAGCTTATATCCAAAATTATATCACTAATATATATTATTACGGTAGTATAGATCCCTTTTCCGGCTCTCAGGAACGATGGATTTTGATGAATGAGGTATCAAAAGACAGGAAATTTCACGGAGAAGTGACGAATCCTTATTTTGATTCTTAAAATCTTACAAGGGCTTAAATAAAAGTGATGAAAAAACTGGAAGGTTTCAAAACTTTGACGACTGAGAGTCGGCGGATCGAGACGGGATAAGTTGGGTTTTAAAGATCTTGACGCGGGCATCAAGATCATATACGCTCCTGTGGAGCGTATTGGTCCAGCGTTTTAAAGCTTAAAAACCTACCGTTTTCGAGATAACGCATGATATAGGTCCGCACGGGCCCTATGCCATCTTGCGTACGTGCCGTTGTCATGGCAACTTTATATCAATTTATGTTTGTTTACAAAAACTTTTAATGAGTGGGAAATTATATATTGTTTCCCATGTCCAACCCTAAAGGGTACTGCTATGTATGAATACAAACTCTACTATAGCTGAATCTAATTGCCTAACTGCTAAATTGAAGAGATGATTTCCTGTGGGGTAAGCTTGATACTTTATTAAGTATGAACTGTAACTTCAACATAGTCATTACAAACTATGTAGCTTCACCAAATGTGTGTGTTTAATAAACTTTCTTAATAATATTATATTGTTTATACGAATAAATATCTTTCCCTAATATCGCTTATACTTCTAATAAATAGGGATTAGGAGTGAGACTTCTCGCTCGGGTATACTAGTTTAAATTAAATACATAAATCATATGTTTCAGTAATAAAGGTTACAAAAGCAATTTGGTTTCCAATCCAATTAAAAATTTTTATTACTTGTTTTAAGTGTTAAAATTGAGTGTAAAATACTGGTTTTCCTCCCCATTTGTATGTGTGTGTCAATAGATGGATGTCGGGACGTCGAGTGTCGTTTTTGAGATACTGTAATTTTCGGAAACTAGTAACCAAATTCAGGAACACTTTTTGATCCACCGATTTATAATTTAATAGGCGTACAAGGAAGTCATGTGTTGTCCACATCAGATATATTTTTTTTTTTTTTTAATATTTTCCACTAATGCGGTGGGTTTCCTTGACCTAGAAAATGTATGGCCTCCTTTCAGGCTACTCTTCTATGCAAGAACCATTCCTCTCGTGGACCATGTCCCATTAAGGATTCCTCCACTTCGTTATCCCAGGTTTTCCTTGTTCTTCCTCACCTTCTTGTTCCACTGATTTTCTACGAGTGTACTGCAGTCTTCCTTCAGGCATTCGTTTCAAATGTCCATACCACTTTCGGCACTTTTTCTCAATCTCTTCCAGCATTGCATTCTCTATAATATGTTCTATTAATAAACATAACATTTTTTTTCAATTTTAAAAATGTGTGATTAATTTGATATACTTAATAATGTTTGATTAATTTCTGGGAATAGATCCCTTAAGAATAACAAAATTGAAGGAATAAAACCGAAAACAAATTTCGCCAAAAGACTGCAAAATAAATATCAATTAATGTTTGCAACAATGTCAATTAAAAAAAATTCTTGTCGCGAAAAATATAATTAATGTGAACAAAAAAAAAAAAACAACAACGAAAACAAGAAAATGAAAATTACAAAAATAATGAATTGATTAGGGAAGTTGAAACCTAAACATTAAAAGCCAATATTGATTTCTGATTAAGATGTTAATACTAAATTAAAAAGTTTTGATTATAGAGCATCTTTTTGGAAAAAGAGGAGGTGTTGGAAAAGGAAGGCTTTGAATGAGGATAGGGAAAAAGCATGGCGGATATTAGAAGGAAAGGAATTCCTGAGGGCAGTGGAGCGGGCAAGAAAGGAACGTTCGAATGTTTTGGTTCTGTGGGAATAAGTAAAGAGATCAGAAAGGCGCGATCTTGTTTCCTATGCGTGGACCGAGGATTTGAATTGCAGGAGGCTGTAGATGTAGGAAGGGTACTGGGTGATGATAGTTTGGTATGGAAAAGATCCGAAGAAATATTGTTTACATTTGAAGAGGAAGAGCCACTTTAACTCGCCGTAAAGGTGGGACAATTATAAGACATTCTCGAGGTGCCGAAGATAAATTTATAAAAGCAGTTCATGACCCGCTTCAATCTGTCCTGGAGTACATTCGAGACCCCCCCCCCCTTTACCACACTTCTCAAAGTTGGAGAAGATAAGAGAGGATACGAGGAGGTTACGCGTAGGTTGTGGAAGATGGCGAGAAAGATGGAATAACTTAAGGGTACTTATTGACCTTCGGGAAATTTGGGCGATATGGAGTTTCCAGGAAAGTTTTTGATGGATAGTAATAGCAAAGTTTTTAACTGAGGAGCTGAAAGTCGTGGTTTATTAATATTAAAAACATAATTAAGTAACATAATTAGGAAAATAATTATAAATAATTAAAATTAAATATTTAAATCGAAGCCTGCACCATAAATAACATTAACTAATTCATAAAAATGTTGTTTAAACAGAAAATAATTTCAGAAAAAAAAACGTATAAATTAATAACATAAACCAGTTTTTCAGCAGCTGTTTATTTGTGTATTCTACAATTTCTTTGATTAATTTCTGATGCTTGCGTTTTTTCTAATCAAAAACTCAGTTTGGTCCTCATTAATTCATGGTTTAATCCAGAAGATTCGGAAGGAGAAAGGGAGAGACTACCTGGGAGTACTATTGTATTCTCTCTTTCCGGTTTATTTGTTTATGAATTGTTTATCAGCTATGTTTTGGTAGCCTTACTGTTTCCGAAACTAATCTCACAACGCAGTAATTAATTCAAAATGAACTGATTAACTTGGTTTGAAGTGAATGTTGTTATTATAGTCAATTTCTTTGAAGTATTTTTCTTTTTTATTAATTAATTCATTAAATTTCTTGATTGATAATCAATTTTTAAATACACGATAGCGTTAGCACCCAATTACTCCTGATTCGCCAGTTTTAGTTCTAAGAAGGTTTGCCTTGACGAAGTGCAAAATATGCCCACTAATAAATCATGAATAATAATTTCAAAATTGGATATACAAACTAATATTTTTCGCATATGATTGATGATTCCAAAAAAAATACCCTGAAGTTTCTTAAATAGTAGTATTTAACTAATTAATCAACGTTTCGCCAATTCAGGTATCGCCGGTACAGAAAAAGACAAGATGACATAATTTCAGGCAAATAATAGCACAATTGTGATGTATATTACTGATAGTTTTCGTCAAAAATCAGGGATCCACTGCATCCAGAAAATTTTGATAAATACTATTTTTTTCTACACTTTTATCTTGAAGAATGAAGCTGTAAATACTATAGTCAGTTGACATCCGCATGATGATATAGAAGGATCATTATAATTAGGGATTAATAAATTATTTGCCGCTTCTATAAATTTGTTTTATTGAAAACTAGTTTCGAATGTTATACATTCATCCTCAGTTCTAAAAGCACACAAAAAATTCAAAATATAGTTTGGTATTATTATACATATTAAATTAGATGTAATATAAATCAGTATTATAAAACATTTATGAATTATGAATTTAATTAAGATAAGAAATGAGATACATGTTGGTACTCAAGGCTGTAAATACTATGGTTTAGTTCTACTTACAGATTTCTGATTAATCTTCATCAGGCGAACATGTAGTAAGATTTCTTTATTATGTTTTACAAGAATCTATTTTAAAGTAGTGATTTTTTAACCCATATTTTCCTAGACCTCCCTCTTGTGTTTCTATATTTAATCTTTCAAATATTCTTTTATCACCCAGCCATTTCTGGTCTATTTTTCCACCATATTATATTACAATATCAGGTTATAGTTTCAGATTATTACCCACAACTGGTCGGCGGGATTATACGCAAGTACCAAATATTTCAACCGTCGATTTTTAACTTTGTAAAAAATCTTTTTCCATAGTTAAATTAATTTTTTTCACCTAAACATGAAATTTAAAGGTAGTAATGATGGTAGATTTTTTTTTGGAATTAATATCCAGTCAATGAGTGCTCAAAAAAGATGTCTAGAATGCATGGAATATGCGAGAATTTTTGACTTCAGGACTTTATGTGGAGTAGTTAATAGATAAATACACTAAAAGTCCCCGCCCCTGAGAGGTGAGCTAAAGGCGAGAGGGAGCGGAAGGTTGTTTTTTTTTTTTGTTTTTCGTTTATATCTCGGAAACGAACGTTTCAAATAAAAATTAAAGCTAATTAAATTATCTATAAAATGGTTTCCATACATATTTGTCGAATTTCCTACGATTTTTCAGATATACGTTTTTTTCGATAATTTTTGAAAAAAATCATTTTTACCTCTCTCTTTTTGTCAAGCATTTGTTTCTAGTGTCACCCACGATCGTTTCTCAGAACAATTCTCGCAATTTCAACGACGTCTCCACTGCTGAGGAAGAAGTCTTGATTGCAAATGTTTTCATTTTTGAATTACCATCAGTCCATGTAAAAACTATATACGATTCGTAATAACATAATAAAAACTATAATTTAAAAAAAATCTTGTGTTTCAATAGACAATAACCTTATTTTCATTGTTAAAGTGTTCTAATACATCACGACAGCAAGTTACAGTAGTAAAAACGCAACACAGTCATTTCTAGAGGAACGTCGAAATTGAGCGTACATCTTAGAAATCCTATAACTTTAGATTTGTTGAAGATAAAGTTACAAAAGTGTGTATCAAATATAAGCAAATTTAATGTTCTACAACATCATCTCTGACAATTGTTTTGAGAAATGATCGTGGGGGCACTAAAAACAAATGTTTGACTAAAGAGTTACGTAAAAATGATTTTTTTCGAAAATTACCGATTTTCAAAAACGTACATCTCGAAAACCGTTGAGAATTCGACAAATATGTATAATAACAATTTTGTTAAAAATTTAATTAGCTTTCATTTTTCTTTGAAATGTTTTTTCCTATAGTACACCATTTCCGAGATATGAACAAAAAAACAAAAGATGGGACCATTCCGTCTAATCCCTACTTTAGCTCACCTCCCAGGAGCGGGGACTTTTAATATGTTTACTTGCTAACTATTCCGAACGAAGTCCCGAAGTCAAAAATTCTCGAATACTCCATGCACTCTACAATTCATTCATTGAATAGATTAAAAAAGATGGGTCTTCTAGTGATGGGGCTCATTACTCGTATAATTTCCTATTTTTTTAATTTTTTTTTTATATAGAGTAGTATCTACTCTCTGATTGAAAATCTAGGAAGTAGCTTTTCTCGTTCATATCTCTGTAGTTACATACATGATATGTGTATCATATTTGTATATGATTTTTGTGCATCATGGATACATTTGACTCATGGCACAAAGTTGTAATACAAGTAGTTTGGTTTACCGTTCACTGTTATTTTATAAATGGGAACATAGTTTCAATCGGGGTTACAGATATTTCATATGCCTTTGCTACTTGAGTAGCTTCTATCTTTAGGAGATTGAGGTATAAGGGTCCACTGCAACTAGTTCAAACTACTTCGTAGCATTTAGTTATAAGGGTCCCTACCTGAAGTGGTTTTGCAGGGCCATCCGGTTATCGTTGCAGTGTCAAGCTCACAGAATGACCTGCTCAAAAATATTTTACGACTTTTGGAAGTGAACACCTCAATTGTTGTTTATAAAATAACTATAAAAATTTTTTTTCATATATATATATATATATATATATATATATATATATATATATATATATATATATATATAAGATAAAGTTGTTTAATATAAATAAAGTTGATTAATATATATATATAAGTTTTTGTTAATGTTTATCTAACTACTATTTATCTTGCATAATGAGTTAACAGTTATCAAACTAAAATTATAATAAAAGTTACTTTACTATAATTTTATTTTGATTACGATAAAACCCGGCAGACGGACAATAGTCCATGTCGTACATATTAATGTATTTATAAAGTTTGTATTTAATTTTGTCTCACAATGAACATTGTTCTACCTATGTATCTATTTATATATTATCCGACTATTACTATTTAGTTTTTAAATTATCACATTTAAAGAAAAATATACACAGCGCACATACAAAATGTAAGAAGCACATCTCCCATTTCCGTTATAGAAAATATCTTTTCTACTTTCCGGAGGTCGTGATAATAGTAAGTCCAGCCATCTGGACCATCCAAATTATTTTTTTTTTCCATCTGCGAACAGTACTTTCCTCCATTGCTGTTTCCACTCAATATGGTCACGGGCAATTTATAGGCCATACTGAGGGAGAGAAAACGTTTAATTTTTTTTCTTCTTTATTTCAGGTGCATTTTAAAGAACCCTTATAACGTTTTTTTATATTTGTTTGCCCTCCAGCACGAACAGCAATTTGACGAAATATTAAAGTGTTGTTAGAAGCAATTCTTAACATAGCTCATTTTTGTCTTTTTGATGATACAGAGGGCCTTCCTGAAGATTTCTTTATTCCATAATAATCTGAAGATTTAAAAAAAAATTGAAATAACTTTTCTACTCCTACCTGTATTTGTCGAAATATCAGAAACAGAAAAGAGTTGATTTTTCATTCGCTGAATGATATTTCATTCCAAAATAAAGATTTGGCTCGTCCAATCTCCACAGGTTACAAGTGATCACATTAGAAGCAGAGTTTGAACTGAATTAGTCCTCTCTACTTATCCTAAATGTTTACATTTGTAAATAAACAGCACTTATGCTATCATTTTGTCCCATCTCAAATCCAATATAATTTATTTATTTCTAGAAATTCTTTTTATTTATGACCTATTGGGTAAAGTACATTTAAACTTAAGAAAAAGGAGCTATTTATGGTAAAAGAAAATTATAACCATTTGTCATAGTTCAATAAACAGAAAAATATCAGGGTGGACTATCTTTTTGTCCCGGGCCTTAGAAGCCCCTTGGGTGCTTCCTCGAACACATGTTGCTGGTAGATCACCTATTGCGTCTTTTGGTTTGGCCTCATATTTGAAAACTGCTTGTGTTCTTTGGTATGATAACGGTCCAACTATTATGATTTCGGACAACAGAAATATTGAATTTTGCTTCTATTCAGGATGTACTATATTTCTTTAAATAAAGTAGAGAGGTAACCCTATTTTTAATATCTCCTAATTTTCTACAGCTGATCTATTTACATATATTTTTAAATCCAGTGTGCTTAGTTTTAATAACATTCCTAACAAAGCTTTTTTTTTGTGTCTCAAGTAATTAATTGTAGTAATAAAGGAGATGGTAATAAGAGCAATGGATGTCAAAGCTATTATTAATTAAATTATTTAATAAAAGAAATTGCTTCTCCTTCTTCTTCTTCATCTACCTCCTTTATGCCGTGAAGCGTGGAGTTTCAGTCTCGGTCCATCTAGCCCACTGGTCCTTGTGCCTGGCTAATCTTCTCATCTCCGGGATGGTGCGTCCTCTAGCTGCCCCCAGTTTTCCAATGTAATCAGAATACATGCCTCTGGGTCTGTCACGAGGCCGTCTTCCTTCCGGCCTAGCTTCCAAATACCACCTGTCGTCCATTCTACAGACGTGTCCATACCATTTTAGTTGCCACTCTTGCATGGTGTAAATATAAATTAAAAAAAATATATTGTTTTATTCGGTAAGGCATCTATTTGAAAACGTAGCTAATACTTTTTCTACCATTATAAGGAAAAAAAATGACGAATGAGATTATGATAATGTTATTCTGAGGAGTTGATAATAGATACTTGAATAGCAAATCTTTATAAAACCGAGATTGAGTTAGAAAGAGTTACTTCATTTTTAGCCCGTTAATGTTTTCTCGAGTCACCAATTGGACCCGGAGTTGGGGCGGAGGAATGAATTAGAATATTAAATTTCCTTTTAACTTGATTACACTCTGTTCTTTTAGCCTTTATCTTACAAGGGCTCGCTTCAGTCTTCGCCCTCAATCGATAGGACCCTATGAATATAATCAGCCCTTTGCGGTCAGTTGGGGAGTGTTGCCTCGTTGAAATATAGTGTATATATATATATATATATATATATATATATATATATATATATATATATATATATATATATATATATATATATATATATTCTTTTTTCCCCTTGCATACTAATCCTGTACAAGAGCAATTTATTTGCAAAGTGTACCTATTCCATGCGAAACAACATAATATATGGGATGTACAGTTTACACTTTTTTATTTTTATTGTAAAGCATTAAACAAATGGGGTCTTTTCCGTTTCGAGGACCGCAGTTACTAACCGTTGATTTATATGATCACTAGTTTAACATAAGATGCTAAATTTTAGGTTATTAATAATGTATGCAATGACCAACAAAAATAAACATTTATATTCATTTTTAAACCATAAAATAAATCTGCCATGTAAAAAGCTTTATAAATCCAAATCTTCAGGTTTAAAACGCCTCATCTCCTCAATGATTTTCTGAAAACGGTCCACATTCCTGCATGTTTGCCTCCACATCAACTAAACACGTATAGGAGGAGTCGAGTAGTTTTCTTGAGATAGCACACATTACCTTGTTTTTTCTTTTGGCAAACGCCCACAATCCATCAACAAGATTAGTATGTACGCCATATGACATATATGTGATCCATATAATAACGCACACAACTATCCTCGGTATTAAAATCAGTAACAAGTATAGAGAAATTCATTTTACCCGAATTTAGAACCTTGAAGTGCAAACAATACGTTACTAACCAGTAACGAGGTTAAATTAAGCATGCAAAATAATAGACATTATATCATAGAAATCACCGGTTTGTAACTGCGGTACTCGAAACGGAAAAACCTAACAAATGTAATTTTTACATTATAATCAAAAAAGAAAAAGAAACTTTTTTTTGGCTTTATTTTTTAAATTCAAACATGTTGATGAAACAACCAGTGAATTAGCGACAAAAACATGTTATCGTGTCATGAAAGACATGAGAAAGGAAACAAATAAAATTATAAGATAACAAAACGAGAATAGAAAATAAATCAACATATTTTGACCATTTAAACATGATAGAATATTATATAGGATTCTTATAGATAGGTAAATTATGGAAAATTAAGGATATATATATATATATATATATATATATATATATATATATATATATATATATATATATATATATATATAAATAGAAACAGAAAGAAAGTTTTATTCTGGGATGAAGTCTCCTAAGAATATATGTATATATATGTTGTACAAACAAAACAATAACAATTGTGGGTTACATATTGATTTATAAACAAATAAGAATCATAAATAATATAAAATTATAAAAGAAAAAAAGAATCCTTGTGAAGCAATTAGACAAGTGCTAATAAAAAGAACAAATAGAGTGAGAAAGGAAACTTACATTCATCCGCTTAACAAAACATTATCGTTAAAATAATTATTACATCTCATAGTGAGAAAAAAAATATATATATACATAAATTTTCATTGTAATATGATACAGAAAAAAACAAAATAAGATAAACACACAGAAAAAATAGTGAAAGAAAGAGAATAAATATCTAAAAAACATTTAAACAAAATTAACAACATAAAGAGCATTTGTATTCCTTAACAATCAGATCGTAAATTTAATTGTAGGAGAAATAATTTGTAGATAAAAAGAAAGGAATCCTTGAAATTTATAAATCTAACAACGAACAATATTAACAATCAAATGAAATTTACATAAAACGTACGTAATGGTAATTATCTGAGAGGTGTCTCAAGGATGGTTGTAATTCACTGGGAAAAATAAAAAATACATTACTTATTTATTTAGCCTTATTTATTAATGCCATCCTGAAGTACAGTAAAGTTTTCTAGAGGTATTTCATTCATTATCAGATGTAAATATGTAAATAATGTATTATAGATATTAACGTCGATTTTTGAAAAAATATTAAGGGACAAAAATTCGAAATTTAGGTGTCATAATCGATTATGAGACGAAAACACGACCTATATCGATTCACGCTCACGATATATCGAAAAAAATTAGAAATGGTCTAAAAATCGACTATTGATGACGTAAGAATCAAATATTAACGAATTTCAATCGTCACTCTGGCCTTAGCCAGTGCTAGAAGCCTTAAAATAAATTAATAATTATAAAGATTTTGTCAGGAAAACAAACTCCTACTGTATACAATAAAAAAAAAATTCTAAAATGTATTTGGGAAAAAATCGTTTGATTTGTTTTCTCTTAAGTTTGCTAAATGACACGCCTTTTTCAATAAGAGACCTACATATAACTTTGAAATAGCTGCGGGGCAGGCTATACAGTACCCGCAATACTCAACGGTTGTGAGGGTCTAGTGCAGTTATTCCCGAAGTGGCCTATATCGACTCCAGGGGGTCGAATCCGATCTCTAAGTGCTCTATGTCAGGGAATGAAAAATATTGGGTGCATAAGAAATAAATGAAAATCCAAGAGAGAATGGTTCTTATTTAAAATGGTGCAGATATTGTTGGCTCCATATTTTGCTCATTTTTCACAATATATTGAGCTATCCGTCTCATATTGATAATTTCTGTTATTATATAAATTTTCGATTGTGTAATTTAATGAGTACAGATTAATATTCTTGAATTTATTCCCCTCTCTAGCAGCATGTGTAAAATTATTTATTTTTATTTAAATACAATGTTCATTCATTATATTTAATTTTTTTAATTATTTGAATGAAACTCAATGAATGAAATATTTTCCTTTGCATTTTCTTTAGACTTACATATTTTTATGAATGGTCGTCTACAATTATTTTAATTAGGTTTAGAATCTTTTTTTTTAATAAATTAACAGTTTCTAATAAAGAATTTTGAGCTATTGAACATATGTTTGACTACATCCTGTACACGGCAATGTATTATCATAGAATTTCAAGAAGAAAGTTCCTCAGTTCCTCTTTATTATTTTATTTCATTTATTTATTACATTTAGAATTTTAAATTTAGAACCAATTATTCCGTTTTCCATTTTGATGTTCCATAATTTTGCGCTTACTATCTCTGTAAAAGATATCATAGAGAAAAAAAACACATAAACAGGTAAACTCGCTTAAACTAACATTTAGGTGATAAGTTATTTCAAAATTTGAATTATAATTTGATTATAATAATATTTCTGTATCTTTTTACAAAAGTTTGTTTTCTTTATAGCTATAAAAAATTCGTAACTTTTGAACAATGAGCATACTTGAAAAATTATACTGTCATAGATTTTCTGTAGAGAAATGAGATGTTCTGTTATCTTCATTTTAGAATTCATGTACCTTTTCGTTATGACTCTGATAGTTTTCCCTCTTTTTTTCTTCGAAAGTAAAAGGAATTAGTTCCAGAATTTATATAATAATTATTCATTTTTATTTTTCTAAATATTTTTTCATAATGTAGATCTTTCTTTCTCTGTAACATGGTTAAATCAACATATTTACAAGTTTATAAACACCAGATGTCACACGGCATGTTAATAAATATTTATACATTACAGTGATTATAATCAAAGATTTTTTAATAATTAAAAGTTAATGTTACAGTTATATATAAATTAATATACTATTCACATCGAAACATGTAAAATTACAAATGCGTATTAAATGTATGAATCTAGAGAAACATTGATGAAGAAGTCTATGAAATGGACAAATTTTTAAATTAAATATAATTTGTGAATATAAACAATTAACAAATTAACAAAATTAATATTATATATTTGCAACTGAACTTTCTATAATACAAATTAAAAGAAGCCTAGTAACGAATTGTTGATATTTATGTCTACAATATTTGTCTTGCAATTATAAAATAATTGTATGAGGGAGTTAAGACTAAGTTGTCTTGGCCATCCAAAAAGTTTACTGAGAAAGTAGAGTCCTTTCGATAGATCGAATCGATTTCTGTCCTAACAGATAAATGTTATTTACTGTAACAGTCAGAGCAGGAAATTGGGTCTATAATTCCACATCAGCGAGCAACACTTTCTTCTCATACAAATCTGTTTGTTCCTGTTGTTGGCTACAGAGCCTTCTCTTAGTTGTTTTCCCTTTGCCAGTAGAACCATTTTGTAAATTTTACTTGATTGTCACATATATTATGAAGTATTACTTACTTAAATATCTAAAATAAAAAAAATATAGTAATCAGTCATGACATGCCTGTCTTGACGATGCCTCAATTGGCAAAACATAGACTGGATTTGTTTTTTTAATAGTGTTTGAGAGATTCAAGGGCTTAAGGAGACACCATTTTTTTTTAATCTTCTATAATATCTTAAAGTCTATTACACATTAGGACTCTTTGAATCGAAGTGAGTCTCGTTTGCGTTTGGGCTGCTGCGACTTGTTTCGTCCGGTTTTCCGGAATCCGGTTTGTTATAGGCCATTTTATGTCTTTTATGTCCCGACAGGCACGGAATTCACAGACCCACCATGTTGTACATGTTTCTAGGATGGATCCAAACAACCAAGCATCGAAGTTACTGCAGCATTCGTCTGCAATCATATGAACAAACTCGTGTACAACTTTTTACGAAATGTTTAAAGCGTACATAAGGATCAGTATCCGCATGATGGTATAGAAGGATCAATCTAATTAGAGATTGATAAATTATTTGTCACTTCTATAATTTTGTTTTATTGAAAACTAGTTTCAAATGTTATACATTCATCTTCATTTCTAAAAACACACAAAGTATTTTTGAATTTGTGTGTGTTTTTAGAACTGAAGATGAATGTATAACATTCTAAACTAGTTTTCAATAAAACAAAATTATATAAGTGACAGATAATTTATCAATCCCTAATTACATAAGAATTGTGTGTAGTTTCGTTAGTCAGGAATCGAAGAGTCACTGTTATTTTTTTTCTCAGGGAAATAGAATCCCTAAAATTGCTATTATTTTTAAGAATCTTATTACGAAATATGGATATTTCGAATCCGGTTGGGGACATAATCGAAAAATTTCTAAATCCCATTCCTTCCTTTTATTTTTCAAGGTATCCAGTAGATTACTCGCGTAGTGGTTAATGTCTCTAAACAATGAGGGAATTCAACATTTTTATTATATTTTTTTTCGTTCGTTATTAATTATTATTGGAAGAAGAGATAAGGACACTCCTGCGAGAGTTAATTCTTCCGTCAATTTTTGTATGAGACTGAATGGCAACATATATCTTGATAGTGACGTAGTTTTTGTTGCAGATCTGTGGACTGAGCCCGTAGAATGAAAGGCGAATAAATTAATTTTAAAACGCTACACGAGTCGACTCAAAGAATCACATTCCGTATTAGCCTATTATTTTAATATAAATTTCAGCACAGACTAACTAACTTTCTCCAACAATAACATGATACATAGAAGAGTACGTAATGCTACAATAAACAAAGTATGTAAACACAATTCAATTATTAAGGAGGGATTAGCAATATCAACATAAACAGACGGATTTTTAAAAACCGACATTACTTACGAGATGGCCTGATACTTTCGAATACCCATTTACAAAGTCTAATACGCTGTATCTTTGATTATACTGGTCCGATTTAGATAATTATTTATTTATTGTTTTTGAAGAGAATGCCTTCCAAATTTATTTGTATATAATAAATTTATTGCATTATGGTTTAATTAAAATTAGCAAAAATTAGAAAAAAATTACTAAAAAAAAATTGCTAAAAAAAAAGCAAATAAATTAGCAAAAATTTGGAAAGAAAAAACTATTTAGGCTTTAATCAACAGCAATGAAGATTCCTAAAAAAAAATATTTAAACGAAATATATTTTTCATGCACATACCCTATGTTGAATTACTTTCATATCTAACCATCTATCACTCGCAATAAGTGGAGAAAAAGAAAAAGAAATCTTGGCACCATTCACGTTTTTTTTTGTCTAAGGGTTACGCTAACAAAAAATTATTTTATTCTGTTTTATAAAGACTTTCTTATATTAAATGCGGCTATACACCCTAGACCAGAGGTTAAGCTTGGATACTTAAGATGAGACAAAAACTCTCAAGGTGGAAGTGAAGTTGGACCAACTTCTGGCCCTGCCTTCTTGATAATCTCAATTATCGTCTTTCTTCGATCGCAATCCGCCGAAGGCTGTGGTCGGAAGAACTTTACTAATTCAATTCCTTATCGAGATTAAGTACTCTTCGGAAAGTCGTCCTTCAAAATATGAGAGATATTGAGATGTGATGAAGAGACTTGCTCTACTATGGGTTGATGAACTTAAACTTCTACGTCGCACTGTGGGAAAAATTCTAGATTTAGTGGTCAAAATTCTTTAACTCTTGATTAAAAGACGATAAAAGAAAAATTCTTTTTTCATTTATGAGCATGGAATGTCCTTTATTAGTGAGAGTGAAAAAAAAAAAAAATATATATATATATATATATATATATATATATATATATATATAGGATGTCTCTGGTCCTTTTAATTCAATTTATTTTTTCACTTTATTTTAAATAAAACAGTTACTAGGTATGGGTCAACCAAAGGAGAAGAAACGAACTAATATCCTTCTCTTTAGAGCTTTCTACATATATTATTGCTTTTCTCATTCATTTACGTCGGTAACAAAATTTATAAATAATTATTATTTGAAGAAAAAAAATTAAGATAACAATACACTATTTATATCATATTAAAAATTAGTTTCGAATGTTATATATTCATCTTCAGTTCTCAAAACACACAAAAATTCAAAAATAAGCAACAATTAAGTGTTATATAAATTAGTGTTATAAAACATTTATGAATTATGACAATAAATTATATTAGACTTAATTATGATACTTTAATTAAGACAAGACATCAAATACATATTGCTATTAACCAAGGTTTAAGTAGATGACATCAAACAGAAAAGTTTGTATTGGTTTATTCAAATTTGTATTTGGTGTTTATAGGTAAACGGCTTAAGGGTCGGGATTTTCCAGTAATTCTTGTGATGATTTAATTTAATTTTTCTTTGTTCATAGTTCGTAAACCATTGTTTTTTGTTCACAATTCATTGCGCATTGATCTTTTAATTTAATTGTTCATTGTTCATAATTCATTTTTCATGGTTCATAATTCATTGTTCTTTTAATTTAATTGCTAATTGTATTTAATTCATTGCTCATTTTATTTAATTTTTATAGTTCATAATTGTAATAATGTATCGATCACTGTATATATTTCACCAACATATTGTATTTTATCCATCTATTGATTATCATTTAAACAAAATAAAATCACGTAAAAAATATCCGAAAATCATATTTTGTGGATGAACTTTACTTAGGGTGGCCTGAAAGATATGGGAAATATTTTTCAAGAGGTGATTGCACACCTGATCCGATTCCACACAGAAAGCAGGAACTTAAACTTTTGTGTTTTGTTAAGCATGCCACGTTTTTTGTTTAAAAGGAAACCGATCGTTTAATAGGAAGCGATCAATCAAAACCTATTCAAGACAATTATGTTCCAATTGCACCAATTGCACAGGAAGGAAGACAAAATTCCATTTGAGAAACATAGTTTAGCTTAACTAAATCCATATTCAGGGGGGTTTCAGATGAACTAATAGAAAAAAGTTGCATTTATTTATTAAATCATCCTTTACTTTTAAATGTTATTCTCAGTCCCCCGTTGGACAACAATACTCCACTTCTATGAAAACTTCTACTTTGTTTGAGCTTTAATTTTCTATAAATAAAGTCGAAGTTTCTTTTGGGATTGGTCCATATTTGGCTCCCGATTTGTCAAAAAGTTCCCCGGCAGAAATGTGTTTTGAGAAATTATAATTCATTTTGTTTAGCCAAATTATATTTCATAAAGGAATTTTGTCTACTTTACGACGGTGCCATTGATGCAAAATTGCCTTGTATAGTTTTTTATTGATCGCTTCATATAGTTAGCACACGGCATTGACCCAGGAAGTATTAGTAATTAAACAGGGTTTATAACCCAGGAAGTTATTGTTTTGCTTCCTGCTTGTCAGCTTTAAAACAAATGTTATTTCCTTAATCATCCCTTCTCCTATTGTATGTATAAAAGCCTATCTGAAATGGGCAGAACAATCAGAATGTAAATTAGAGTGTAAGGTAGAGTGTAATAATCAGAATGTAAGATTATAAGAGAATGCGAGACAGTACACTCTCACTATGTTAGCTTTAAGTCTAGTAGTAATAACTTTAGTATAGTCTATCTGTAAGTCAACACTGTCAATAGCTTACTATTTTATAATGTAAAATCAGTAATAACTATTAAACCATTAACTGTATCGTCGTGGGAGTTCGATCATCATTCGATCCAGAAACAAAACAACTACTGTATGAAACGATACCCTACTCGATTTAATTAGAGCAAATCATTTTTAATATCCCACTCCCTATTTCGACCCTCCCCAAGGGAGGATGGGCAGATCTCTATATTTATTTTACTACCAACACGAAGTTATGACCATAGTTAGGAATGTTCAATTTTTTTTGTTAATTTTGTCTATGTTTTCTGTATTATTTAATTACTGCAAAAGTTGATGGAATATATATATATATATATATATATATATATATATATATATATATATATATATATATATATATATATATATATATATATATATATATATATATATATATATATTATTTCGATTGGTACTATAGACCATGGAGATCTTTGGCCGCGCGATGTGGTATTCATACAGATATGTATTGCTTGCGAGAAAACAGACAGTCTGGAGGGAGTCACGGCAGGCTATCCATAGCTCCATAACCGGTCCCTTGTGGGGCCAATTCGGCAGTGTCCTTCCCACCGACTCACTCGGGTTCAAGGACAAACCTGCCAAAATCCACAGATTATGGCTGTTCGGAGTCAGCAGGCGCACGAGAACCTATATTTCTTTCCCCAAAGCAGACCTTCCATGGACCAAACCTCCGCGTGACCATTTTACATCCTGGAAAACCACACCGCGATTCGCAATTTTAGGTACACGGGGTAGGGTCATCACTCCTACGCCCGATATATATATATATATATATATATATATATATATATATATATATATATATATATATATATATATATATATATTTAAGTATTTAATTAACCTCCTCGTATATTAGGGAGATACATATATTCGTATGTGTTAAGAATATATGTGCATTAGTATTTCAATTGACAGAAGCATTTATTAAGTATAAGGGATTCCAGCTCGTGTAAGAGAGGAGACTGAAGGCAAGCACGATCTAGCGGTAGAACCGGAAACTTGGAGCTTGGCCCTTGTTAGTGTTCAACAAGTTGCGTAGAGCGTTCTCTCGCTTCGTTAATAACTAACCCAACCATATTGATCTGTAATTCATCAAATATTTATTCTGTAGCGTCTCTAATTCTATTTCAATTCTTCCTTTACCGTTCTACATTTTATCTACAACAACATTGTATCTGGCAATGAGTTAAGGCAATAATAAAAAAATAATTATACTTACCGAATCCGGAGGTTCGATACCGACCTTCGTAAATAAAAGGAAATGAAAAACATCCCGAGACAAATCGTTACCTAAACAAATACTGAGGAACAATTGAATCTTCAAACGAATTTCATTCAAGTTTTAAAAATGTATTTACAAAAATGCTGCATATTATATTATATACAAATTAAATTCATTAAATAAATTTTATTGAAAACTAGTTTCAAATGTTTTACATTCTACTTCAGTTCTAAAAACACACGAAATTCAAAAATCAGCAATTTAAAATACAGTTTGGTATTATTACACATTTTAAATTATATGTAATATAAATGTATTATAAAACATTTATGAATTATAAATTTAATTAAGACAAGAGATCAAATGCATGTTGGTACTCACCGAGATTTAAGTAAATTATATCAAACAAAATATGTTACATTGGTTTCTTCTCACACTGAACTATTAATGGAAATGACTGTAATGGAAGAAAGGTCAGGTGTTTGTAGGTAATTGTTTTTTCTGTTATGGATGGAAATAAATTTAAGATTGGACTATTGGAGATATTTGTTTGGTCATTTAAACAAAAATCTGGATGATAAAACATGA
Organism: Rhaphigaster nebulosa; assembly: GCA_948150685.1. Classification (NCBI taxonomy): domain Eukaryota; kingdom Metazoa; phylum Arthropoda; class Insecta; order Hemiptera; family Pentatomidae; genus Rhaphigaster; species Rhaphigaster nebulosa. The sequence continues at coordinate 4,342,333 of OX411309.1, forward strand.
TAAATGACGAAATAAATATGTCTAATAGTCCAATCTTAAATTTATTCCCATTCATGAGAGAAAAAACAATTATTCTCTGCAATTACCGGTGCTTTCAAGTATCTTGGAGTGACGATGGACAGTTTTGGCACTGTTCAAAATGATATTCAAAACAAAATTACTCATGGTAAAAAAGTAGGTCTCCTAAACTGTATATTATGGAGTAAAAAGGTCTCTCTCGAAACCAAAAAAAAGATATACCACTCCTTCTTGGTTGGCACAACGTTATACGGGTCAGAATCATGGACTGTGACAAAACAATATGCAAATAAATTATTGGCCCTACAAATGGATTTCTGGAGAAGAAGTTGTGCCATGTCCAGGTCGCTGAAGGTCTCCAATGAGATTATAAGAAATAAGGCGGGGGTTAAACTCAACATTCTCAATGACATCAGTGAAAGAAAACTGCTGTGGTTTGGACACGTCATGAGAATGAACGAGACGCGATGGCCCCTTCGAACACTTAAATACTGTCCTGAGAAGAGAAGAAGACATGGAAGACCTCGGAAGCAGTGGATGGAAGGGGTCAGAGAAGAAATGGCTGCTAGAGGTCTGACGGAGGAGGATTGTTTTGACAGAGGAAATTGGAGGGAAGGCGTATTGGGGACCGGAAGAAAATCACAAAACCCGATAATAAAAAGAAAAGTATTCTGCACATGTTCCTTTCCCAAAACTTTCCAAATGCTCATTTAAATGATAATATAATTATCTAAACTGTAAACCAAAGCGATATTTAAAGTCCTGTGAATGGACAGACCAGCTGGTTTTGAAATAATACTATTTGGAAATAATAAATCATTGTGTAATAATTGTCAGCGTTTTTCGATTGGTTTTAGAAATCTTTTTTTTTTTTTTGTTTTCCAATCTTTTGCCGTTAGATATTTGGTACCGCGGCTATGGTATTTATTATTATTTTTTTTTTAATTTTTAGAACATACTGCAAATTTATCATTCCTTGCCTCTAACGTGTCTAATTAGAAGTAGATGATCTGACTTGAATTAGATCTAGTGGTCGAGTTTAAAGCGATATTCTAGGTCATCAGGGTCAGGGCAATGAATAGATAGCAGGGGTTCCGGGAACAAATTTTCCCGGGCCTCCGTCAAATTTTAACAATACTTTTCAGTACCCAACAAACTCTTGAGGACCTATTTCCATATTTTACTTATAGGTTACAATCCAATTACAAATATGCAGTTCGTAAAACACCGATTAACCTAATTTGGTAGTTTGTCTATAATACAAGAAATCACTACGTCACATTAACAAAACTACAAAAACATTTAAAACAATCTCTGTTCGTTGCATTATGGCAATAATTGTAATCGTAAAGAAATACACACATAGTTTACTTCACTCCAATCCACTTTATTTCAGAGTTAATTTAGAAGCTAAAAAATAAAGCCTAGCCGGCCTCTCCTTCAGGGATGTGGGTGCAGATTCGATTCCGGTCTTCGAGAGTTAAATTTTGTTTTTAAATTGACCTCGGATCTTCTCACTCTGAACTTAAAACAGGCGATCTGTAGGATAATCTATTCTGACTTAGAAGATGTTTTTTGAACCTTTGAACAAATAAATACAGATTTCTATGTGACTGAATGAACGGTAGAAGAACTGCCTGTGACCTTGAGCATTAATTATAGGTAGGTTTATTAAGGTGGCTGCTAGCGGCGGCTCTTAGAAGAAAAGCTGTTTTCCATTTTACGGCTCCCAGGCACGCAACGTTTTGTCTCGTTTCCTTCCTTTGCTTCGCGTAACTTCATTGTTTTTAGATTTTAATTAATATTAGGGGTCACCTTTCAGAGCTGCATAATCTTATTCATTAAGATCTCACCTCGGGGAAACCTCTTACGTTTAATTAATATTATTAAAACAGGTAAATTTATAATATTATCTCCGTACAAAAAGTCGAATTATTAATATAAAACTAAAAGTATTTGGAGAGCTTCATATTACAAAGTCCCGCAAGAATATTTTTCATTGCTTATTTGCTACCACACACTTTTTTTATTATCTTTTCTCTTTCACAGTGACCCTATAGAAGGATCGATTATTTATATTGTAAATAATCACAGGTCTCTAACCATAGCAATTCTAATAACTCAAAGTCGCCGATGAATAAGAAAAATAATGGTTTTAAAAAATGTTTTAGACGAGATTCAAAAAATGAATCAATAAGTATAAGGTAATAAGCTCAGATTTCCTTTTGACAAGTCTATCTAATTCAATTGTATGTTTTTTTCTATGAAGATAATATGGCGTAATACCGAATATGGTGTATATTACCGAAAGCTACTGTTAATAATGAAATAAACAATGAGACTGATATGATGGTTTATTTCCTTTAATTATCGTTTATTTATTGAAACAATTACTTACAGGTCCCATAAAACATGTGTATTACATCCTACCCGTATAGTAATGTTTTAGTTACAATTAGATAAGATTAATAATTATTGAAAAATATAAAACAAAATTAAACATAGTAATACACAAAATAATAAAGTATGAAGAAATAATAGAAAGCAAAATACAAATAAAAAAAAAAAATTAACATCATAAAGAAAAATAAATAAAAGTCAAAACAAAATATTGAATCTTAAACTAAACATAAAAATTAAAACTAAATAATATAATTAAATAAAATATTATTATTATACTACAGTATAATTTATGATATCACACACGTCACGTACATTTGTTTATTATTATTTGATTATTTGCTGTTACCCTCACCGTCTTAAGATTATCAACTCTTATGTCTCGGATATAGAATTTCAAAACTCAAATAGAAAATCTACGGTCTTATACTAAAATACGCAGTAATGCCTTAATATTCGTAGTTAGGGTTGGGACATCGAAACGCAAAACATCGATATATCGATTTTGAAAAACCTATATTTTCTATCGATATCTTAGCATCCAATATATAAGTTTTAGTAATATTTTACTTCAGTATGTTGATGATATCGATATTTTTAAACTTTATTCTTTTACTAGCTAACCCCTGCTAAAATTCCACACAAACCACATGTTTGTATAAGATTTAAATATTATTAGGGACTCAGCTAAATTTTAATTATTTTAATTTCGATATTATTTTTCATGGAAGAATTATATTGAATTTATTTTTGCTGATTTTTGTGAAGTAATTTCTTCCAGTTTCATTATTATGTTATTAGAATTTTATTTACATTGTTATTGACAACTTTTCGGGGTATTTTCCCATCTTCAGGACTCATCTTTTATGTAATCCATGTCTTTTGTTTCCAATATCATTATACACTATTTTTTTTTTCACAATCAAATCCATGATTAATATTGTTTCGTCTTCATTTTAACTGTCATTTTTTCTTTCATCAAGTCCCTATAAATGATTCGGTACTATAAATTCCTTTTCCGGCTCTCAGGAGCGATGGATTTTATAGAATGAGATGTCAAAAGAAAGGGAATTTCAGGGAAAAGTGACGAATACTAATTTCTATTGTTAAATTCCTGCTAGGGCTTAAATATAAGTGTTGGAAAAACTGAGAGGTTTCAGAATTCTGAGGGTGATGAGCCAGTGGATCGAGGCGGGACGGGTCTTGTTTTAAAGATTTCGACGCGGGGATCAAGATCATCTATGTTTCCATGGAACGCATTGCTCCAGTGTTTTAAACCAACAAATAAATAGGAAATTATATATTCTTTTCCATGTCTAACACTAAAGGTCACTGCTAAATATGAATATTATACATAGAAAATTATTCTGAGTCTTATTGCTTAATTGCTAAACTGAAGGGTTATTTTCCATTGGGACAAGCTAAGTACTAATAAAGTATAAACTGTTACTTCAACATACTTATTATAAACTATCTAGCTTCACTAAATGTGTGTGTTAAATAAACTTTGTTCACCATATCATATATCTATATCAATATCACCATATTATATAGTTATATAGGAATAAACATGTTTCCCTAATACCGCTTACACTTCGAATGTACTAGATAGAAGAAAAACAGATATCTAATGCATGAGTTTTGGCTTGGGTTTACTAATTATAACTTATAAGAAGAGTGTAACCTTCCTATTTTATGTATCGGGGTTTTCTATTCAAAACAACATCGTTGTTCAGTCAAAATTTCGGCATGTTAAATATTTTTTCGCGGTTTATATGAAATATAGTTTATTTCATTGTTAATATAATTTTTGCTGATTCCCAAACACCTTAATTTTCTGCTCTATCTTTATAAATGGCCGAGTTATGGGTATATAAGATCTTTAATCGGTAATTATACAGATTTTTTTCTTATTTTAATGCGTTGTTATGCTGATTCAAAAACACCTTACATTTCCTCTCTATCTTTATAAATGGCCGAGTTATAGGTATATAAGATCTTTAATCGGCAATTATACAGATTTTTTTTAATTTTTATTTTATTATTTTTTTTTTTTCTTATTTTAATGCATTGTTATGCTGATTCCAAAACACCTTAAATTTCTCCTCTATTTTAATAAATGACCGAGTTATGGGTATATCTGTTCTTTAATCGGCAATTATTATAGATTTTTTGTTTTTCATTATTTTATTTTTTAGTCTTCACGATAATTATTTTTGTCCAAGTATAATTCCTTTCAATATAATAATAATAATTAATGTATAATAAATACATTGTTTTCTGAATAATAATTATATTACTTCATAACCTTCTTCACAATTTTACATTATTATCATTTAATGCACTGTATCTTTGCTTTTTCATCCGTTTACTTAAAGCCTGTAGATTTATTATCGATATTTCGTTAGTGATTATCGGTGGATATCGATATAATGTCTCACGATATCGAATATCCATATTTTACAATATATTCGATTTCCAAACCCTAGTCATAGAATCAACGTCAAGATAAAGTTAAAAGAACGCTACAACTTATTACACAACGGTTATATTTAAAAAATATCTGGTGCGTCTATACACAAGACTTTTCTTATCGATTTGGTTTAGAATCCTCATCTTTCAAATGAGTATCTGGAGTTTTCCGAGAAAAATGCCGTTTTTTAGTTATCAAATAACTAATATATATATATATATATATATATATATATATATATATATATATATATATATATATATATATATATATATATATATGTATAATATGTATATCTAAATCAACGTGTATACTTTAACCAAAAAGAGACCACTCAAAAACAAATTTTCCGATCAAAAATATTACGACTGATAGCAAAAGCACCTAGGCACAAGACTGATAAAACTCCTGATACTAACTCACACCTATCAATACACGTCCCAGGCCTGTCGTCAGGCGAGGCCGGCGAAATTCAGGGGCCCCGATAAGAGTTTACTACATAAATCTTTTTTTTTTTCTTTTTTTTTTTTTAATTCACACCTGTCAGTGTTGATAACCAGTGAAAAATAAATTTATTTGGTCAAATAGTTTGTTGAACAAATATATGCAAATAAATCTATTGTAAATAATATCACGTAATTTTATCATATTCTGACAGTATAGCCTATTTTATAAATGTGTATAATGATTATAGGTTTAACCCTAAACTTCGCAGAACATTTTTTTAATATTATTTTAGTATTTAAAAAAAAAAATATTTTTTACAAAAAATTTAAAATTTTAATATAATTACAGAAAAATTATAAATTTAATATCTTTGTCAAAAAAATTATTAAAAACTATATGAGGACTATTCTATCAAGAGTCAATATATACGCTGTTGGAAAAGTATTTAAAAAATATATATAATTGGGACATCTAATGGAGATAAAGAAAATTTTTATAGAAAATGTTGATTCGTAGCACCTATTTGACAGCGGAAAAATTAGGATTTGAAATATACTGAATTATTGTTAGATGTAGAATTATAATTCTTAAAAAATAACTTGTTTTATGAGAATTGGATTTATTAACTTTTGATTGAAAACTTCTCATATATCCCTAAACTTGGCAGAAAATGTGAATAATAAAACTGTTTCATGTATGATATATTGCCGAATTTAGGGTTAAAGAGAACAGAAAGTATTGTCTATTTTGAGTCTAGTTTAGCAAGAACATTAAATTTGTGCTCAGTTATTCAAACTTTCGCAGAAAATAGTGTTGTTGTTAATAAGTGTTGTTGTAAATTAAAAATAGTTGAAGCTCTAATACTGTTATAATGAATATATTAATTGTTAATTTTTATTAAATTACATTATCAATATTAAGTAGGTTTGTGAAAAAATTGTGTTGTATTTTTTGTAAAACAATAAAGTCTTGTTAGTATAATTTACTTGTAAGTCTCGCTTTCATAGCACCATAATCCATGTATTAATATTATTGAAAAACATGAAATATTGAGTATGGTGGGGTCCGCTTCATTATTTTGCTCCGGGCTCGTCCTCAGCTGACGACGGTCCTGATTCGATCATCAAATAAGGAATCTTTACCAACTATTTCATAATAGCTTAAACGAACAAAGCAACAGATTAATGCTGGAAATAGCAACCATTGGCCTTCCTAGGGGGGAGAAGCAGACTATTGAAGGCTATGCTAAGATAGATCTGACATTTTATTATTTCGTAAATCTTTGCAGTCAGGCATTTAATATTTGAGGATAAAAAATTATTCTGGACTTTTTTTAATCATGTCTTAAGGGGAATCCTTATTTTGCTGTAATAAAAAAAAACGTGTAACCGTTATGTAAGAAATATCAATTTTTTATTAAATAAAATCAACCATTATTTTTACTCTTTACATTCATCGGTTATTATATTTTTTTTACAACCATTCAGTGTTCATTAAAATTGATAAATGATAAAATCGTCTCTTATGGATAATCAGTTTTGTTTCTTTGATATTTGAACTTCAGCCTAACTCAGTTCGCAATTTTATATGGTATTCAATATAATATACTAGCTAATTTTGTTATTATGGTTCTACGAAGGAGAATTCACGTTGTCCATATATTACGAGGTGTCCGCTATTGAGACAGTGAACTACAGAGCCGAGAGATCCCAGGATCACTAAGGAGACAGAACTTGCTGAATTATGGGCACTATCAATTGCCTGATCCCGGCCTATTGGTTCCCGGCTCCCACGTGTTCTCCATTTCCCCAACAAAAAGGCCCAATAACTCCCGTAAATTGGCTGTCACTTTCTTCTATTCTCTTTGGGCTTTTCCGGTTAATTAGGTCGTTGAGTTCTTCATGGAAATTTTGAATAAGGCCATGTATAAGGTGGAGTTGTCTTTTATAGATTTCTATTCAATTTAAATAAGTCAAAATACTTGCTTATTGCTTCATGAAGACCAGATTGCAAGTGAAAATATGATTAAATAATTAAAATAAATCTTAAGTAAAATCAGTTCCGCATGATGGTATAGAAGGATCAATCTAATTAGGGATCGATAAATTATTAGCCACTTCTATAAATTTGTTTTATTGAAAACTAGTTTCGAATGTTATACATTCATCCTCAGTTCTAAAAACACACGAAAATTCAAAAATAAGTAATTCAAAATATAGTTTGGTATTATTATACATATCAAATTAGATTAATATAAATTAGTATAATAAAACATTTATGAAGTATGAATTTAATTAAGACAAGAAATCAAATACATGTTGGTACTCACCAAGGTTTAAATGGATTATATCAATAGAAGAAACCAGTACAAACTTTTCTGTTTGATATAATGCATTTAAACCTTGGTGAGTACCAACATGTATTTGATTTCTTGTCTTAATTAAATTCATAATTCATAAATGTTTTATAATACTGATTTCTATTAATCTGATTTAATATGTATAATAATACCAAACTATATTTTTAATTGTTTATTTTTGAATTTTTTGTGTGTTTTTAGAACTGAGGATGAATGTATAACATTCGAAACTAGTTTTCAATAAAACAAATTTATAGAAGTGGCAAATAATTTATCAATCGCTAACTCTTAAGTAAAATATTTTTTTATATTTTCAGCACCTATTGTAATTTCATCGACGTAAGATGCTTTTAACTTTTCAGAGCAAGGTGGTAAGTTGGTCAGTGAGTTCAAATAGGTGTCAAGCCCTCATTAAAAATTAAGGTCGCCACATATCACGCAAAGTTCTGGAGTACTAAACTTCATTCGATTTTTATTTAAGTTAAGTAGTAAGTATAAGGCCCAGAAGGTAAGTTCTGGGATTATTAAAAGCAGTCTGTTAGCCGGTAGGATTTTTTGAGGTTTAAATATATTTGAAACATATATTTTTTCCATTTTTTTTAGTATCATTTTGTGTTTTAGTCTTAGGTATCTTGAAGAAAAAATGGGTTTCCTTTATTTAATTCATGTGTATTGTTTATTACATAATAATATTATATAAAGATATGCATAATACATAATAAAGATATTATTTTGCTGTATAATACAATATATTATATTGTAATATGATATAAAGCATTATATTATAATATTCTTTTACACCGTTATGTGTTAATCAATATAGCATCCTCTCACTTTTACTATAAAAAAATGTTTATATTTTTCAATCAACAAATATTTCCACAAGTATTTTTTTTTTTTAATAATTATTTACCTGTTTTTACTTTAGTCTTTATTGTCTCCTCTTGCTGCATTTATTATAATATTAATTCCTATCAAGTCTCATTATAATATATTATTGCCTGGAACACTAAACCTTGGCTCCACTTAACTGAATATCTCTGATTGTATTATTATTATTAATTTTCGTTATAATACCATTACAGCAACACAATTTAAAAATATGAAGAAATATAATATTATTAGTAACTATATAAAATAAAATGTGAAAATCGTAAAAAAAAATACATATAAATCTCATGAATATCTATTTTTTTTCTTTGTGCGAATAATTTTTATTTGTTTTACGATTTTCAATTTTTATTTTATATAGTTACTAAAAACATTATATTTCTTCATATTTTTGAATTATGTTGCTGAAATGGTATTATAACGAACATTTTTTAAAAATAAATTTAACTTTGGGTTTATTTCATGATGTAAATTTTCTTCCTTTTATATTCATTAAAAGATATCATTCTGACAATGATATCCAAAGAAAGTTGTACACTCTTTTTATTAGGTTTTTAAGGAATTGTGACTAATATAAGAGGATATGAAATAAACTTTTATTGATGATATGATATAAAGTGTGGAGAAATAAGACAATAAATGGGTTGTTCTGAGGATGAGGAAATTCACCGAAAGGACGATAAGTATATAATGTAAAGATGTCATAATGGTTTTTAATAAAATAATAATAATATTAATTATTAATAATAATAATCTTTTCATAATAATTATTTATATAATAATTAATAATAATATTAAAGGAAGAAAATTTATTTCATGGAAAAAAAAATTATATTTACTCTGTAATTTCGCCAGATGAGACATTTTTATTTATATGTTTCAGAAAAAAATATAGAGTGGAATAAATTTCATTCAATTTCGCCTTGGAAGTTATTCACGCTTCGGAAGGTCAGGCGTACAAAGAAAAATATTTTGTGGAAATTAAAGTAAATTTTATTAAATATTGCGGTTTATTAAAATGTTCTGTCATATTTTTTTTTTTTTATTGATTTCTCGAGACTTGAAGTCTGGTTCTTCTCTATTCTCTGATGATTTATTCATTTGAAACTTTATGGATGAAGCTCCGCAAACAAATATGATACACCGCGAACAGACAACCATATCATGAATATCTGATGCTAGTGGTTACGGACCGGCAAAAACTGTTGCACATAACTTACCATCGGCCTATCTGCCAATGAATTCAAAACTGCTGTTGAATATTCAGGCTTCCTGCGACATGATCAACTTTTGTATTCTGTTACACTCGCAATAACTAGACGGTGATACTCATGAAATAATTTGTTGTATCGCCTCACTGATCCAGAAAAAAATTAAATTAAAATAAAAAAGTAAAAGGGAGAGCGGGGTAATCCCATACACTTAAGCTAAATTGTCTTCTTTTATTTAACTTCCTGAACTCAAATCAAATAGAGAATCATCTCATTTCGTCAAAAAATTAATCTCCTACAAATTTTTGGTTCAACATTTGGAATATTAAATCTTGGTATTGTCCCAAGGACTGTTTATACCGTGCAACATATAAAACTGGGTACAGACTGAACCATTGAACAAATTATAACTTAATTTGAAAAGTGTCAAATAAAGACCAAAAAATCTAATGTTCTTTTCCTGGTAAATTAAGACATAAGAAAATCGTACTCAAGTTTTCTCAGGTGACATTTAGGGCCTACTTTCAATGGCTTTATCCTTCGAAATTTTTATGATCAATGTCACCCATCTCATCCTGCGCGGTATTGCCCCGTTACTACGTGATTCTATGTTTGGTATTTAATACTAGCTCAAGAAAGTTGTAATTAAATACAGTTGGTTTAAATAATGCTACTATTGACATATTTCTCCTGCCTCTATACTCCTGATTCATTGACTTTATAACAAAAACAGGTGAAATAAAATAAAAAGATTTGATTAGAATTCCTCCTTATATGCAGAAGAACTAGCTACACAGCGCTCGTCACTTCCTCTAGGAAATTGGGGAAAAAACGATGTACCGTATTACGCCGCTGCACGCTATTACCCCACTCACCCCTATCCTCGTATACCGATCAACTGCAAGATATAATAGTAATTTTTAAAGATTACTGAATGCTGGGTATAGAACTGATCTAACCTTATCTTTATTCCTCATACTTACAATTGAAACTTTATCGCCTGGGCTACGCCGATGAAAAAAAATCTGTGGCCAAATATTGTATATTAGAAAATGCCTCATAAATCGAGGTTCCTTTGTACATTCTTTTGTAATAGGAAAAAATGTAAAGAGCGACAAATTGTTTTATTGTAAAATACTACAACATGCCACACTTAAGGGCATAATAATGCTATACAAAACCATTTTGTATAAATATTCATAGACTAAAACTAAAATAAAATAAAATAAATATATAGCAAATAATAAAGAAATAAATTATTTTAAATTATACTGAATTAAGTAAATAATGAAAATTATATAAATCATCGTAAACACATTCATACTTATATACAATATTTACATTCAGTCTAGATAATTACGAACAAAACTTCACCTCCTCCTTTCCCCTCCCCCGCACATATGGTCGCCATATCTTACTTTAAGTCCTGACTTCCAGGAGATCTCACCACTTCCCTAAGCCGCGTCATTGGTGGCAGTGAGCGCGCAATAGCTTGAGTGGATAAGCTGAGCCGTTGCCAGAACTCCGGTAACATGTTTACAAAAGGTCTCGGGGCCTCTGTCGTTTCAACACTCCAGGAGGATTATAGGGACGGTGGAGGTAGACAGGGGATTGTGCTAAAGCAGGGGCTTTCCGAACTATGGACCGCGGGCCTAATCCGCCCCGAAAGCATCGTCAATGCGGCCCGTTGCAGTTTATTTTTATTATATTGTAAAATTTACAATGTAAGTAAATCTTACAAAATAATAATAAGATATTTTTATTGGATGACCAATTAAGAAATACAATAACTAATATATACAATGAAACTAAACATTTTAAATGTTGGTAATTAATGATGTGAGTAGGTTCAGATGATGATCTAGCTAGATTTTTGTTCTTGGGACTTACTGGAGGATTAGGTTGTAAGATTCAGATGAAGGTTGGATACTTGGGATGGCATAGATGTCTAAAATATGTGGGATATTAAGGGTTACAGATTGAATATTGACGATATTGTATTTTAATAAATTAGAAAAAATATATTAACTGAACACAAGCCTGAATAGATTAATTGAATCATGGGCGCAACTTGAAAATGCAGCCACCTTATCTGCTGCGGTCGCCACACTAGCGCTCTGTAGCGCCATTCGTGCTAATTAACTGCTTTCTATTTGATTGTAAAATTGGTATTCATTGAAATTATTACTATTTTAATTAGATATTGTTTAAATTAATGCTGCCAACTTACGCTCACTCCAGAGATATACAAAACTCCGACGGATCCTTTTCAGTTCAGGTCGGATTCTCACCATTATTTAAATTATTATTGCTTTAAGTACAACTTTATCAAGCCACCAGAAGTCGACAGCACTAATAATTTTAAATCATATCCAATTAAATGAAATTTACAATCGAATAGAAAGCAGTTAGCACAAATGGTGCTTGAGAGCGCTAGTGCGGCAACCGCTCTGATAAGTCGGCTGCATTGTAAAGTTGTATCAAATCCTGATTTAAAATACTTTCCTTTATTAAAAAAAAAAATATCTGATGTGGGCAACACATGACTTCCTTGTACGCCTATAAAATTATAAATCCGTGGCTCAAAAAGTGATACTGAATTTGGTTACTAGTTTCCGAAGATTGCAGTAAAAACGACACTCCGCGTCCGTCATACATCTATTGACACGCACACAAACACACATTCTTGTCACTGGAGGTCTCATTCCATTATTATATGTCGTTTTCCTTCAGTAGGCAACTAGTTTCCAAGATATTTCTTCATGTTCCATGGCAACAATAAAACTGTCAATATCACTGGATAAAGCATTAGAAATGGACAGTTTCGACATATTAAGCGGAAAAACCCACTTAACTAATATCTTATTCTCATGATAAAGACTTGTTGATCTCACAAATGGGGAGAAATTTTAGACTCAATTTTAACACTTGACAAAAGTAATAAAACGCTGCAAATTATTACACAATGGTTTATTATTTCCACTTAGTAATATTTTAAAAATTTCTAGTCTGTCCAAGTAAAAAAAATTAAGCAGTAGTATGCTTATAAATGGTATATATAATTTTGCATAGTATGTTATTTCATACTCCAAAATCTAGTATGTTATTTAAATCAATATATAAGTTGTAAATACCAAATTTGAGAATTTTTGCAAAGTATTTTAATACAATTTTTGATGGAAATCATTTATGACCTTCAAGTAAAGTACCACTTCCGGTGATTATGCAGTGGCCAAAAAGGGAGGTTCACAACTAGATTTCACAACAATCCTAAATACAAAATTTCAACTTTCTACGGCTAACCGTTTTTGAGTTTTGCGAAATACTAACGTACGTACAGACGCCACCAAGAAACTAGTCAAAATGGATTCAGGGATGGTCAAAATGGATATTTCCGTTGAAATCTGAAAACCGAAAATTTTCGCGATTACAATACTTTCTTTACTTCGTACAAGGAAGTCAAAAATTAAGTTTAGAAACCTGCAATTATTTTTAGATAGCTCGATAATATAATTTATTTTATTATTACATTTTGTAATACTTTTTTTTTTTCTTTTTCAGGTAAGTGATCAATATCATGGCCAAGTTTGGAGCCGATAAAGTATGTAGAAAATATTTTGCCATTTTCATGTCTATAATTTTATATTTATTGCTATAATAACAATACTTTTATTATCATTCAATTCACTTACTCCTGACAGGATTGTGGCAATAAATTATATCGCGTGTTGATAACGAGTATCGTATGGTATATCAACTTCCCGGAACAACGACCCCATTCCGCCATTCCTACTTATTGGTGTCGATGAGAAACTCAATACACATCGCTCTGGCTCTGTTGTCTAGATCTATTGTTCAACACAACTGTAAAAGTGGAGTAGTGTCCGTCAAATTGTCATTAGAATAAACAATGTTCAATTTTTGTATTTTTTTAAGTATAAATTTATATTTATTTTTTAATTTTGATATGTACAATTAATATAAATATGTTTGATTTTTAATTTTTCTATTTCTTGATTGTGTTTATATAGCTCGTTCTGGATTCTCCAGGAATGGTCAATCCTTTAGATTCTGTAACTGGAACCTAAAGAAATTCCTGCAACAGAGAGAAATGAGATAGAATGGTTACGTCTTGAGAAGCAACAATAACACAACTTAATTCATATCGAAGTCGTATTTCGAAAAAGGCGTAAGCGCCATTTAGCAAATTTTACAGGAAAAACATGAAACGATTTTTTTCCAGATAACGATTTTTTTTTTTTTTTTATTGTATACACTAGGAGTTTATTTACCTGACAAAATATTTATAATTACAATATATTCTTAAAGCTTCTAGCATTGGTTTAGACCAGACTGACGACTGAGAGTCTTTAGTATTTGGTGTTTACGTCATCAATGTTCAATTTTTAGACTATTTCCAATTTTTTTTTTTCAATATATCGTAAGCGGGAATCGATAGAGGTAGTGTTCATGTCCCAGAATCTGATGAAATCTAAACTTCAAATTTTTTGGAGCTTAAGCCTTTTTCAAAAAACGACTTCGATATGTTTCATTCAGCAAAACCTACACGCTTTAGAGAACTCTCAGACAAAAGGCGTATCCCGTATAAATTTTTAAAGAGTAATTTTTTCAAACAGAGACTATAATAATTCTTCCATTGATAATAGTCAACAGATTATACCTCTCACATTTGTAAAATTAGCTACTGTTTGTAATATGTTAACAAAAATTTGAAGTTATTGCATTGAAATTACATGCCTTTGGTAAGTGTAAAATATTTTAGAGTGCCTAACTTAAAATATTTAGTTCTTAAATAAATAAGAAACAGAAAACGTTATATATATATATATATATATATATATATATATATATATATATATATATATATATATAAATCCCTTTTATAAATATATATAAAAAAATTCCTTAGCATCAGAACACTTTACATATTTCCACTTTATATATATGAATGTATTTGATGTATATTTTATATATAAATAAGAAAAAAATTAACCCTCCTTATAAATTTCAGGTTTTACATTTCAAGAAACGTAGAATCCAAATGCCGATTTTAAATAAAAAAATCCTTCCGTCCGTCGTTTTGGTTAATCGGAAAGTAATAAAAATTCCCTACAAACAAAAAAAGTAATCGAAATCGTACCAGTATTATCAGAGATATAGCGTATTGAACTTTGTAGATTAATTCCCCGGCGCTCCTGAATTATCTTTTTCCATTTCTTCCCATTCTGTGCCACTACTGTCCAATCGCTGACACCCAGCTTCCTCACCACTCTCTCCACTTCATAACATCCTTCTCTTCCACCAGCTTCTTGTTCTTTCCTTTTTTCCTTTTTCCAGTCCAACATTTTCTTCTATACTCTTCCAAACTACTAATCACTATCTAAATCGGAATTGTCTAATTAAACTGTATAATTGGAATTTTCATTTCTTAATATGTTCTTGACTTTAACAATTGAAACATTTATTTCAGAAACACCACATATCCCAGTTTAAAAATATGGACATGTGTCGTTTCTGAAATAACCGATTCAATTATGATATGGAATTTGAAAATAATAGTTTCATATTATAAATATTTGATTTAAATATTAACATTTAACATTTTTGGGCATACTGATTCATAGCTGTTTGAGTTACACATTTTTGAACCTATTACCTGTCAGATGTACTTAATGCATCTTATTTTATTATTGAAAATTATTCTTGTTTTCGAATGATTCTTTTACACCGTTAAATGTATAGATTCTGTATTTAAAATATAGAACCACCACAGCAGAGCCAAATAATATATTGACTTTTGGCCTCGAAATCAGGATTCCTGAACTACTGTGCCTATTGTAGTTAAATGTAAAACTGGTCCAGCCAAAACCGTTTAAATTCCCTAAACTGGTACCAACTAAAATATCGAACCGAGTTCTATGAAAAGGTTAATAAATGCTCCTTTCATTAGGGCAAATGCAGTTAGCGTGTTTCAATGCTTTGTTCCTCTTTTGCCGGTACCGGTATGTTGTATGCTTTGTTTCTATGCAAATTTCATGTTCATTCATTAATGTTCTCTTTGAATTGGACCATTTAGTTAGAAGTTCATAGAATTATTAATAAAAAAAAAATTAAGCGTGTTTGTAGAATGGAGAATTGTAAGTACTATTATTAATTGCACTTAAATATATTTACTACCAGATGTATATAAAGTTCCTATTAATATAACTTAGATAAACTATACAGTACCCACAATATTGAACGGTTGTGAAGATTTTGCGGGTCTAAACGACGGACATGGTCGGATGAAACTAAAGCTATGCCCACACCATACTATACTACTATAGTACACACTATACCCCACACTATACTATACTATCCCGCACTATACCCACACTATACTATACTATAATATATAATATATAATTATAATAATATATAATATACTATACTACACTATACTAGTTCGTTTTCGACATCGCTATCTAATCTTTTAATATCTTGAAAATTTGAGTTTCTTTTATAAATAATTTCTGTATTTCATTTATATCACTATCTCATTACCACATTTTTTTTTTTTTTTTACTTGAGATGATATTTTAGCCACATAAAGCCCATCGTTGAATATGAAAAATAAAGGTTTGCTTATAGTGTTATTATCATCAGATAATTAATTATTGATTAATTAGATTTAAAAAAAAATCTTTACTCGGTAAAAATATGGTAACAAACAACTTCATTAACAATATATTTAATCTTACCTGGTCACTTTTACGTCAGTATATGTTAAACTGTTTTAGAGTAATGTGCTTTAGACATTGGTCAGTCTTTTTATAGCTGCTGATGTGTGATGTGTTATCTCTGGTCAGGATTTTTGAGACCTGGTGCGTAGACTACGTAGTTATGAACAGCTATTTTAAAGACCCGACTTTTTTTTTTTTTTTAATAGGTATTGTCGCCTTTTTTTTTGTTTTATATCTCATTAATTAATAAATTCGATTAATTAAAACCAGAATGTAATACTGAATAGTTAGTTGACATCCGCATGATGGTATAGAAGGATCAATCCCTAATAATACTGAATATATTACTTTTCTGATGATAATAACGCTATAACCAAACCATTATTTTATATATTAAAAAATGGCCTATATATGGCTGAAATATCATATCAAGTAAAAAAACAATATATTTCTTTGGGATAGTTTCGGAACACAAATGAATTATTTGTTTTTAAAAAAAAATTGACGAATGAAATACATAGTGATAATAATGAAATAAAGAAATAATTAATAATAATTTTTAAAAAGAACTCAAATTTTCAACGTATGAAACGGATAGGCAGCAATGTCGAAAACGAATAGACATCTAAATCGACCAGTGTGGACATAGCTTTAGGTTCGTCCGACCATGTTCGCCGTATAGCCCCGCAAAACCCTCACAACCGTTCAGTATTGCGGGTACTGTATAGTATGTCTAAGTTATATTAATTTGAAGCTTAAAAGGGTTTTATTATATAGAAGTAATCAATTTGAAATGAAATTAATCCATATCTCCTGTAAATAGTCACCTTAAATGTTAATTATATTTTTATATAATAATTTATCCGGATAGAGATAATAATTTCAACAGACTATACTTGAATTAGTTAAATGTTGAAATTTTTTTTTAACTTGATATTACACCCACACACACACACACACACACACATATATATATATATATATATATATATATATATATATACATTGTATTTACATGCGTTTTTAATGTGGAATATATCTTAGAGTGGATAACTGTTAAAGAGAATATATAATTCTTAAATTAAAAAGAAACAGAAAACTTTATCTTCTTTCTTGTAATTTTTTGGGAGGTTCCTGTAATTATTTTATTATTATGTATTGTTTTCTCCTTTATTTCATTGACGTTTCAGATATAATATAATATAAGCTGAAAAAAAAATGCTGATGGTGAGGAAGTATTTCGAAACGTTAATGAAATAAAGGAGAATAGAGTGCATAGAAGCAATATATTGCCCCATAAAAAAAAAAAAAATAAAACTTTACGAAAACTCATCGTTAATCAGAATTACAACTTTAAAAGTTGCGTAACCAAACCTTAGTATTCGGTTAATGCATTCTTAAATCAAGCATTAATAATTCTAGAGTCGGTTGGCTGTGTTATAAATAACAACAAAGAGAAATTCTCTTTTTGTTCGAGTTTCTCATAAAGAACTTGAAGTGGGGCCAAATAAGTTCCGTTTGGATGTGGCTGGTAATAAACTGCTTCACCAATCGCGAACGAATCTTCAGCGCCTATTATTCTAGTATTTCATGTTGCGTAACTTTACAGTTATAGGGTTCGATTTTTATATTTTAAACTATTCATTTTTTTTCAAATTAAAGCCTGTGGTGAACTAATACCTCCTTTTTTTGATATATTTACTTTTTATTTGAAAAATGATAAACATTCCACTAACGTTTCTTGGCTTTTTCTCTCTCATCTTCAGAATAAAATAATTCTGCAATATTTAAAGATTTTTTGATTCATCTATTTCACAAATTTTTATATCACATTATTTCCAATTAGCTATAATACATTATAAAAGAACATATTTCAATTATCTCAAATTACATACACATTTTATATTTAATTTCGTGTTGTATATCCTATATTGCTGTGATTAATGTTGTATATTGTATATTGTTGTGATTTATATAGTATATTGAAGGACTTTTTTTGATCGGTTTACTCTCAGGTTTTTATTTTAGTAAACATTGAAAGATTTCAAACAGCAGTAAATACATAACCATTCAGCGTTTCGTCAATTCGTGCATCATTTGGATTATACACTATTAAGTCACGCTCCACTTCAAGTGCCTAATACAGTTTAATATTATACAGACATCACGTCATTCGTAAACTGTTAAACATACTCGTATAGTAAATTAACGATCTCATAGCAGCAAAGACTGTAAGATTAATATATATTTAATATATATACATATATATATATATATATATATATATATATATATATATATATATATATATATATATATATATAATACATATATATATATATACATATATATATACATATAATACATATACATATATATAAAACATACTCGTATAGTAAATTAACGATCTCATAGCAGCAAAGACTGTAAGATTAATATATATTTAATATATATACACATATATATATATATATATATATATATATATATATATATATATAAAACCTGTACCATGATTGGTCTTGGGTTCAGTACTTGGTAAGGACCGTACTGTTTCTAGGCCAACGGTTGTGCAAGGAGGTGATTCGGCCGAGATCCCGCTCAACCGCCAGGTTTTTCCCCCAATTAAGGGTACCCACTTTATAGAGGCTGGGTGAGCCCCAGGAGCGTCCTCCGATCCCATGGGGTCGATTCATGACTGAATACAGAATAAATAGTTATCTGCCTCATCCGGTCTCGAACCCAGGACCTTGAGATAAGCGCAGTTCCTTACCCACTGAGCTACCCCGC
Source organism: Rhaphigaster nebulosa (assembly GCA_948150685.1). Taxonomy (NCBI): domain Eukaryota; kingdom Metazoa; phylum Arthropoda; class Insecta; order Hemiptera; family Pentatomidae; genus Rhaphigaster; species Rhaphigaster nebulosa. The sequence goes on from OX411309.1 coordinate 4,361,665, forward strand.
TCCCTATTTATATATATATATATATATATATATATATATATATATATATATATATATATATATATATATATATATATATATATTTTTTTGCCTTCATTTTTATATTCACACTTGTCAATGATTTGGATAGGATCATTACAGAATGAATAAAGGAGAATGAATGAATGAATAAAGCCTTTTTTTACAAAAATTAACAGGATTTTACTGATTATATTACTTTTTACTTCAGATGCCACTTACAATATTTACAATTTTATGAACATTTTTTTTCTCGTTAATTTATGTGGGTCTTCCCTAAGGGAAGGCCTTCCCCTTATTACAAAATAAAAGTGGTAAAAATAACGTCGGATTATCGAACCTCGGATTACGAAGACGCAAAGTAATATGGTAGGTAAATAAAAGTTATATAAGTAATATAGGGTGAATCATGGTTGGTCTGAAATAGAACAAACTGGTGCTCTATAAAATGTATTATACCTGAAAAACAGTATCAATAAATGTAACCACATTAAGAGTTTAATAATATAGAGATTAAATGGTTTTACAGAGAGAAAAGCATTTGAAAATTTATCATGTAAAAACTTATCTTGCAGTTATCATGAAAATAATATTTTAGTTTGTTCTCAGCACATGGTTTTCACTTGATACATTATCTCTTATTCAATATAAACAAATCCAAAAATGGCCAAATGATGGAACGAGAATTCCTCAATATGGAAATAGATTAAGTTCTACCTGCAAAGATGGACTGTTTAATTTTTGTTGTTAATTAGGTTCTTCTGTCACCTGTAAAAGTTAATGCGGAATATTGGTTTTTTAATCATATACATAAGTTAAATTATATTCAATAAATTATTAAACATTTGTATGAATAATTATTTTGAGCACTGTAGTTGCTAAATACCTAATTATGAATTTAGGCGTAATAGTCGCGTATTGCATAATATTATTACAACAGGAGTCGATTCTAAAATTTCAATTAATTAATGTCGTTGCATAATCAGATAATTTTTTATTTATGAGGGACTAAATTTATTTATTTTTCATGTTTTAAACCGCTTTTCAAATATTATTAAATATCTCTAGAAACAGGAAAATTAATGTGTTTTAAAGAAATTTATTATTGTTTCCAGAATATAATTTTTTTCGCTATAATCCTTTGAAAATTATGCTCTTACAAAACAAGACACCGATTACGTCATCATGATTATATCATTGCTTTTATATTCTATAAAAGGGGTTGACCTTTACGTAATAAAATCATAAACTGTGAAATCTTCGGTTAAGTGCCTCTCCTTATTTAAAGGATAATTCTGAAAGCACCAGTTTCCCTCTGCTTTTGAAACCTCAACTTAGAAGAAAATTGAGAGGACCTGGCAACGGGACAGAGCTCAAAATTGGTTTTTAAAACATTCAAATGTAGGACAGTTTTATGTGTTGTTGAAGAATTAAATTACTAAGAAGTTATCTATTTTCCAATAAAATTTCAGTACACATTACTGCACACAGTACACATAAGTACACAGTACACATGAGTACACAGTAGGCATTTCAGTACTTTGAGCTTTTACTATATATTATATTGTTTATTTTCTAAAATAAAAAATCATTTTACTTATTTTTTTTTTTATTGATAAAGGTGTAGACAAAAATATCTGATGTGGACAAGACATGACTTCCTTGTACGCCTATTAAACTATAAATCGGAGGCTCAAAAAGTGATCCTGAATTTGGTTACTAGTTTCCGAAGATTGAAGTATCTCAAAAACGACACTTGGCGTACCGACATCCATCTATTGGCACACACACAGACATACTCTTGTTTCTGGAGGTCTCAATCCGTTATTATATGTCGTTTTCTTTCAGTAGGTAACAAGTTCCTAAGAGATTTGTTCGTGTTCCCTAACAACATTAGAACTGTCAATATCACTTGATGAAGCATTGGAAATCGACAGTTTCGACATTTTAAGCGGAAAAACACAATCAACTTATATCTTATTCTCCTACTGCAGACTTGTTCATCGAACAAATGGGGAGGAAAACCAGTATTTTACACTCCATTTTAACACTTAAAGCAAGTAATAAAAATGTTTAATTGGATTGGAAACCAAATTGCGTTTGTAACCTTTATTACCGAAACATATGATTTCTGCATTTAATTTTAATATAATTTTTTATGTAAATTTATTGTGAACTTCAAGTAAAGTACCCTTTTCAGCTCACCAATTTTAACAAAAATCTAGTAAATACATTCATATCGATATAAAAGTCCTATTTACCAAATTTGAGATGTTTTACATTATATTTTAATATAATTTATGATGATAGTCTAATATGGCATTCAAGTAAAGTATCATTTCCGGTCTGCCAATGTTAACCAAAATTTATTATATTATTTAAATCAATATATAAGCCATAAATACTAAATTTGAGAAGTTTTGCATAGTATTTTAATATAATTTTTTATGGAAATTAAAGTACCACTTCCGGTGATCAAGCAGTGACCAAAAATGGAGGTTCACCACTAGATTTTTCAAGAATCCTAAATACAAAATTTTAACTGTTTACAGCTTGAGTTATGCGAGATACGAACGTACGTATTAACGCCATGACGAAATTAGTCAAAATAGATTCAGGGATGGTCAAAATGGATATTTCCGTTTAAATCTGAAAACCAAAAATTTTCGCGATTACAATACTTCCTTTACTACTTTACAAGGAAGTAAAAAATAGCAGTTTGGAATTATTTGGTTAAATTTTCATTTGTTATAAAGTAAAGTAATATTTAATTTCTTTTTGAATAATTAATAGTTATTTATAATAAGCAGTCGTAGGTGCACACACTTAGAGATAGTCCTTTCCTAATTGAGCGCTGATTAAACATATGGTTGGTGACCGCTGGTTAATCTGTATGAGTAGATGTAATCCAGGCGGGATGATTTATTTTTTAAAATAAATTACTACGGGATTTTCTCAACGTGATAATTAGGAGAAAAAATAGTAGAAACAAATATTATAAGCTTTAGATAAAATCGGTATATAGCAACATATTTTTTTCACGTTAAAGATGTGAAATTAATTTGTTTAAGAAAAAAAAAAATGTACGTATGTACTACTTCATTTAAAAATACGGAAAAAAATTAGTTTTAAACAATTGAAGTTGGTCAACAATTTTTCGCAAAAAAAAATTAAAAAGCGCGAAATATGGCCATTTTTGGCCATTTTATTACAGGCCTTTTAATTATCGCAGGGACTTGTTTTGAAGTGGCTTTTGTTAGTGCCTTTTCATAATAAAAATTATAGGCACAAATAATAATAACTTTTCTCGGAAATATAGAAAATGTAAAAACAGCTGATCTCGAAAAAAGGTTTGAACAATGGCCAAAATGGTCCTAGAGCCATTTTTCAATTTTTCAAAGCGCTATTTGTTCCCGAGAAGTTTTTCTCTGCAACACTATTTTCATGAAATATATGTCATTAGATTCGATTAAATACCTAAAAAACGCGTTCATTCAAACACGAGATCAGAAAGGGCGAGAAAATATTCTTTCTATCACGCTGCGGTGTTCGATGCCCGGCCGTCAGAGAACCTTCCTCCGTTCTTCGTTAGTTCTCTACTGCTTCACTTTTAGTGCCCGTTTCGAGAAACAGCTCTATGCTCAAACGCGTTTTTATATATTTAATCGAACCTCACACATATTTCATGAAAATAGGGTTGTACAGAAACTCTTCGAGAACAAATAGCGCTTTGAAAAATGGCTCTAGAAGCATTTCGGGCCTTGTTCAAACCTTTTTTCGAGATCTCCAGTTTTTACATTTTCTCAATTTCGGGAAAAATTTATTATTATTTTTGCATACAATTTTAATTACAAATGGGCATGAACAAATTCCACTATATAAGCCCCAAAACAAATGCTTCAGATAATTAAAAGGCCTATAATAAAATTATCAAAAATAGCTATATTTAGCGGTTTTTAATTTTTTTTTTCGAAAAGTAGTTGATCGACTTTAATTGCTTAAAACTATTTTTTTTAATCGCTATCACGTACTATTTTTATTTTTCTTAAACAATTTTTTCGTCATATTTATGAATTTTTTCACCATGTTGCTACACACCCAATTTATTTAAAAAATATAAAATTTATTTCTTCAATTTTTCTCCTAATTATCATGTTTAGAAAGTTCCGTGGAAATTTATTTCAAAAAATGAATATTTACTCTATTGCGCCTGGACTAATGATTGTAGACGCTCAATGTACACAGTTGAGACAAAATTTATTAATTATGCTCGATATGTCTGGAATTGGAGGCAATGTTGTCTTAGTATTATCGCTGGAAAGTTTGGCTGGAATTATAGCCAGTTTAATAACCTATTTAAGCCAGAGCAGGAAGGTCGTAATTAAATAGGAGGGTCCTCCGCGAAATAAAAGGTCAAATAAAAGCCAATAGTTTTTTTCATTCCTCTTATACCAGTTCGCCAACATTGCTTCCATGTTATAGTTTCAACCCTCAGGAAGAGAACTTATTAATTAATCCAATCTAATATCAATTTAGAAGTCCGGCAAGTATCCCCATCCACTTCGAGATTTTATAAAGCTCATTGTGGATTATATTATATTATTATATTATATTATATTTTATAATCTTCAATAATCTGATTGAAGAGAATATCTTTTTGGCCTCGCATCGGTTTTTCAATATTGATATCTTTCTCTTTCAAATAGGTTTATTTGAGTCTTATAACCGGAAAAAAATATTTGAAGCTTTTTTCACTTCCATAAAGCTACAAACAGGAGTGTTTCAACCTTAAAGCCGGGAAAAACGTCCGAATCAGGAAGTTTGTGAAAAAAAAAACCAATAAACCGATCATTCTTCAAGCTTGATAATCTATTTTCATTCTTCCAAATTCTTTCAGGATCTCATGCAATTCTCTCCGGGTGTATTCTGGACCGTTTCAATACAATTTAGGAAAAATACCCAAAAAAATTATTACATAGAAATAATTATATATTTTTACTCATTATGGACTTTGAATGTAAACAACTGAGTATTGATAGTGTCGAGAAATTAAAAAAAGTGTATTACTACATGATGGGAGTACATAAAACGCTAAATTTGGCTTAAGAGTGATTTTATGGTTAATTAATTAAAAAGAAGAAAGGAGAAGGAGAAAGGTTTTATTCAGTTTATGTAAAAAGTTTATATAAAAAGAAAAAGCTGTTTATATAAAATTGTTTATGTATAAGCTGTTTATATATAAAAAGAAAAAAAAATTGTACAAGACTTGTCTTTCTCAAATAAAGATATATTACGTTATTATTATATATAAATAGAACGTATTACAAAACGTTACTGTCATGACTTTACAATTATATTTTCAATATCTTATGTTTATTAATTATTTTAAAATATTGTAATCATATTATTAATACATTTCCGACTGTTACTCTATATTATTTATCCATTTATTTGAGCTTTGTTAGTATTATTTAAATATTCTGTATACATATACCTATGTTGAATGTTATAAATTCATAATGTATATAGTATTATTTGGAACGAGATTTAAACAGAATATTACTGCTTAATGATTAAGTACTCATTATATCTGAAGTAATAAAAAACAAAATGGCAGAAGAGGGCGGAATATTTTTTTTGCATAATATAGTTTAATATTGGCCTAAAGTTCATGTTCATAACCAACATTTAACCAGACACAAAAACCAAAAAGAATTATAACATTCTTCATAAATATGGTTCATAAAATGATAATTTTAAAATAATATACGTAAATAAACACACTAATTAGCATGGGGAACAACTACCACGTATGAAACCACTGATAACTATGAGACTTGAAATTCTGACAATGTCTGAGTTCAGATTGACTTTACAAGAAGTGGCAAGAAGGAGGGGAAGGGGATTTATTCGATCACAGTTTGATGAGCCGGTTATCAAGCTTGAAGAATGCAGGATTTCCTTTCCAAAAAAGCGGATTATACGAACTAAATTCTAATGATTGTGCAGCCACATACACGGAAAAAACTGGAAGATCTCTAAATCAGAGATTAAAGGAACATATACGTGCATATAATAATAAGACAGAATTCCAACTTTGCAATTAATTTAAATGAAAAAAATCATAAATTCATCAAATACTCAGGAGTTAAATTAATATATCACGTTGAAAACAGCCACCAATTAAATATATATGAAGTACTTGAAATAATAAAATCCTTCAAATCCAATCCAGGTTTTTACTTAAATGACCAAATAAATATCTCGAATAGTCCAATCTTAAATTTATATCCATCTATAACAGAAAAAACAATTACTCACCGTCATTACTGGAAAAACCCTGACCCTTAAACCGTTTACCTATAAACATCCTACCTACCTTTCGTTCATTGTTAGTTCAATGCGAGAAGAAACCAGTACAAACTTTTCTGTTTCATATAATCCATTTCAATCTTGGTGAGTATCAATATGTATTTGATTTCTTGACTTAATTAAATTCTTAATTCATAAATGTTTTATTATACTGATTTATATTAATCTAATTTAATATGTCTAATAATACCAAACTATATTTTGAATTGCTTATTTTTGAATTTTTTGTGCGTTTTTAGAACTGAGGATGGATGTATAACATTCGAAACTAGTTTTCAATAAAACAAATTTATAGAAGTGGCAAATAATTTATCGATCCCTAATTAGATTGATCCTTCTGTACCATCATGCGGATGTCAACTAATCTAGATGGTGTGTCTTAAAGAAAGTAAAGCGACTGTAATAAGATACTATTCGCTAGGGTCTGAGAGATCATCGGTTTCCGATATGAAAATAGTCCAGGAAGACATTAGTCATGGTAAATGGGGGTGGATCGGACAGGTATATATTATAGAAGATGGTATGATGTAAGAGAGAAATAGATTCCTATTGCTCAACGTTGATACCATTTGTTCCTGTCGAAGATTTTTATCCATCCTGTTGGAATGAACTTGTTCAAAAGCTATTGGCGCTATAATGTTAACTTCAAAGCGTCGAGTAGCCGTTTTGCTGTGTTTATTTTGAGTGACAGATAATTCAATTTATTTTTTGTTGATGATGATTTTTTATATCATACTCATGTCGACATGAAAGCACAGGAATCCCAGTTCTCCTCAGCTTCGTAAATGGTTAAAATGGTTAATGACGATCTAGGGAAGGTCGTCAAAATTGTTTTTGTTATTTCTCTAAATAAATAAATATGAAGACCGAGAGTTATAACGCTAACAATATTTTCCTGCATATCCCCCACAGCTGAAACCCGTTACTACCTAACTCTTCAATTTAGACCTCTCATCTTAGACGCAATCCTCCCATCTACGTTTTGGCTCGGCCTCAAGGACATTTACCTATCAGCACTGTGGGCTGTCTTGCCAATCCAACGGGACTAAAGTCATTATTATTATGAAAATAAAGCATTACTTAAAATTTCGCTCATTTTATTTCTCTTACAGACTTTAACTTTAAATTAATTTTGATTAAGTCTTCTTATTTTATTACTAAATTTCAAAAATAATTTCATTACGTAGTAAAGCATAAAGATGTTTATAATACGATCTAATATTTTTTTTATTAACTTCTGATATTTGCTAAGTATAAAACATAATAAACTATTAAGCTTTAAATTTATAATTAAAGCCAGGAGAATACTTACTCGGTCTTAACCTCTTTTTTTTTTTAATTGCTCTTTTTGGCGGTGGGACAGTGAATGAGAACTCAGTTATTTTACAAGCATTTTAGCATTTTTTTTTATTTCTCGAGATGTTATTTGAGCGTGCGGTCATAAATCATACAATAATGAAATTTATAATTTAATGTATGCCTATGTTTCGGCCTAAGTTGTAGGTCTTCATCGGGGCTAAGAAGAACAAGATACGAGAAGAACATAAATGAGATAAATAATTATGTTAGGATTAAATAAGGAAAATACAGAGAAAAAAAATATTACGAAAAATATATAAAATATTTACAAGACACAAAGAATATAAATTGGAAAAATACGTGTTATGATAAGGGGTAAGGGAATTTATGTAGTAAAGAGGAAGCATACAAACAGAAGAATAAACAGGAAAGAGATGTACAACAGGTGAGAAATAATGAAAGAAAAAGAAGAAAAGAAAGGAAAAATAAAAATGAAGAACCTTACTCGATTCTTCACCAGTTGGTTATAGACTACCAAATATTAAATAATTTTTCGTAGGCAGCCATCCAAACAAAGACTACAAAATATTAAAAAAATAAGCAATATACTTTAATTGTTATCTACTCTTGTTTTATTTCATTTAAATGTTGTACTTTTGGGGCTCAACCATCGGATATATAGTGGATACAATTAATTGGAGGAAAACCTGGTGGTTGAGCATGATTCACCTCAATTCACCTCCTTGCACAACCGTTGAACTAGAAACAGTGCATCCTTTTTATTACCGAAGGTTTTTTTTTTTAATATCATAGACCCCAGGTCCTTAGACTTTTCTACTTATTCAAATGTAGTCCAGTTAATTATTATTTTTATTAATATATATATATATATATATATATATATATATATATATATATATATATATATATATATATATGTTATAATATATTATGTTTTATTTAATTATTAATTATCCTTAATTTATCCTCATAAATAATCGCCCATTTTGCTGGTGTCTAAGTCACTCGGAAGAAGAGTGACAAAATTAGAAAATTTTGGCTTTTCTTTCTTTTCCATTTTTTTTTTTTTTGCTAGAAAACTTCCAGTAAAGTTTGCTAGTCAAACATAATGATTTTCTTCAAAAAGCTATGGAAGAAGGACATAATCTATACTATCTTGATAAAGATGATACTAAACTATTTTTAATATATATATTAATAATATTTTTTTTATGTTCGTTACGTTTCCGAATAGTATGAATATTTTTCTTCTGTAATAATAAATTAAAATATTATCATTTATATTAAAATGATTTATTTGTATTTAACAAATTCAACAAAATATTTTAAGTTGATTTTTTTTTTCAAATTAAATTTATCGTTTGGTAAAATTTTTTTTTTTTCATAAATGTGCTCTAATATACATAACCTCTACATACATATACATAAACTCTTTTGTTTTGTTTTTTATCAAAAACTCATCAATTATAAAAGATCATTTTAAATATCTTTTACGAGACAATTATCAACTATTTTGACTGTTGACAACTTCCTTCATTTTGCCACTTCTATTTTTTTTTTCAATTTTCCGGCTACTTTCATATTGTAGAATAATATTTTATATGGCTAATTGAAGGTAACCTTAATAAGTTAAATGGTTTATTGATAAATTTAATAGATCGCAAAATATAATTTGGTCTTGTTTTATTTTATTAAGAATTTCGAAATTCATCAAAATTTATATACTCAACTCCTAAGAAGCTTGTGATATCAGTAATAATTTAATTGTCAATCGTCTTTTCATGGATTTTTAAAAAAAAATTTTCCAGATATTTTTTTTTTCCTACTACCTTTGTAAAATTACCGAGGCAGAGAAGCCTGATTTTATGGTGCAGATTCCCGTCGGCTTTTTCCTTCCAACTCTTGACGTGGCGAATTCTCAAGTATCACAGGTATTCCCAGGCTTTGCTTTGGACCAGTTCCACATTTTCTGTTGACAATATTTAAGTAACTAATAAATTGAATTAACTCTATTTAATTAATTTTCAAAATATATTCTCTTCCTATATCACTTTCACCTTATCAGATTCGACCGCACGTGAAACCTTTATGGTGGCATAATAACAAACCCAACTTATAATATTTTGACAGCAATCGATTCTGTTCCTTTCGACTTATTACAATTTGCCAATATTGTTTTTTCATAAACTAAAAGAAGAAGAATTATGAAATTTTGCCGCCTTCTAAATTTCAACGAATGAGATCCGGAATGTGAAGAATCCTTTTTCTTTAGGATAAAGTGAGTTTTGCCATCTGAGCACAGACTAATATTATGTCTGAGAAACGTGAACTCATCACCTCTCAAACGTTTGCCTATGAGGCGTAGCAGCATTAACGTTTAATATTAACAAGGCGCCTCCCAGACGTACTATAGAATACACAAAATTAGGAGGGGAAAAATCAAGTTTAAGCGATTTTATGGTCATTTGATTTAATTCAACATCTCAGAGGTGCTTCGTTAGTCGGCTTGGGTAAGGATATTAATTTTGGATGGACTATCCTCGAAGGATTAAATAACTTCCTCCATAGTGTGCCCCAGGAAGCCGGGTCAGACCGCCACAGGTGTCGGCCGGGTGGCGCTTCCCAGCGGTGACCAGAGGCACGAGGGTTCGCGGGCCCGTCCTGCGCAGTGGAAGGATCAATATCTAGCAGGCGGCAGTAAACAGTCCTGCTCCAGCTAGCGAACTGCTCTGGTCCTCATGTCCTCTCTGCCTCTCCTTTACGGTAATATCCTTCAGTATATCCTTCAGGAGCACTGCTCTCCGGATGTCCTGGCGGGTCCCAAGGCTGGGTCGACAGTAATATTCCAAAGCCTTGACGCAGTCCATGCGGTGTCACTGGCGATGATTGAACTTAAGCAATAAACGTGATATTCGTAGTAAATATCCAGGCGTGCGTATTTTTATTTTTGTAACCAGATAACTCGCTGTAAACTTTATCATTGTTGTATCGTGTACACCGTCTCTGTCAATAAAGGATTGACCCAGTTTGTTTATTGCAATTTTAAGGTCACTTTAATAGCAACAGATAACGACTGATTTTATTGACATTACTCAATTTATGACTTTGAACCTATTGCAGATAAAAATATTTGTTATTCATGTCAAAGAGTTTTAAATTTACTGTAGCCATATAAAATTGAGTCATAGTAATGAAATGCTTGCATGAACCTTTAAATCCCTCAAATTCTTTTAATCTTGTTTTCATTTCTATATCATTATTTTCAAAAACATATTATTAATATGACTCCATTGTTCAACAAAAACATTTAACATTGTATACATTACAAATTACTCTAACAAATAATAAAGTGAGACGTCACAAAATTTACTTTAATTAATTTTCTTTGTTCGTATACTGATTTTAAATCATCATAATAGTTTCAAATACACTTTTGATTTATGCAATAATTGTATACAAATATAATGATTGTTGTAAATTAAATTGATTAATGAATGCGATATCTTTTATAAAACCAATAATTTTTTCTTAATTCATTTAATTATTTCGGTCCTTTAGGGACATCAAACCTGACAATTAACATTAAAAAATTGATGAGGTTGTACATTTTGAACGTATTTAATTTATCCTGATATTTTATTAAAATTCGCATTAAATTAATAAAATAAATTTCATAAAATCTTTACTTTTGTATTATTTATTGGGTAATTTCTTATTTACTTTGTTTTGTAATTTATTTTTTTATTAAAATTGATCACAAGTAATCTAGGTTTCTAAATAAAGTTTTATGTTGATTAAATGAATTTATTATTTTTAAATTTGTTTAATGCCTCGACAAGTTACTATCTTGGCATCTTGATTTCCAGAATTTATAACTCGTATATAATTATTTATTTTACTTTCAAAGATTCGAACTAATTCTAATATATTTTTATAAAAGTATTGTCGGTGTATAAATGTTAATTTTTTATTTATTTATTTTTTAAAATAATGGCCTCTTAAAGTGACGACTGGAAAAATCAGTGTAATTTTTGCTTCCTAACATTCTAATCAAATTATATAATATTGTCAGCATTGCCAGAACAAAATTGTAATTTTAGGTAAATTTACAATAAACAATTGAAATTGTACAATCTTCTTTTCGAATTTCGTAGAAATTAGTAGTAATCTTAATATGTCAGCAAATGAGAACTTCCATTAAATACTTGATTTTCTTCCTTGTCAAAGTGTTGAAGTTTCGGAGTTCTGTCCTAATTATCAAGACGAACTATAAAAATCATATAATTAATTATGGCTAACATTTATATCTCGATATGTTCAATAAATAAGACAATTAGTTTTATCTATGAGGAAAACTTATCTGTTTTTTTTTTTAGTTTGTTTTGATAATGGAGACGCAGCCCCGAAACGTCAACAAATTGTAAAGGAAGATAATAAAGTATCTATCAGTGGTCAGCCTCACACATGTTGGAAGCTCGAATATTATTGCTTCGAGTAAAAAAAATTAAAGATTTGACTGCATCCTGTAATTCCTTGTTTATTAATTTTTTTTATTTATTTATTTTTTGTATGCTTACTTCCTCTATTTATATGTTACTACGACATTAGTTTTAAACAGATACGTAATGATTTTCCAACAGTTTCCAACTCTTTGTCCTGTGATTACTTGGCACTTACAACATCTGCGAAGTTAACAATGGATATGAAAATTTTCATTTGCAGACATATTGAAGATGAAAATTTTTAATGATGATGACTCCCAAAAATATTAGTTATTTTTTCATGGGTAGTTAACAAACCTATAAGAGAGAGATTATACGATCCGGTGTAATTTAATAATTGAGTCATCTCCTTATATTAATGATGCAAAACATAAAAGAATATGGTGATTGGTTAAATAACCAACTAAGAAGATATTTAAACCAATAGTAATGACCCTACTATCTGCTAACTGCTCCAAGGAGTAACAGAAGCAGGATTTACTTTCTTAATTTGGGGTTAAGCATCGTAGTATTTTGTAAACTCTATCGCTTCGCGAATTCAATTTGAATTTAGGAGACAGTTTTATCAAAGTTAATAGCTCTTTAAGAAGTTTACGGTTTAATTATCGTTCCTTGCCCTAGCTCTTGCCAGGGTTCATTCGTTTCGTTACTTCGTTTTGTCTCAAGAAAATAACTGAAACATTAGGTCACACCCAAAATAAAATAATGCATATGCTTTTTATTTTTAAATATCATACAAGATTTTGAACATGCCAAAATTAAAGAAATTGACAAAAAAAAAAACTTTTATTACGTCTCAAATCTTTATTTACATATCTGGTGATGTACCCGTTTAACTTCTGATCAAGCTGTAACTTGTATATAATGGAAAACTTTATAGATCATTTATAGATCACCTTAAGTTCCATTAATTCATTCATATGCTCTATGCTCCAAAAACAAAAAGAAAAAAGATTGTAATTTTTAATAAAATACCTCCATGCATTTCTGTAAAATACCTCCAAATTATAATTATCGTATTTTTCAGATAATTTTAAGATTTAAAAACACTGAAAATTATTACACTTTGGTTTATTATTTCCATATTGTTACATATCTCTTCCCCCCCAAAAAAAAAAATTATTTGGTTTGAATTTTTTATTTATTTAGTTTTAAAAAATGCAAAATCATTAGGAATCGAATATTTTTTTATGACTTTTCAATTAAAAAAATCTAGGAGATTAAATATTTTTTCTTTGAAAAGGACATTATTTATTGTTGATACAATTATTACATCATTAGTAAACCATTTGAAATTATTGATTTAAATTTTTTATGTATAACTATTTGAAAATAATATAGCAAAATTTAATAATTTGTAGTATTTTAAACATTTAAAATTATCCGGAAAATACATTAGTAAGAAAATAAAATTTATAACTGCTGGGCTTAAAATTTAATTTTCAGAAACATTATCCAGACAGGTAATATTATTTTAAAATGCATGGAGGGTTTTTATTAGAAAATTGGCCAGGTTAACTAGGCTCATCTTATGACTATCTTTTTTCTTTTGAATTCGCAATTAAAATTTTACGCAATAATATCGGATCGTTACTTAGTTCAAAAGTTCACCACGAGAATTAAGAAGGCGTAAACGAAGGAGTACCTTGTTTACTTATACATAAATTTTGTATGTATATATATATATATATATATATATATATATATATATATATATATATATATATATATATATATATATATATATATAGTTTCCTTACTTTTTAAGCTAAAATATAGGCTAATCCTATTATTTTTTATCAATTGAATCCTGAGGCATTAAACTAATATAAGGATAAAATGAATTTAAAATATATGAAGTTCCAAATTTAAATATTAAAAAATCCAAAACAATACTTTCCAAATAGTGATAATTAAATAATCAGTCAATATTTCGCTAATTGAGACATCAAAAAACGTTATGGTCAGATAAATCCAGAACAGAGATCGCACAAATGAAATATGCAGCAAAAAAAAAATGACTTCACTCACTTCGGTTAATTTTTTTTAGGCAGTTGATGTGAAATGTGCTGCCTACGCTCCGCATTGATACAATGGAATATAATAGAGTTTATTTAACAAACAATTATAATCTGTTCGACCAGATGATCTGTTAGTGCCAAGAGTATCATATTATATATTATTATATGGTTTCAGAGTATTCTGAAGTATATTAAATATACAATACTATGTATATTTAATATACTTCAGAATATGACATTATAATAATACTATATTAATTATGGAATGATGTGAGCTTATTTATTTAAGTTCTGAAGATGCTTTAATTAACAAAACGTTGACTGGTTGGTTATTTCTTGATATTTAAATGACTCGAGATTTTTTTTATTATTCATTTTTTTATTGTAATCTTTTAATAATAACCTTCGTTTATTTTTTAGAGTTTTTTGCTCTCATTATTAAATATATATATATATATATATATATATATATATATATATATATATATATATATATATATATATATATATATATATATTTAATCCATTGAGAAAATGGACTAAAAGGAACAACACAAGTACATACATACATACATTACACACATACATACAAATTACACACTACATAAATAGTTTGTATACAATACACAAAATTAGTCGTGAAATATTGCAGAAGAAGCCATAAAATAGAAAAAATAAAACCCTTCATCTGTTTGTATTGTACATAACTGGGGTGCATGAGGACTCGTTGAATTTTTGTGCGGCTTCCGTGTGTTTTTTGCGGCCTTCATAAAAGCCAGCTCTGCTATTTACTAATATTTTATTATATGAAAGCCGCACAAAAATTCATGGAGGGCGCACGTTCCCCACCTGTTGTATTGCATATTATATATCATTCATATAAAATTGTCATACTTGTGATATCATGCTTGTAGTATTATAGTATTATATCTAAACAATACAGAAGGCTATTCCCCAATTTACTGTTGACCCCCTGGGACTCGACAGCTCCATTAAGAACCATTGTCATGTTGAGGCCACTTAGCCCTTGTCTATGTCTGCAGATCTCTTGTGGGTTTTCTCTACTCCTCAAGTCAACGTTTATTTTTTTTTACTTATTTGTTGTATTTGTATAAATTATTCTTTTTCAACTTATATAGCGACAAAATATTATTATTATTAATTATTTGATTATTAGGATATATTTTTTATAATTCATATTACAAGACAACTGTGTTAGTTTAAAGAGTTTTTCATAAATCAGTAAACAAACCGTCAATATCAGATCTGGATATAACTTGTTAGTTCAGAATATGAGCTGTAGAGCTCTTTTGAGTTTTTAATCTTCATTTAAAATTAAATATTAAAATTAAACAATTGCATTAACTAAAACAATTTACCTGCGATAATAGTTTCACTACTATCGCAAGTAGTCACTAAGTTTTTAATTTTAAATTTATAATCAATATGTGTACTAACAATAATAATTAATAAGTGTAGTCTTCCTTATCTATTCATTGTTTTTTTTTTAAATTATCTTCAACGTTTCGAGGTTTTTTTCTTATATCTTCAGAATCTTATTATCATATTATTCAACCTTAAAAAATTACTTATAATTCATTTTTTCTCACAGTCTTCTACAAATTCATATATTATATGTAAACATACATTGTCGTTAATAATTAATAGTAAATCTATTAATTATTAATTATTAATTAAGTCGTTAATAATTAATAGTAAATATTTAAGATTGAATTATACAATAAGAAGATACTGAAGATGAGGAATAAAATCTTGAAATGTCGGAGAAAACAATGAATAAATAAGGAAGAATTAGTTCACATGTTATTCATAATTTAAGAAAAAAGAATACCTTTCAATTTTTTGTTTTGTAATTTTATAGTTAATTAGGTAAAATTAGGCTTCCTTCCTTAAAATAATTTATTTTAAATTATATTTATTATTATATATTAACATTATATTCATTTTATTAACATCACTACATTTGATAATTGTAGTTTCAGGAATGCAGATTCCCTCTACTGCCTTTCACTCTAAACAATTTTTTTTAATTTTTCATCTATACAACACTATGACTTTCACATATCGCACTTCCAAAATGAACGTGTGTTTGTTAGAACGAACATTAGACACAGGTTAAGTTGTACATAGAAGCCCTCAGGGTGCTTCTGATTGATCACCTTTTGTATCTATAGGTTTTGGCCTTATATTTGAGGGCTGGCTGCCCTTTGAGTTGATAAGAATCCTCCTGTTAAAATGTTAAACGTTAGAAATTTTTAGCAATGCCTCTTCCATTCTGTATGTGCGATATATTATTCTATATAAAATCTTTGTAAATATTATTCATTTTTTTTTTTTACATTACAGTTCCGATTATTACATTTATTATAGCATAAACTATTATTTGTCACTTATTAGAAATATACTTTAATATTTGATGTCAAAGCAGTTTTATTTATTATTATAAATGTGACAATCGCAAGTACGGCACTATAACGAGCGGGTAAATAACTTGAAAATTTTGTGTAGAGTTATGTGGAAGTAGCGTGTATTTGATAAATAGAGCAAAAACCTTTTGGCAGTGAATATCAGAATGTGTATTTTATGATCCCGAAACATCATTTCTTAAAGAATATAAATGAATAACAATATAGTAAACTATAAATTTTTGTAATAAAGTGAGCCCCATTTGCTGCAACCTATAAAATGGTTTGGTGGCATTCTAGATAACTGGAAAAAAAAATATTTTATACAATAATATGTGTTAATAGTATATTTTACACTTTAGAACCTTCCTGATTTAGGTCTCTTCTATAAACCTCTATATAATGTTTTATGGAGATAGATGAATCCACTATCTTACATATAAATATATAAAAACAATATATTTTGATTTGACGACAGAATTTTATATGAATACGACTTTATTTATATATATATATATATATATATATATATATATATATATATATATATATATATATATACATATATATTTAAAACCCCGATGTACTATTGTTTTGTTTTCTTTTTAATTCATAATAAATTATCCTTTTACTATCTACTGTAAAGCGTTCTGAGATAGTCCTGGTTTTTATTGCCGGTATCTTCTCATACATAATTCATGATTTTTATGATGTAACGAAAATAGTTATAAATCTAATACAAATAGCAACTTGTCAACTTAGAGAAAAATGCATAGTGGCTGATCGCTCAAGTAATTTATTTGCTTGAGATTTAAATGATAATAATTATTGATTTAGATATATTTATTTTATTTTTTTTAATATTTCAACTAAATATTCGCACCTGTCCAACAAAACAATGACAATAAGCAAACGATTATGGGATATAATGGATATGAGTGGCATGATAGGCGTAAAGAAGGCTAGTACCCAGCGGAACCGCTCTATTTTGCTGAACCGTTAATCTATGAGGCGTAAGTCCATATGGGTTAAAGTAGGTATATATATTTATTGAATTTCTGCCTGATTTTTTAGTTATGACGATTTGGAAAAAACAGAGAACAGTAATTTCAGTCGTTTGTTTAGATAGACTTTCTTTAGTCTTTCTTTTCATTTTGACGAGTGGGGCCCAGGTCATCCTTCGATCGAAAATTAGTCCAAGTCAAAGTACAAAGGCAAAGTCCGTCTGAGGAATTTGGTGGTATAAGTTTGGCCGATATAAACTGGTAGGGACGTGTCTCGTCGAAGTGTGAAAGTTTAATGTTGTAATTTGTCATGATTTAACCGCATCTTCCAAAGTGAATACCAATTTTGTAAACGTACCGAGTGATTTTGTAAAGTGAGGCCAGTCTGGGGTCGTGGTGTATTGTTCAAATTGTTGTATTGTCAGCGTAGGTAGCAGTCAGTGTCTCGGAGTTAATAGATATGTCATGAATGAGTGAATGAAT
Organism: Rhaphigaster nebulosa; assembly: GCA_948150685.1. Lineage (NCBI taxonomy): Eukaryota > Metazoa > Arthropoda > Insecta > Hemiptera > Pentatomidae > Rhaphigaster > Rhaphigaster nebulosa. The sequence continues at coordinate 4,379,811 of OX411309.1, forward strand.
AAAAATAAATTTTATTCTGGTACTTTTAGTCCCCATGGAATAAAAAAAATGTTCAGTACTAGTACTATTTGTCTAGCTTACATATAGTAAATAATTAAGAAAAGTTAAATAATATAATGAAATAATGGATATTTTAATAATTACACACATTTAAATCATTATTAAATATATATGTACACCTATTTACACAGACAAGTAATAGACATAATAAACAGAAAACTATAATAGTAACTGTATGTAAACTATAAACATACAATGAAGATATATATAACTATAGTACTTACATAAATGCGGAAGATTGATAGTTAAGGAGGTGGAGAAATAATTGATGCTTGAAGGAGTTTAAGGATGAGGATTTGCGAATGGAGTTGGGCAAGGAATTCCAAAATGAAGTAGCTCGAAAGGTAAAGGATCTTCTCGAAAGAGGCGGTTCAATGAAAGGGAGAGGAATACGGGGTGAACAAATCAAGGATATAAGGAGGCTTTTTGGTTTTGAAGATTCGGAAAAGATAGACACCTAGACAGTATTGTCGTCGGAAAAACAGGTTGAAGCCACTTTAACTGGGCATAGCAACTAGAGACATGGGAACGCCTGGGGATTCCGAAGATGAATCTAATGAAGCAATTAGTCTCTTCAGTCTCATCTCAAACCCGCCAGACAATCAGCCATACACAAGGCAGCCATGGTGTACATGTGTGTATATAATGTACAGTATCGGAGTCAATATTGATCCTTGCGGTACTCCTGCCGAGGCTGGTCGAATTGAGGAAATTTCTGAACTTCAGGAAAGACTGATGAATGAGATAGTAGGTGTGAGGTAGTACGGTCTTGAATTTGAAGATAATCAAATGCCTGGGCGGCATCCAGAAATATGCCAGTTGCGTATTTATTTTGCTCTATAGATAATTTAAAAATTATATTATTCATTTAAATTAACATGTATTTAATAAATAATATTACATTTATTTCATATTGTTTATTGACCTTAATTATTACACTCCTTTACTGGGTATTCAAAATACTTATAGGGGCATTCTTTACATATTGGTGTGGCTAATGAAACATTTTTCAAAAATTAGTAACATAATTTTGTCTGTTACCAATGTCACTTTGAGTTACCATAATAAACAACATGAAACGCTACGGTGAGGTTATAGCTATGAATAATTTAATGGTAATAAGTATTGATTATAGGATTCGTTCGTTGTTGTGTTTAATAATACATTCTGAAGAACTTCCAGAAAAAATATTATTTCATAAAATATAAGAAGTTAACGAAAGTCTATAGAGTAATCGGTGTAGCTCCTAATATTTTCGGAGTACATTAATAAATTAATTTTTAAATACATCATAATATTATATGAAAGGACAGCCTGTTTTTCGTTTGTAAGGGCTAACCGCGAAATATATGCAAGCAATCTGTACCAAATTTTAAATATATCATCTTCATAGTTCCTAGATGGTTTTTCAATAATAAAATTTACCGATATCGACATAGTGGCTGTGTAAAAGCCGAAAAAACAACACTTTTTCTGCCGGAAAGAATATTTTATTTGCGCATAACTCGATAAGTATAACTTTTATACCAATGCTCATTTGAATAAAAATTAAATTCCGTACATACCATAAAAGCCATCTAATGTAGATCCTAGGAGTTGACAAAAATTAAAAATAATACATGTTGAAACTGCTTTATTTTATATCTCGAATTTAAAAAAACTATATCGGCATGGTTTTTCCAGAAAAGTATACATTTTTGTATACGCTCTACGTTCTAATTAAAGCTCAATGGAACGCATATTAAATTTCCTACAAGAAAAAAAAATCAACTATTATGACTATTATTAGCATAGATACAGCGCATTGAACATTGATGACACCAGTATTTTTCTACCGCTATAGGTCATAACCGCGTTGCTAAATAAGGATAGTATTATAATCGAGTCAAATTTTCTATATGCAGTTTTCAAGGGTTCTACGCGTTACAAAACCCAAAAAGCAACAACGTATTTTTTTGCCATTGGTCTGTCTTTGTCGAGATTATTTCTTGAACGATTAAATTAATTCTACTTTGAACTTCAATTAATTCGATTTTTAAATGCTACATTTATATAAATAGTTCATTTAATGTCAATATATAACAAAATAAAGCAATAACGAAGCATTGGCCTGTCAGCTAGAATATCAATAAATCTTTACAGTTAAGTGCAGCATGCGTTTGTAAGGTTGTCTTTAGATTATATATTTGTGATTTCAGTCCATGAATACGAGTCAGAAAATAATTTCGCAAACCTTTGCGCCAGATGGTGTTAGTGTGCTATTTTTGAACTCTAGAGTTGCTTTTATCTTAGCTGTTTCTAAATCTGACCTCTCAGAATTACGTTTTATGATCGACGGAAAACTCAGTTAAATGTTTCTCAGTAAATATGTCTTTCCGGATCATTATCTAATCTAGAATATTTATTACGTTGATAGATGAATGTTTATTATAATGAACAGATGTTCGCTGAATCTCTTATTTTTAGTCGTATTTTTTCCGAAAAAAATAGACTGTTGTACTGGGTCGAAGGTCGGCGGTGAAGGACGGGACTGCGTTTTCTATCCGTTTCATAACCCCTAGAGCACGATTATGGATATTGTGGAGATCCCCCGCTAGATTTGAACAACTCCAGCGGCTCCCTTTGGGTCAAATGAGATAAAATTCGGTGTGTAGAATTTTCTTCCAGCCAGAACGATAGAGAATGGGTGAATTCCAGTAAAACATTCGGTATGTTTACCTGAAATTTCGGCATTTTCAAAGTTTTTCGCATCTCTGCAATTCCACCAAATTAGTTTATTGGGTTGAAAATTTGTATTTGAATTGAGTTGGTATTAGGAAAGTATCTATTGGAGGTCTCAATTTGGTTCCAGCACCCTCCGGATTTTTCGATTTTTTTTTAAATATTTGCGTACCTCTGATACTCCTCCAAATTGAGCTCATTTGAACATATTGCATTTGAACAGAAATAATGAATGAAACAAAAGAAGTTTCGTCGAAATCAGATCAGTATTAGCCAAGATATGACTATTTCAACTCCAGCGACCCTCATTGGGTCAAATCAGCTGAAATTCCGTAAGAAGGGTTTTCTTTATCGAAGGTCAGCGAAGAGGCAGAACAATATAATAAAAGTATGGGTAAATTTCGTTATGTTAGGGAACTGCCTTTTGCGGGTCTTAACTTTTTTCTCTCTCCCCCGTTTTTTTTTTTATATTTTGTATTTTAGTGAAAATAGGGCTTTAATGACGGAGTTCTGCTACTCACGGATTTTTATATTTCTGGTGGCATTCCTTTAGGAAGTAGTAATTAAATTCAGCTTTGCTTACTATAAGAACTATTATAAATATACTTAAAAAAACGGATTATGGAACAATTGAACGATGGAACGGAGCGAGTGGAGTGCTTGGAGTGAAGAAAATTTCAAAGGCCCCACTGACGACCACTCTACTCCATTTTACACGTAAACACGTATTTTATAATATTTACAGTATACGAATATAGCATTTCCATTTCAATTGTAACCTTTTCCAATTCAATTGTAACTTTTTCCATTTCAATTGTAATCCAACTGGACATGAACTAATTCAATATTATTTATTTTATTATTGAAAAATAATTATTTTAATTATAATAATGATTTTTGTAATCAATTCGGCATATTCTTCCGACATTTTTTCTCCGTTACAACTTGCGGGATCAAAGATCCGATAGTAAATTCGAAAATATAGTGATTGAAAACGTAATAAACGATTCCAGTACCAAAGAAATGTCAACTGTAATAATAATTCGAAATGCGCATGATCGATAAAAAAATTCAATTCCAAAAACGGAATCAGAAAAAAAAAAAAAAAACCTAATATAAGATCCTCATATGGAATAATTCAACAGTAACGGATAAGCGAAATACGCACGCGTGATCCTAAATCCAATCCAAGAAATGGAATCAGGACCCTTGGAAACCTAATAAAAGATCCCTGTATCATAGAAAACTCCAATAATAACGGAAATGCAAAATGCGCTTGCGCGATTAAATATCCAATTTAAAAAATGGAATCAGAACTCTCGAAAACCTAACTAACAATCCCTTCATCTCAGAAAACTTCAATTTCTGTTGGGTTACAATTGAAATGGAAAAAGTTACAATTGATTTGGAAAGGGTGACAATTGATCTGGAATGGGTTACCATTAACATGTAAAAGGTTACATTTGAAATGGAAAAAGTTGCAATTGACTTGGAAATGCAATATTTCAATGCGCATAGAGCTTGGGAATCAATGGGATCTACATGGTGCTCCTACAATAGCAAGGACTTTAATTAATTTAATCTTTATCCTTCCAAAAAAATAATGGAAATTTTAAGAATATAAGAAAGTATAAATCCACTACAAATGTTTCTTTCCTTTTACTAATATTTATATTTTTAAACGTGAATGTGAAATATTCCTAATGATATTGAAATACGATATTAACTGCGTCATCGGGAAATATTAAACCGTTTACGGGCAATTAAATACAAATTTAGCTTTTGAGGCCCAATCTTAATTCCATTTCCTATTGAAACCTACATTTAACTTCCCCCGAAAGGGATAATTACGCAAAACCCACCTAAAGTTTTCCTCTTTTCCCGCCAGAACATTAATTACCTTTTTAAAAGCCTTTGTGTTTATTCTGTATTTCAAATCCTCGCTGGAATTACAAGACCATTAATTTACTGTGGTGATTAAAAAAAAAAAAAAACTTCTCACAAAACTCCCCGTTTGCTGTATTTTATTTCCTTTAGTCTTCGACGATTTGTAGCAAAGTTAAACAAAAATAAAAACAAGAATATTTATTATTTCTTTTTTAGGTTGTAAAAGCGGGTTACAACATATTAGCTCTTTATGAAAGCAACGATTTTAATGAAGATTCAATAAATAAAATTACATATATTAATTTTATATATAAATTAATAGTCTCAAAAATAACAAAAATGAATAAAAAAAGCATCTGTCCTTTTCATGAGTTCATGATTTGGCAGATGATTTTTTTATTCATTTCTATCATTTTTGAGACTATTGGCTTATTTTTTGGATTTTTCCATTTATATATTAACTATTATTTGTGTCTCATTTTGATCTTTTCTTCCAGCATATTTTTTATAGGTAAATTTAAAAAAATCCTTCATATGAATTAAATGATTATATTACTGCATATAAATAAATCAGAAATTAATTTTTAAATAGCATCTTTTTAAATCTCACAATATTATTGTGTCCACTCACAAGACTTTTCTTATAGCTTTTGTAGCAAAGTCCAATAAATTTATTTTTTAAATCTGTATCTTCGCTAATATTAGTGTGATTAAGATGGTTAAGTTTAGCTTTGTAAACAATTAAAATTACCTTTGAAATGTGCATTTGGAATGTTCCAAGAGGTGTATAGTTTTCGAGTTATACGAAAAATTAAAAAACATTGAATGGGTTTATATGGGAATATGCGTAGGATAAAAAAATAAGGGTACATAGTCAAATATGCTTTATCCTTGCTAATACAGGTCCGATTTTGACGATTTTTTAGGCTTTTAGTCAATTTAATATTTTTCATAAAATATTGTTATTTTTTTAATTATGCATTAAATAAAATTACGGTAAAAGTTCCGCAGAGCCACTGGTAAGCCTGGCCTCTTGATAGGCCAGCTAATGTTTTTGGGTCGGTCTGTACATCGAATGCTGAGTCTACCCGAAGTCTTCGATTTCGAAATCTAAAATCCAATCACTCCAACCTTGTATTATTATTTGCCGTTCATTTCCAAATTAACCCTAAACAATTTTTTTTTAAATCGCGGGCTATTTAACATTTAAATGCTGTTTAATTAATATTAATATAGTTAACGATTTTTGGAAATATGCGCTAGAATGAAGATTTTTTTAAATGTATTTTTAAAAAAAAAATCGGTTTATATATGGCAATCGGAATAGAAAGTAATGTTTTTCGTGTTACCTGAAAATTTTTCAATGTTGATTAGGGTTGATTTTGGAAATAAACGACTCATTTAATATAATTTATCTATATTAACAATTTATGATAACATTTTCGGTGTTTGTTATAATTACTTTACTTTATTTATAGGTTGTAATAAATAAATAATTTATATCTGGTTTTAGAACTTATATAATTTATGATTAGGCATTTATTTATTCTAAAATGAGATATTGAGGGGAATATATAATTCAGGCTCTTAAAATATTTTAATTAATCATCAAAGTTTAATGCTAAAAAATTGAAGAGGAATAAAATGAAAGATAATTAAAATAAATTTTTGAATACTAATAGAATTTAAAAAATAAGAATAAGATAACACATTATAAATATAACCATGCTGAGATATAGAAAACAAATAAACTGTATAACAACACGAATCATAAACCATAAATCCCTAATTTCAATAAAATAGCTTATGAAATTATAAATCAAAAATACAAAAGGGGAATAAATTTACAAAAAAAGAAAATAATAACCAGCTGAAATTCGTTCAGGCGGATATCCACGCCCAAAGATTAAAAAAATAGTGGAAAAATGATCATTCAGAAAAAATAAAAAAATAAAGGTAAAAATTAAATATATAATAACAAAGAAAGTGTTCAATGGCCGACAGACTCTGCATTCGATGTACAGACCGTCTCAAAAACATTAGCCGGCCTGTCAACAGGCCACGCCTTCCAGTCCTTCTGGGGAACAATGAACCTTTTTTTCCCCTTTTTCCTGCTTTTTCTCGGGAATCCTTCTATATTAAAAACAAACATCCTGAAATTTCTAATGCTTATCATTATTATTTTTGTAATTATTACAACTCCTAACTACGGAAATGGTAAGACATTCGTTAAAACCGAACAGAACCAGGTAGAAGCCATCTTTGAGTCATGATTGAGCAACTGAATGAAATATGGCCGAGTTTCTTAACGAGATGTTTCATCAGTCCCCCATCTTTTCTCGCCATTATGTTTCTCATTATCTACGACTTTTAATCTTCCAACTTCTAGTTCTCAGTCTTTCTTCCTGATCATTATATGTTTAATCAACGTTCGCCACTGGTCTTGTTCGTTATTTCTTACTTTAATGACATATTTTAAGATTATATTTCGAATCAGGTTCCTCAAAGTTTTTTAATCCAGTAGCAGCAGTGACCTGTGTAACCTCTGTGTTTTCATAATCATTTGTTCGAGTACCGCAGTTACTAACCGGTGATTTCTGTGATAATGTCTATTACTTCGCATGATTAATTTTAAACATCTGTTGTTATTATCAACTAACCTCGTTATCTGCTTTGTTTGCACTACAAAGTTCTAAATTCGGGTAAAATAAATTTCTCTACACTTGTTACTGATTTTAATACCGAGGATAGTTGTGTTCGTTGTTATATGGATCTGGGTGTCATACCTCATAGAAAAATGTGTCCAAATGGTCACTATATGGAGTCTCTCGATCAACGGAGTTTCGTATGTAGTTTGGAGGTATAAAAGAAGAACATGTTATACTACTATACCTCTATGAACTGGAACGTGGTTTCAAGGCTGTAAGTTACCATTTAAGACGTCACTATGGTCTATATATTCTTAGGCAAACGAGTATTCTACAATTAAGTAGTACGAAAAGTAGTTACAAATGAAACCTGAAGATTTGGATCTATAAATCTTTTTATATTGCATATTTATTTTATGGTTAAACAATGTAAATAAATGTTTATATTTGTTGGTCACTGCATAAATTATTAATAACCTAAATTTTAGCATCATATGTTAAACTAGAGATTGCGGTACTCGAAACGGAAAAGACCCGGATTTTTTACTAGCTCGAGTTTAAAAAATGAAACATAGAATAGAATAGAAAAATAATCTTTATTCTGGGACTAGGTCCCTTAAGAATAACAAGTATGTACAAATAAAAAAGAAAACAGAAAAAAATATCTGGCCAAAGACTATATTAATAACAGTCAATTGATATTTAGAATAATCTCAATTATAATACAAAGTAAAGAGAGAGAAAAAAAAAGCATTTTTCTGGTAAAAAATAAAATTAAATTATATGTTTGTTGATTAAGGTGAGCACTCCAATATATATAAATAAAGGCAGGCTGCTTTTATTTCACTAATTTATTTATTATGATGCAAATTTTCGGCATACAAGCCATCCTCAGGCATCTCTGTAAAAAACCACTTTTAGTTCAATTTTTAACATATCACAGAATTAATTATACTTAAATATTCTAATAAATACCATATGCATATTAAAATTATTTAAAATGAATATACTGTCATATTTAAGTTCAATCCGGACCAAGTCGAAATATACAGCGTCACTAAAAAAAAAAAAAAAAATTAATGAATAAATAATTACAATAAAACACAATAACAAAATTGATGTTGGATCAAATTTCATTACAGTTTAAAATGCAAAATTCCTATTAAGTTTATATCAATAAAACATTTACAACTTCAAAAATAAAATAACAATAGGGGAGCCATCTCAAATTAAAATAAATATAACTGTACTGATAAAAAAATAAGAAATGATAATAAAAGACGAAAAAGAAAGAAAAGCAAAGAAAATTAAAAATATAAAAATAATGAAACAATCCAGAGTTAAAACAACGTAAAAAACAATTATTCACAACTTAACAGAAATTTGTATTAAACGTGTCTGATACCATCTAATATTCGTTTAAATACTTTTATTAATGTAAGTATGTATGATCTGAATTTACAGCATTTTATTTGACGCAAACTTCCTTGTTTTCCTGTTTATTCTTCATTTGTTAGAAAAACCCTCTGCATTGTAAAATAAGAAAACATTATATTAATGTGTTTTAAGTAATATAAAATTTGACTATAATTAAAAAAAAGTTCTTGAAATATTTGTCCTCCATAAGATCAATGATAGTGATATCCCAGTGTCCGCTATTGGTGCCATTTTAATGTATATGAAAAGTAAGAAAAATATACTAGCCACCATCGAGTAAATTTTGTCATGAATTCAAAATGGAATAGCTGGCGCAATCACTGGATACGTTAATCACTGGATAAATCTCAAAACCATCTGGAGAAACCTTAACTGTGTCCGCTACTGGTACTTTTACCATAACTCTTGTATTGTGTTGGTTTCTTAGACGATTATGTTTAAATATTACATTCAAGCTACGTTTCCTCCATTTTTATGAGATTGATAATTTAAATGAATAGTACTTAGTACGCACTTGCCTCTGACTTAAGGGATAAGTGTGTACGAGGTTTCTGGAAGACTCATTATTCAAACAGGAGCGGTTTTGTGGTTCGATTTCCGGAAGGATAATTTTATTGATCATTGATATAAGCTAAAGATTGTTTGAGATTCATAGTTTACAATCCTCATTGATTTACGATGTGGAATACAATTGAATAAACGTATTGAAAAAATAATTTTTGTTTTAGTGGGCTCGTCCGTAGTTGCCCCGACAAAAGATGATAGAATATTTACATCGAGAAATGTAAATCACAAAGTATTTTGAACATCAGCTTCTGTAGATTCCGTTGACTGTAACAAAAAAAAAAAAAGGTCTACTGAGGTAAACACCGACAGCTGTACATCAGAAGTTGAAAGACACAACTTTATCATGAGGTTGAAATGGATATATTGAAAAAATAATTTTTTTTTAATTCGCTAGCCCGTAGTTGCCTCGACAAAGCATGATATTAAGAGTAAGTGTACATCACGCACACTTGTAACACAACAGAGGTCTGCACTTGCCACTACTATCATTTTTTGCTGGGTGACTGCGGACAAGCGCTTGAAAAAGAGAAAAGCGCCAGTGATAAATGTAAATCACAAAGTATTTTTAAGAACAGCTTCCTTAGGTTTCGCTTGATACAAGAACACAATTTTATCAACAGGTTAGAACTAATATTTTTACTAATCTTTATATTCCACCTTAACGAAATTTCGTGTCTGATTTCAGATGCCTCAATGTTTAGGCTATATGCTGCGTAAAGGGCAGCTCTTACCAGTTGAGGGTTTGGAATTAACGAGGCAATCACGCACTTGCCCCACATCATCTTGTTGTTATAAATATAAGCCTGTATATTCTGAAGTTAAAATTTTAATTTGACACAACTTACTTGTTTTTTCCCCTTTATTCTTTATTTATAAGGCCTTTGAGCAAATAAGAAAACCAATTAATACTTTCAAGATTATTAAATTAAATGATGTTGGTATTGTAGAGGTACTATTTATATCTCATTAATCCTCAAGAGTTATATTGATTATATTTAATCAATCAATCAATCGCCGCGACAATCCATTATTGGGCCTCCTAAAGTAGCTTCCGCCAGTTCGTTCGGTGAAGTGCAGCTGTCCTCTAATCCCCAACACCGAGCAGGGTCCTTGAATCCTATCCAACACCGTCAGACCATCTGAGTTTTGGCGGGCTCTGGGAAGGGGTTCCATGAGAGTCCTCATCGAGGAGTTTTCTTGGGATCTCGTGAACTCCCATCCTGGCGATGTGGCCCAATGAAGTCTGCTGAGCCTAATCATTTTTGCGACATCAGGCTCACTTAACAGTGAAAACACTTCTATATTTAGATTATATATAAGTGAATGAATATTTCAGTAAAAAATGGAACGAGGATTGACCTTTATTGGGGCCTTTGGAATATTCTGTACTCCAAGTAATCCAGTCGCTACACTTCCAAATTTACTATTTATTTGAAGCCGGAGACATTTAAATATAGGCGAAAAACGAAATTTATTTGCATTAAAAACTTAAAACGTTTTGATTATTGATTATTTTATTAAAAATGTAAGTAATTATGCATCTAAAAAAAGATCGCAAACAAATGTCTCTACTTTTGGTAAGGATGCGCATAGTTCCTGACACAATTTGAAACATGTTGTGCATTTAAAACATTTTTCTCCTCGTTTGTTTTCAGAAAAGTTGACTCGGTTTTTTTTCATATGTGCTGAAAAACCGTGAGGTGGACGAATTTCGAACTTTCCCATGAATACGACGGCAGCTTTCTATGCCTTAACGAGTAAACGTACGGTTCTCGGACAATTTCAACTTGAAAATAATACTCAAATCTACGAATAGTAATGATGAACTAAAAAAACATTTTTCCTTTGATTTTTCGACTACAGAACGTAGTATTTTTACTAAGTCAAAACAGTAAATCTTCACAAGTATTTTACTGTCAATCTGGATGGTACTGTAGTTTTTCAACAGTTTGGCAATAGGTTGCGATACAATCAATGCTAGATAACTGGGGGGAGCTGGGACGAATATAGGCGGCAGAGTCTATTTTGGGCACCTTACATTATCTGTGACCTAATAAAAAAAAAGATAAAAGAAGACAGATTCATAAACTTTTGAAGATGAGAAGGAAGAAGAGTCCCATAAATTTATAGGGTTACTACAATCGGCCATAACCTGTAGGACATTTAAGGGCTTAGGGTAAATGCCAGTAAGCCATAACATAATTTATTAGTCACTCAATCTCTTCAACTATAACAACTTACTTGAATCCATTACAACTCCCAGGCGCATAAAGAATATTGCATCGGAAAAAACACCTTTTATGCATTTCACAAAAATACCCTACGAGTTTCTGTCAAATTCAAATCGCCTGCTCTTTATCATAGTAGGCAAGGGTGTCTTAAAAGTAAATGTTCATATACTTCTGAGATATAACTGTTTTATTAGATAGAAATGTTTTTGCACTCCATAGGTGTAACGGATATTGTAGGCACGATGGAGATTATATTTATTCTGATGGCGAAGGATGGGTAGACTTTGATTTGAAATATTGGAGTGAATATTGGGGTCTATCTGTAAAAGACCATAGGCAAACAGTGCAATATCAGGGCTGTAAGGAGGGTGTGGTAAGACTCTAACACCCTCCATTTCTGAGAATCTTACTTTGATTAAGAGTGATCGATGGGCAGGAGCATTGTCTTGCTGAAACATCACTTTAGTATGATCCACCAAAGCAGGGGACTACTCTTTTAAAACTCTATATGCTCTTTCGAGTTGTTCACAATAAAGCTAAACGTTAGTAGCCCTGCCATCTGGAACCTGATCAAACTTCAAAACCTCCTAATAATTCCGCCCAACACAAAGCATTACCTTGAAGGCCGTTGTTGCCAGAATTGAACCGCCGGAACCAAAACGCTACTGTATTACGATGCGCCACATTTTCACCTTCCACCGCACCAATTTCCTCAGCAGCTGCCTTCGCACTTGATCCTTTTTTCCAGTGATTCAGAAGATCAAGAATGACAATTTTTTCTTCCAGCATTATCAGTGAAATTTATAAAATGCAATGAATGGTAGAGACAGTTGTTATACACAATTAAATAAAGGATTAGTCAAAGTAAACAACTATTACGTTTTTGAGGCGCATTTCAGAAGAAGCCAATCAAGAGATTCTTGAATGAGTTCATATTAATGAAAAGTATACATTAATATTTTAGTAGACCACAGTTTATTAACTTTTTTAAACAACAGTTAAAAAAATATTACTTGGAAAAATAAAACAAGAGGTAGACGTTTCTTTACAAAAAAATGAAACATGAATTTAAAGATTCTTTCAATATGACATAGTAATCTCATAATTGTTAAAGAGGTGGTTTTATTTAGTCGCAGCAGAAAACGTGAACATTTCTAAAAAGGTTTCAAAAACAGCAGGAATGTCAAATCAGGATGTGAAGAGTTTACCGCCTTGAAAACCAAGGACAAACAAATTCAACTTATGGTAAATGGCAATGATGACCTATATTTTGAAGAATAATTTTAATTTGTAAATTTTATATTAAAATTTAAATAAAACATTCTATGCAAAAATACTTTAGTAACAAATTAGTATTTTGTGAAATAACATTTTAAATCACTTGCTTCGACTGATATATAAATGCTAAGTCTCTGAATATTTTGTGTATCTTGAAATTTAATGAGCTATGCAACTTTTCCATGAGGTTATTTACTTCTCACTTAGCATGGAAAAATAATAATGACTTAAAAAATGGGTATCCAGATTTTATGTACACCCTTCCGAATTTTGATTGATGTAGTGATGGGAAAAATTTGGCTGTATAAATGTTTTGTTTCTTTTACTCCTGAGACTACTGTGGCCTATTTATCTCGCTTTTATTGTATTTTATGTTATTAATTTTTTTTTTAAATTATATTGTAAAATCGTCAAACCTAATTTAATTGAATACCTCAATTTTGAAGCGTTCACAAAATATATCGCATGGGGCAGATATGAAATTTTATTAGCCTTCACAGTCTACCATATATATACTTTTTTTATTGAGTCTGTCAATAAAACTGGTTGCTGTAAAAAAATTCGTTGTGGAAGCCTTTCAGTAAGGTAAACAAATTATATGGGGAATGAATTTTAGATATTCGGTTCCATGGAAGCTTTATTAGGTTAGGCTCCTAGGCAGTCCTTTTGCCCTCTGACATTCAGAAAATGGAAAATGTGATTCTGTTTCAGAAATTGGATGGATCGCTGGTGGTGAAAGACGGCCCTGAACAAAAAGACATCAAATAATATATTTCCTCCTGCTCTTCTTCAATTTCAATTCAAATCCGACCTGTCAGTTTTCCAATAACTTGTTTCAGGAAAAATATATTCTCTTTATAGTCCAAATATTAAAAATCTTGAAGTGTATTGAAAGATTTCAACATGGTCTCTTCAAATATCTCAATAGCATTAAATAACTAACCTGTGAAGGTTATGTTGTGAAAAGTTCAGTTTATCTTGAAGTATACAACTCTATACTGTCTCTATGTGATAAGTCATTTTTTTATAAAGTGTTGTCCCTAGTCACCTTCAAGGATACAAGGATACCTAGAAATGGATGAATGATATTACTAATTGTATCATTCATGTTTGATATAAATACAATAATTGCTGTTAATTCAATTATCATTTTTTATATATAATCCATATTATTGCATTCCTCGCCTTTCCACTATTTGCTTTGCGCAGTTAACATATTTCAATGATTGTCGTGAAGATGGACGGATGCCCGAAACGTTGACCGTTTAAGGAAATTAAGAACGAGGTTTGAAGAATTTGTAATATTCTTGGAAATAGAAAAATAAATAAAAAAAACTGATACCCTTCATTGTTGACTGCTGCTTGAGAGATTTTATGCATAATGTGACAATCTTCCAATAAGCTCCTAACGATTAGTATTGCCATTTTTTTTTGCTCTGTTGCTTTTTTTATTAATAATAATTTCCAGTATTTCGATTGACGCTTAAATGTTTAGATTAATAGTTTATATTGACTTTTACTGATTTTATCTATAATTACTTTCTCACCTGAGTTTATTTTTGAAAAATTCTAAAACGGTCTGTAGGCTCCCAAGTTTATATATGTATACTTATATGTCATACTTAAAATATATATATATATATATATATATATATATATATATATATATATATATATTATATATATATATATATATTATATATATATATATATATATATATATATATATATATATATCAGACATCTCCGAAATCCACAAAAATCTTGTTCTAGGGGTTATGAAACGGATTTAAATATTATATATCCTCCGATTTACTAACTTTGAAATTTTCTTTGACATTTCAAACTCGAATTTTGGATATATTTTCATTTGTATTATTGATGTTAATATTACTAATATGAATTATAAAGGAATCAAGTATAAAGCTTCATTTTATATTTTGACCACTTGAAAGGTAAGCATTAGATTAATTAGATACCAATTTCTGCCCAGTTGAGTTTGGAAATTTCTCACGAAATTATATTTATTGGTTAAAAAAAAAAACATCTATTTCGTATTTAGTGAATTTTTATCTTTTAAAGATAGCGACGGGAGGAAATATTGCTATCGAATGTTCGAATCGTATTATCTCAACTACAGCAAAAAATAACCTGTACTTTCGGTTGGTTCACCGATAAATTCGTCTTTTATTCTAGATTGGTTTCTGTAAATCATAGCTGTAATTAACTATAACATTAAAATTTTCTTTCTAAGATAAAAGTTGTACACACAAGGCCAACATATCTGTCCTTTGACTATGATCTTCGAAAATGATTTTTTTGAAAAGTTCATTTCGAATACCGAGAATTATAATCTATTTCATGCATGATCTTTGTTATTATTGAATATTCCATTTCTTGGAGACATGAAATATTCATTCCATTCTTTATTTTCAATCACATTTTGAAAATATTCTTTATATCACTCTAGTTTCTTTCTACCATTTTTCATTTTATATATATTTATATATATATATATATATATATATATATATATATATATATATATATATATATATATATATATATATAATCAACAGGATGTGTATAGCAGTCCGTTTGTTCTTAAAGTCTATTTCAAACCTGATTTTTAGTCTCAACTTGTACTATACAGATTCATATTTAAAACATATATATATATATATATATATATATATATATATATATATATATATATATCTATATATATGATTATAATATTAAAACACATCTACTGTTAAAGATTTGCGGTGTTTACACTAATTCCAAAATCTTATTATAGTTAGAAAAATAATGATATAATTACGTAATAAATAATTTTCAGTCCCTTAGTAGATATCTATGAGTTTGTTTATGCATAGAGTTAGTGCAATTTCTCTTCACGTCTTTGAAATTTAATATCTTCGCACTATGTATAATATAGCATTTCGAAAACACCATATCCATTTACTAATTGTAATCCGCTATGTGAAAATAATGATTCCACTAATTAGTATGCTGAACTTTTCTCTCCAATTTTACTAAATTAACCTGCCAACTAGGGTTACATGTTCTAAAATTACCCGCGTAATTTGTTGTATAATTAGAGAAAATGCTACAAAATATCAGATATTTGTCAACGGACTGGAGTGTTATGTTCGCTGATAATGAACCGTAGGGAGCTGCTAAGCTCTCACAGTTTGGTCTAATTACTGCCCAAGTTACATGACGGCCCTACACCCTCCTTCATTAGTTGGAGGAATGCAGTTAGTGGTCTAGTGTGTGTTGGCCATTATCAAGGGGATGCTTCTGGAATACTAACGGGACTCCTATTCTTTGTGTTTATGAGCATTGGTAACAACAATATCGATATATATATATATATATATATATATATATATATATATATATATATATATATATATAATAATAAATTCTTTATTTATTCCGGAACATGTCCCTTGGAATAATATTTTATGTAAAATCAGTAGAGCTTTAGAGCGTTAGAGTTAAACAAAAAAAAAAAAAAGAATATGATAATGAGTAAATAATAGCATAAATAAACAAATAAGAAAAAAAATGAAATCATAATAAATAATAATGACATAACTTAAGGAAACATAAACTTGCAATATTAATACATTAAAAATAAATACTTATTTAAATATATATGTATACTAATTTATAAGTTTTTAAGTTTATAAAAGTTTATAAATATAAATATATATATATATATATATATATATATATATATATATATATATATATATATATATATATATATACTTATTGACCGAGCGTAATTGGAAATTAATCTGTTTATTTCCTTGTTAATATAGGTATACGATTTTGTAAATAGTATGTGTATACAATACAAGCTTCAAATTTCTGATCCAGGTGCCTACTGCTTAATTAATGCTGATCTTTTATAAAGTAATCTGCATATGTTCATTTCCTGAAACATTCCAAATGTTCATTTAAAAGATAAACAAATTATCTCAACTCTCCTATAATATCAAAAAGTCCTGTGAATAGACAGACCAAATATTTTTGAAATATTATTATTTGGACATAATAAATACCATAAACCATTTCGTCATAATTGGCAGCGTTTTTTTTTTTTTAATTACATCTTATTGCACATCTACAACCGAGGAGAAACCAGCATTACAAATGTCAGCTTCATAATCATTGTAGTTTTTGAAATACAGTGATTAATAAATCAGTGAGTGATTGGTATGTTTCTATTATACAGATAATTTAATTACCTTCCGTGTATGTAAAATGTATAATTTTCGAATTATTAAAAAAAAAAAAAAATAATAAATATTGGACGGGTTTCTATATCTGCGCTGAAAACATACATACATGAATACAATGTCCAATGTGGTTTTATATATCTAGTATTTTTGCTATTATTGGCCCGGTTTAGATGATTTTTTTTTTGTATTTAATTTAATTATCTTATAGTATAGTTTTCGATTTAGTTGAAAAACTATTTTTTTCGTAGACTTTAGAATTAATTTTTTTTCTACCACTTAGATTGAGATTTTTTTCAAATCCAGCCTTACTGCACATCTTGACTATAAGGGAACCGCCTTTAAAAATTTCAACTTCGTAGGCATTGTCGTTTTTAAGATAATGTGATCAATGTATAGATGGTAACTGGCTCTTATAGATATAGATGAAAAATAGGTTGTACATATAGTTTTCTTCATTATTGGTAATAAAGGCCGTTAAATAATTAAAATAAATTTTAAAATTATTATTATTATTGAGCTCACTCATAGGAGCAGTGTAATAAAAAATGGAGAATTAAGATTCGTCTTATGAAAATATGGAGTAATGGAATAATAATGTTAAATACTTGACAAATATTGAAGTAAAAGTGGCAGATAAAGATAACTTGAAAATGGCAAAAGATAAGCCCGAAACGTTGTTATAAATGGTTGAATAAAATTGATAAAGTAAATAAGGGATAATAATTTATAATAACGATAATTTATAATAATGTACATTATAATTTTAAAATTCTAATATATCGTTATGAAAAACATGAAAGTGAAATGTTGAACTCCTTTAGAAGAATTAAAACAAAATTAAATTTAAAAAAATAACATGAAATTATTATATATAAACTTCTGGGCAAAAGTATTGCATCGCTCGTGTTTTTATCTCAAAAATCTTGACGCAGTCCAATACAGATAAACTTTTATTTATTTACAGATAAGTTAGGTATGATAATTGCAAGTGATATGACACTTTTGGCCAGTAGATGATGTGCTATATATTATTCATATTATATAATAAATATTATATACATTCAGTGAAACGGGACGATTTCTAAATTAAATTGCTCACTTAAGAATTAATTTCTCATGTATAAATATATCGTACATGAATTGCCATTTGGCGTAAAATAGAAAAAATGAGGGCATATATTCTTCATTGAAAATTATGCATTCTTAGAATCGTATCTGTTCTCTGGATATTTTGCTTGACACCCATCACAGCAAACTGACGTGTTCCGAATGGGTTAATTGGGTTTTGGGATAGTTCTCGATAGAACGGCCTCAAACTATTTTTTTTTTTTTTTTTTTTTTTTTTTTTTGGCTTATCGCTAATGCGTTTACACTTTGTTGTAATTATTAAATGTTAATTTTATAGATAATGTCCACGTAATGTTGACCAATGCCTTTTACATCCGTTTTAAAATTTACCACATTTTTTATATTTTTAGTAATATATACAGATTCTATAAATTGTTTACCTTTATTGTCCTCTTCTTTATTTTAAATTTTTAAATTATTAAAATCAAATTTATAGTTGTTGAAGATATTACGTCTGGCCAGTGCTGTTGCACTTCTTTATCTAAAAACTAGAATTGACCAACATAAAAATTATGTAAAAAATTATAAAAATTTAAATATAGAAGAGGACTATAGGACAATATAAAAATGTGATCAATTTTAAGACGTATGTAAAAGGCATTGGTCAATATTATGTGGACATTATCAATAAAATTAGCATTTAATGATTACAACAAAATTTAAATACATTAGTGATTTGCAATATTAGTCAATCCCTTTGAATTCCAGAAAAAACAGTTAATAGTTTAGTTTCACAAAGAGAAGCAATGTGAACAGACGCAATGGTATGCTAAGATAATATTTATTTTTTTAAGTCGCAAGCTGTTATATCCGGATAGCGAAGGGGCTTAGGAATAACCCGTTTTACTACAGTTCTCACCTAATATTTCTTTCATTTTTTTTAAACACCAAATAGCTATTCTTTTACTTTATATTTCTTCATGAAAAAATAACAATTTAATCAGTTGACATCCGCATGATGGTATAGAAGGATCAATCCAATTAGGGATTGATAAATTATTTTCCACTTATATAAATTTGTTTTATTGAAAACTAGTTTCGAATGTTATATGTTCATCCTCAGTTCTAAAAACATACAAAAAATTCAAAATATAGTTTGGTATTATTATACATATTAAATTATATGTAAATCAGTATTATATGAAATTTATAATTCATGAATGTTTTCTAATACAGATTTATATTACATATAATTTAATATGTATAATAATACCAAACTATATTTTGAATTGCTTATTTTTGAATTTTTTGTGTGTTTTTAGAGCTGAGGATGAATGTATAACATTCGAAACTAGTTTTCAATAAAACAAATTTATAGAAGTGGCAAATAATTTATCAATCACTAATAACTATTTATAAAAAAAATAATTTTGAAATTGTCCCATTTCACTTCTGTACCCTTTATATTTTAAATAGAGAGACAAAAAAGGTACATCCTCGAAAGACGAATGATGCCCGATATCCTTGGAAACAATGTTGGCTTCCCTATGAATGATAACATTGAATAAATCCTCAAAAGTTGGAACCAAAAATAGATTTTAGAATTTTTTCTCGAGGTCTGCCGTTCTAAAAAATACTAGTTGTAATATTTTTAATGTATTTTATCACTGAAATTGAACACAAGAAAATCTATCGAGCCAGATTGGCATGGCAGTTGTTTCGTTCCAGGATTAACAAAGTGGCTTATTTCTCTTCATAGATGATCAGGAATGAATGAAAGGTAACCATAATTGTGGATAGGAATTTAATGTAAGGAATTTAAAGGATTCTGTGAGGGATTTTGTAGTGAATAGGTTGGATTTGAGAGGAATTTAATGTTGAAATTTTAATTAATATTCGTATTGATTAGCTTTTAGCAATAAGTTATAACTTAATTATTACGCATGTTTTTTAAATGTTTAAAATAATATTAAAACTCTTTTCGTACACAGCCCCTCGTATTGGGTTAAGTAAGTACTTGTTAAGGCATTACTGCTTCTTTATTATTGTAAAGGATGGGACAGAAATAATTGTCACATTTTAAAAATCTGTAAAAATACAAATCAATGTTTCTAGAAAAAAACAAAATGGTTTTATTTTACAAAATGTACAATGAAGATAGTTTTATTTCAGTGGGCTTTAAAAATTATATCTTTCAAATGTCGGCAGTTATTGACAATCATAACCCAGCCATTTCAGGTTGAATCAGAGCCGGATCTCGGGAGAGAGGGAGCCAAAGATGCATGGGCAAAGATGGGCGGCAGAATTTAGAGGGCGGCAAATTTCGTGCGAACGTTTATTTTTAGGATAAGTAAAAAATATTTGTTTCTGCTTTTTGATTGTTTTGACCATAATTGAGTCTATGAAATGTGTCAATGTCATGAGGTAATCATGTATACTCGTATTATGAAATACTAGTAAACCCGAGCGAGAACTCTCGCATTAGATATCTTCTAATGCCTAATTCCAAGTATAAGCGATATTAGGAAAACATATTTATTCCTGTAAACAATATAATATTGCCAAAAAGTTTATTTAAAATACAGATTTGGTGAAGCTACATAGTTTGTAATGACTACGTTGAAGTTACAGCTCATACTTAATATGTAATTAGCTTACCCCACTGGAAAATATCCCTTCAGTTTAGCAGTTAAGGAATAACACTCAATTATATCATTTTCTACGTATAGTATTCATATTTAGGGTTGGAAATGGGAAACAATATATTAAACTCATTAAAAGTGTTTATAAACAGATTCAAATTGTTATAAAGTGACAACGGCACGTACGCAAGATGGCATAGGGCCCGTGCGGACCTATATCGTGCGTTATCTCAAAAACGGTAGGTTTTTAAGCTTTAAAACGGTGGATCAATACTAAATGATCTTAATGCCCGCGTGAAAATCCTTAAAACCCAACTTATCCCGTCTCGATCCGCCGATTCTCAGTCGTCAAAGTTTTGAAACCTTCGAGTTTTTTCATCACTTTTATTAAACCATTGTAACATTTATTGAAATTGTTTAAGAAACAAAATTGGAATTCGTCACATCTCCGTGAAATTCGCTTTCTTTCAATACCTCACTCGTCATAATCCATCGCTCCTGAGAGCCGGAAAAGGGATCCGTAATAATGTATAGTAGTGATATTACTTAAAATACTGTTATAAAACTATTGAATTTTGCTGGAGGGGATGCCAAATTATACGAACCTCCTTTCTGGGTAATATTCTAGTTCCTGGGTTCCTCTGGGTTTGGAGTCATCGGTCGGTTCTTTATTGAGGAGGGGGTGCAACGATAACTGTGAACTCCGACCGTTACGAACACGTGTTGGATATTTTCCTATGCCCTAGAGATCCTACCCTGGTGACTACCCCAAGTTGTATGAAATCGATGCAGAGGATTTTTAGTTCCACGGCTCACAAATCTCTATGTTCGCTTAGAGTATTGAGGTAAAAGTTCTCTGACAGATTGGTCTCTTTGAGGGACGACTTTGAGTGATTCACTTCATGAGATTTTTTTCTCTGGACATAGAGTTTAAACATCGACATACTTCTCTGAATGATTTGAAGGAGAGGACCATGATGGAAATCAATGTCATTCTACCAAAACAGATTAGAAGAGTGATGAAAAATTTCCGGAAAAGTCAATTACGGTCGACATTTGAAAGGTATAATTTTTAAAACCCACTGAAATAAAACTATTTTTTCGAGACATTAGTTTCCTTTTTACATCACTTCAAATTGTGTCAGTTATTCTGACCCATCCTCTACAAGGACGTGATGTGGTAACTGCTAAAACTTTTAAATTTTTTTCCTCCAAAACAATAAAGAACAAGAATAGAAGCTGAATGTGCCCAAGAAGAGCCCAGGCACCAAATTCGATCCACAATTTAAAAAGCGTAAAATAAAGTTATTATCAAATCCGGTCTAACAAATTCGGAAACCAGTGCCTTACCGCACTCAGCAACTCCGCTTTTAAAATCGTAGGCAAAATTGTACAAAATTTACGTTGCTTCCATTCACAAGACTTGACATCTTGACTATTGGCACTCAAGCTATTCACCTCTTAGTTCTCAATTAACTGTATAGCAATTAGTGTAACAACTTTAACTCAATTAAGCACTGCTGACAAAGTTAGTAGAGCTTAGGAGTCGAAGTAACTGATCATGGAAGTTAAAATATCATACTAATCGAGGTTGTAGTAATTTATAGCCAGTATAACTTAGGGATTTTTTTAAATATATCGATATTTTTGTCCAGTTGTTTTTATTGTAATATCGATATTAAAATTTGAGTCTCCAAAACTAATATTTTTTTCAAAAAAATAATTTAAAAATAAAAATAATAACAAAGAAATCAATAATATTTTTTTTATTTATTCTTTATTTCCAGATCGGCTTAGAGAGCCTTAAATGGGTTTTTTAACAGTTAACAATATTTTTAACAATTGGCAAAGGGGGATATAGTCTCATACATCCCTAACGAAGCATATTGTTTATAATTATGGAATAATCTTAGATTTATAAAATTCATAAATAAACTATAATACTAAATTAGCTAGAACAGAAAATGCAATCATAATCATAAAATGATAGTATTGTAAGGCTAACAATTTTTTTTTTTAAGTATAAAATAAATAATAAGTAAAAATAAAACTACTAATGCAAATAAATAATATAAATGATCTACTTATATGCTGACAAAATGATAATAGACTTCACAACAGAATATCAATAATAGATTCAATTGATATCGATGCTTTACAGTTTAATGTAAGAGTTTTATTATATCATAAGTTTTATTGAAATGTTTAGTGAAACTTCTCAAATTTTTAATTAAATTTAGCACTAATGAATTTTTAGTATGAAATTCTCTGATTATCTGACCTACCGTATTGGCTTAAAGATTCATATAATTAATACAATATCTTTAAATGTAAATCAAACTAAGATTACTGAATCGCCAAACCATTATTAGTATTTATCGTTTCTTTTTTAATATAAAAGATCGATTATGCAATTACATTTCTTCTGTTCCTATTTTTCTGAAAAAATAATAGCGCTTTCAATCATCTTTAAGTGCTCTGGCCCTTATCGACCGGGTGGTGTTGGGCAAGCATATTTCGCAATTTAAGTAAAGCAGTAAATGATTTCGTTCCCCAACAGGCTATCTTACTGTTTAGTATATACATATGTGTGTGTGTGTGTGTGTGTGTGTGTGTGTGTGTGTGTGTGTGTGTGTGTGTGTGTGTGTGTGTGTGTGTATGTATGTATAATAAATTAGTTAATTTACTTAAATTGTACTGTCAATAGATTCCACAAATTCTTATTACAATTATTCCCAATAACGAACATAAGAGTTTAGAACTCTGTTTTTCTTATTCTGTATTTAATCCATATAAAGTATAAAAAACGAACGGAATTTTCAAAAATTTATAGATAGAGATTGACGTGCTAAGTGAATGTGAGGGGCAAAAAACAAATTTAAAAATTATTTATAGAAGCTAGAAATTGTTTACATTCTTTGCGATGGAAGAAAATATTGACTAATTATCCGCAATTAATAAAATATAAGGTTGTTCATGAAAAATAGGGTACAGTTTTTAATTAGGACGTATTTCAGAACAATGGTTATATAAGGAAGTGATGTGGCCAGTTAACACTCTCAATTTTGCAACTCAGAAAACCCAATTAAGGCCCTGTTAACCACTTTACAGAGATTGTGTGTACCCCAGCAAGGTGCCCTAACTCCTAAACTTTGAGATATAACAGAAAATAAATTTTCTGCACATAGGCGGATTTGAACCCGGGGTGCGAGGCAATAGTCAAGTACCTTTCCTAATATTAACATAATATTTACATAATAAAATTAATGAAAGTATTCTACGCATGTAATTGCCAAGAAAGTTGTTGAAAAATTAACTTTTAAATTCAAAGTATTTAAAAATTTATTATTGTCACCTATAATTAATATCTTGTGTGCCCTCACACACGACTTTCCTTACTTGTTAGCTGTATCTTTGCTAATTTTGGTCCAATAAGGATTTTTTTTTCTAACTAGATATCCTCATACTAGGCTGAAACGACAAGAAACTGCTCGAATTTTCCAGCTTCTTCAAGACTTATTAAACAAACACTCAAAGCAGTTGATGTACGATGGATTAACATATATATTTCGACTTTCTTGGCTTTACAGCACATTGTTGGCTCAATCCGTCATAAGGGAGACTTAATTTTAGAAGTGTATGCCCAAGAAAAGTAGGTCCTGCTGATAAGGTAACTTAGATGCTGCTGCGCCATAAGCCAAGCAACTATGTCTTGAAGTACCAACAATTAAATTTTCACTACAATACCTATATTACTTTAGGAACCTACAAATATTGTAGTACGCAACTTCGAAATAGGTCAAATTACTTAGTTTATTATGATGCAGGTAATATCTCTCAAGTTTCTACGGACAGATTGCTAACAGAACAGGTACTAAAAACACATGAATAGGTCCATCGTCGGTTTCACCAAAAGACAGTGAAGGGATGTCAGGATATCGTTAACGATTACACGCTCAGTCGTGTATAACAATAAGTTCATGTTCTCATGTAAATTTCCCTATTCTTCTTTAATAGCACGTAATTAGCAATTTGGTAGGAATCGGGCTGAATGTGGCGGCTACATGCACAGTATAGCTCTCGCTCGTCGGAGAAAAACCATTTAAAATGGTGGCGATAAGATTACCACGGCAATTAGCCGACATACCGCTTGGCCAGCTTTTTTCTACGCATGATAGTATAGAAGTATCAATCTGATTAGGAATTGATAAATTATTAGCTGAAGTGGCAAATAATTTATCAATTCCTAATCAAAGACTCTAAACTTCCAATTGCTATTTACATGACAATAATAAAGCCTATTTGGACTTGCGGCTCCACTAAACCATCGAATTCCTCTCGCATCCAATCGATACAATCCAAAATCTTTTGTAAAATCCTCAATGCTCCTTTATCACCAAGAAAATCATCCATAAAGACCTGTTTCATATGTTGCCGATTTGGCCCGAACGAGGTACATATCCATTCCCACTCAAGCCCACTTCCTCTTCGATTCTCTATAATCCTTCTAGGCGTCTGAAAAGAAGATGGACTCGCGGGACCTTTTTATCTAGAATTACATTGGATGGATTATTTCTCTAGAAGTTTATGTCATGTCATTTTTTAAGACAGGCGTAAGCGCCATTTATTTTCCTAAGAAATTGGCAAAGCTAAAGGTTTTTTCAAAAGAAACAATCAGCAATAAAAAACTGGAGAAATTGAGAAAAAAAAATCATCATGAATTTATTCTCTTTCTATTCTCGATAAGATAAAAGAGCGCCCATAAAAACCTTTATATTTTCTTGCAACCTTCGAAAATAAAATTTTATAAACATTTTTACAGGAATAATAAACAAGCAATGATTACTGTACCCTATCTTATTACTTTCTGAAATATATGCCTTTCGTTACAATGTTAATCTTAACATGCTATTAAATAAAAAGGAGACAGAAATGTGGTTATATCATCTGTATTATAAAGAGCGTGAGATATCTTAACTTACTGGATATCTGCTGAGATATCTGCATTGAACTGGAAACGCAAACTATAAAGAAAGGATGGTTTAGGGCCCCTATAAAATTGGAGGCTCCAGACTGGAGACTGCATTCTCCAGATTGGATGATTCTCGCTAGCTTTGCTGATATAGAATTCCAGTCCTACATGCTTCACTGACTTGGATAGAGAACAAAGCAAATTCTACTCTGTATTTGTTATAATATATCTATCTATATTCTGTGTATTCTCTTATATACTCGCCGTTCCATTTGTCTGTAAGTCTCTTTCAACTAGTTCCTTTTGTTTATTAAATAAAATATTACAAATAAAAATTTGATATTTTCGTCTTCCTCTTCCCTTTTTTATGTTAATTTCCAAGTTGAATATTCAAGAACGATCCTTCATCATTTCTCCTTCATCCTGTATAGTAAAACAACTTTTTAGTATTTTATCAGTAGTATCATAAATAGATTACGGTATTTACTTTTCAATAAATAACTTTTCGGACAGAGGCTGTTGCTATAACCACCCGTGGGGTTTCAAAGTCATAGAATTTGAATCTTTAGAGTTATTATTTTTTTGAGAGAGAGAGAGTGAGAGAGGAGAAATTATGTTACAGTTTAAATAAATTTTATTCATTGAACAATGAATTAGAAGTGTGTACTGTAAGTGAGTAAATAATAATGCTATGCCTTGAACAGGCAAATAACGATCATTAATTTCATGATAAATTAGTAATAGTATATATACTAAATTCTCTTACTAGGAATGCCTTTAGGCAATCATTGAGGATGGTTATCCCAAAATTATTGAAGAATACGATTAAATATTAATTGCCTGTTGAGTCCTCTAAATTGAGTACCTTTCCAATTTGTGTTTATCATTGTTTATTAATTAACCAATATAATAATCCTACTTATAATATTAATAATACCATAATGTTACTCAAGTTTATTTATATCATGCTTAATCAGTCTTATTCAAATTTATAATGGACTTGGATAATAAATAACAACGTTCTTCATAGCATTTATCTTTATTTATCAAAATTTATGTAATAAACTGGTGCATGTGCTAATCAGGGAGAGATTCGGAATAGACTTAGCCATTAAATGTTTAATATAAATATTTTATTTGGAAATTTATTGATGCAGATGGTCTGGAAGTTCTAGTGGTTGTCTGCCTGATTAGGAAGGAACTTCCCCACCAGTGCCTCAGAATATCTTGAATCATGGTCTAGGAATAAGTCTAAGCTAAGATCACCTTCAGTGGTCATATAGAGGAGCTGGAGCTAGCGTATCTTGATTCCTCTCTAAAATTTCTATCTCTCCTTCCTGGGTTGTCTTCACACTTTTCGATTAGGGAGCGGATTAGCTCAGTGGTGAGGCACTGTGTTACCATGCTCCCGGTCACGGGTTCGAGTCGGCTGTGACAGATAATTGTTTGTTCTGTTTTCAGCCGTGGATCGACCCTGTGGGATAGGGAGGCCCTCCTGGGGATTACCCAGCCTCTATAAAGTGGATATCCTTCATTGGGGAAAAGACCTGGCGGTTAAGCGTGATCTCGGCCAAATTGTCTAGACCCCGACAATAGGCCGTATCTGTTTCGTGATTGGTCAATCTGTCTCCCCCAAGAGAGGGAATTTTCGACACCTTCTGGTTCAGTCTCCAGCCCTCTATCAGAAAGGGAACTATCTCCGAATGCATTACTATGCTCTAGTTGAATAATACCTTTTCCAGGCCTCTGCCCTTTTATCGGGACGCAAGCGGGGATCCGAGTGTTACTCGTTCCTAAAATTGATTACTTCTTCCGAGACGAACCACTTCCTGCTTTAGTCATACTGATCTCAGCTGCCTAATTCTCTATAGGTTTTTAAATTAACATATTTTCTATTTCTAAAAGATAAAGGCTGGTTAAGTGTTATAGCGACGACTGCTGTCACGTGTCAATTATCCTTCCTTGACAAGGGAAGGGCCTCATTACCTGCCTATCCTTTAACAGTACTTCATTCTGTTATTTATGTTATTCGATTTAAATAATGTTACTTATTATTGATACATATTAATAACTAACATCAAAATCATCAAATCGAAATTGGTTCATTAGCTCAAGTGAACGAAATGAGGTGACGTCATCAATTCAATACTCAAAATTGATAAACTTTACTCGTTAACTGTACTGTACGCCTTTAGTGCAAATCTAAAAATTCTTTTCTCAATCTCTAACGGACCATTTTCTCTGTTATATGTAATTATATCACTTTCCTGTCTAGCATTTATAGAACTGGAGCTATAAGTGTTTAAAAAATAACACCAACAGTTTTTCTGTCCTAGCACCCCCGATGGAGGTACGTGATTCTACGTTAAAATGATGTATCCTTCTCAGACATGAGGAAAACCCACCATGGCTTTTAAAATAAACTGTCAGCAAATGAAAACTGGAAGATTCAATAAAAATTATCTCATGATTTAGGGTAGGTCTATATTGGTTATAAATATATTAAACACCACCAAAATTCACTGACTGACAATCAGTATTGGGCAAAGCGTAATTTAAATTACAATTAAAATCACTTAGCAATCACTGTA
Source organism: Rhaphigaster nebulosa (assembly GCA_948150685.1). NCBI lineage: Eukaryota > Metazoa > Arthropoda > Insecta > Hemiptera > Pentatomidae > Rhaphigaster > Rhaphigaster nebulosa. The sequence goes on from OX411309.1 coordinate 4,408,172, forward strand.
ATTAGGAAATAATGTTAATTACTCTTAATTGATGAACTACTGCAATTGTGGGCTGGTTGAGCCAAAGTAATAGCAATTAATATTATATGTATGTAATTCTAATTTTATTTCTGCAATTTCAAGTAATTGCAACTACTTCACGGCGAACTGATACTAAAAGTTATTTCCACAACTGTGCTAAGAGATACGGTTCAACATGGCGAATTTCTATAAACCGAATGCAAATTGAGAGCATAAACAGCAATTACATTAATTGAAAGGAGTAATTCCAAGTACTTAATTATAATAATTGTAATTTAAGATGTAATTAAATTCTTATGTTATTAATTCCTGTCCAACTTTGATGGCAATGAATAACTTTTTTTAATTTTTTTTTTACAATATTTCGGTTTATTAATTTCATTAATGAACCTTTTTAATCCAAAAAAAATTTTACTCCTTTTCTCGAAATTTGAGATTTTAGGTTTCAATATACTTAGAATCCAATAATCGAATGAAAATATTAGGCCATCCGCGGCTCAGAGACTAGTGCGCTACCATTTTGAAGATTTGGCACCGAATTCACAGTATATTCCTGGATGATCCTCGCATATCAATATTGCCATCCGATTAGAGATTTCATACGGTCATATCTCGTACATTTATGTACATGGAGGAAAATCATAAATTGTTTTGGAATCCTTATACCAAAGTCTAAAAAAAAAAAATTCTCAAAATATCTTTCTATTTTAAATAATAAACCATTGTGTAATAATTTGCAGAGTTTTTAGTTTTTTCTTCTCCCGAAACATTCCAAATGATCATTGGTAGAGTCATAAAATTGTGTACAGAGCTGAACAAAAAAACAAAAATAAAAATTATTCAGACAAATATTAGCGAAGATACATCAAACACGTTTTATATTGGCCTTTGAACCCAAAGTGAGAAGAAAAATTGATTGAGGAGAGTAACCAGATATTTTACATTTAGCCAAATAGCCGTGAGCGAGCCCTTTGAACATGAGGAATATGAACATTATTAACGATGGTCCGAAAACATTTTTACGACCAACAACAAAAAAACAATATCTGATGTGGACAACACGTGACTTCCTTGTACGCCTATTAAACTATTAATCGGTGGTTCAAAAAATGATCCTGAATTTGGTTACTAGTGTCCGAAGATTGCAGTATCTCAAAAACGACACTCGGCGTCGCGACATCCCTCTATTGGCACACACAGACATAATCTTATTTCTGGAGGTCTCATTCCGTTATTATAAGTCGTTTTTTTTTTTCAGTTGGTAACAAGTTCCCAAGAGATTTCTTCGTTTTCCGTGACAACATTAGAACAGTTTATGTCACTTGATAAAGCATTGGAAATCGAGTTTCGACATTTTAAGAGGAAAAACCCACTCAATTTATTTCTTATTCTCCTGCTGCAGACTTGTTCATCTCACAAACGGGGAGGAAACCCAGTATTTTACACTCAAATTTAACACTTAAAACAAGTAATAAAAATGTTTAATTGGATTGGAAACCAAATTGCGTTTGTAACCTTGGTATTACCGAAAAGTATGATTTCTGTGTTGAATTTTAATATAATTTTTTATGTAAGTTTATTATGACCTTCAAGTAAAGTACCCTTTTTGGCTCACCAATATGAACAAAAATCTAGTAAATACATTTATATCGATATAAAAGTCCTATTACCAAATTTGAGATGTTCTACATTATATTTTAATATAATTTTTGATGAAGGTCTAATATGACCTTCAAGTAAAGTATCACTTCCGGTCTTCCAATGTTAACTAAAATTTATTATATTATTTATATTAATATGAAAGTCTTGTATATTTAATTTGAGAAGTTTTATATTGTATTTTAATATAATTTTTGATGGAAATCAATTATGACCTTGAAGTAAAGTACCACTTCCGGTGATCAAGCAATGACCAAAAAGGGAGGTTCACAACAAGATTTTACAGCAATCCTAAATATGAAATTTCAACTTTCTACGGCTAACCGTTTTTGAGTTATGCGAGATACGAACGTACGTACAGACGCCACGATGAAAATAGTCAAAATGGATTCAGGGATGATCAAAAAGGATATTTCCGTTGAAATCTGAAAACCGAAAATTTTCGCGATTACAATACTTCCTTTACTTCGTACAAGGAAGTAACGAGCTAGAGAATACCATCCGAAAACTAAAAGACGCTGGGTAGAGGACATCGTTCACTAAAATTTAGTAAAGATAACAAGCTGGAAATAAGTAATGCCAGTAATGTTCTCTCACTAACGTCACACGTCATTATTTGTCCTTCTTCTGATACGACAACAGATTCAGTGATTTTAAGTTCATCAGTTGACCTTAACTGATTAAAGCATTTTTCAAAGTCAGTGTAATTCCTGGCAACTCATTATTAAAAGACTTCGTAACAGCTTCCTTACACGAAACCGCAGTAAAGTATTTAAATAATTCATAATTTAGTTAGAAAAAGGTCAACTGTAAATTTTATTAAGTAGTGATTTGTAAAATGTCAAGACTAAATGGCACTGAGACATGTTAGCCAACATGATGTGTCATGTTATTTCTATGTTCTTTGGAAATGTATCTGTATTTATTTTTGGTGTTCATAATATCATCGATCAAATGGTAAATTACCTCTTTATTGTTATTTTTTTTTTTAATTTAAATATTCTATTTAAGTATCTACGCTACCTTGGTTACGATTTTTTTATTGTTCGATGAAGATAAAGAAGCTATTATGTTAATTATGCGGAGGGCATGAGGGATTAGGTAGGATTACAGGGATTAGAGGGAGGACTTAGGGATAGACACGAGAACGATTTTCCTCCCCACTGAATGTGTTAGATACAGAGTCTGAAAATGAATCGGGATGATTTCAAAATTAAATTATTTATTAAAGAATTAATGTTCATGTTAGATAATGTAGGGTAAGTGCGACATAGTCTCGTTAAATCCAAACCCTCAACTGGTAAGAACTGTCCTTTACGGAACATGAAGCCTAAACAGTGGTGTATCATAAATCAGCCACGAAAGTTCGCTAAGTTGTGTCTTTTAACTTCTGCTGTACAGCTATTTCGTTTTTTGCAGTAAGGAGAACCTAAAGAAGATGTTCAAAATACTTTGTGATTTACATTTCTACTTGACAGTGTTCTATTTTTTAAGAGCTTGTCCGCAGTTACCCATCAAAACATGATAGTTGGGGTAAGTGCAGTTCTCTGTTGTGGGGTAAGTGCAGACCTCTGTTGTGGGACAAGTGTGAGTGGTGTACACTTACCCTTACTATCATGTTTTGTCGAGGCAACTACGGACTACCGAATTAAAATTAAAATTATCGTCTGAATACATTTATTCAATTTTATTTTATAATTTATACAATATTTAAGTACTAAAGTGAAAAAAAGAGAGGGAAAATCTAGCTTACAACATGAAAATTTTACAGTCATTTAAAGCCGAACTTTGTAAAATATAGTGCGCGCTTACCCCGCATTAGCTTACAAGTGCAATATTAAGTGCAAGAATGGTCATTTCGTGAGAAATACAAACCAAAAATATTTTCTGAAAACTACGTTCTCCCAGTGGCTTACTTCAGTCCGGGAGTGTATCGGGATGATTTGAGTTGAGCTCGTGAGATGCTGGTGGGGCGGTTGGGACGATGAATGAATGCTGTGAACGCTTTGTTTCCGGGCCGCGTAATTTCTCGAAACGGGAATATTCTTTGGTCTCCTAGCTCTCCAAATTCAACGGCTTGTGTCTTTTTTTTATGGGGAGATATTCTAAAGTGTTAACGCGGCTGAAATGCCCTAAAACAACGCAATCGGGGTGAGAATTAAGTAATACGCTTCAATATCCTGTGAGAGGTCATGCATAACTTTTAGGTATGATACTCCAGGAATGCATACATTTCAATGGAGGATATTTGGCCAATGCATTGTTCTCTGAAGATTTTTTTTTTACGCAGAATGGCTATTCTTATAATTCGTATTCATACATGAAAGCCTAATTATTTAATGCATAAATTTATTTTTAAATCAATTTCACTGCCGGAGCCTTAATTAAAGTCAATAATCAATTTGGTCTGGATATAAAGACGGATTAAACAAAATACATAACTAGTAGTAAGGGTCTAATGATCTTATCGGCATCGAATCTTAGGATCTGCTAACCTTCCTCATTACTATACCATCATATTTTACTTTGTAATCCACAAAATTATATTTAATTTATATTAGTGGAATAAGTTTTTTTAATCGCAGACATAATTAAGGAAGAAGTTGATCCGGGGATGCGGTTAATATCAAACACACTAATAAGTGTAACTTATTTATTATGTGCCAACATTTCGGCCTAAGTTTTAGACCACCATCAGGGCTAAAAGAAAAAAAAACAATATAACAACGTGGAAAAAAACAGAGGCAGTACCAATATACATTGTACGTAATGAAAAATTAAAACTATGTGAAAAGAGTGAAGGAAATGTTATGAATTACATGAAACAATAAGTTACATTATACATGATATAATATTTATTAATAGTTTTCATATATTATATTATATCATGTATTTTTTAAAAATGAATTTATTACACAGCCCAACAAAAAAAATTTTTTGAAAACGTTTTTAACTTTAATAGTTGATCTTTATAGATCTTTATGTGCTGAATTTAATTCTGGCCTTAGTTTTTCTTGTATCACCCATAGTTTTCCGTAGGTTTCAGGCTCATCAAACATCCTATTTTTTAAACTTCTGTAACATGTTAGCTACAATAGAAACATACTCTGGGTCTTTTCCATTTCCCAAGAATTTTGTAACGACTTGCTTGAATGACACCCATGCTTCTTTCTCATTTAAGGTCATTGTGGATTCAAAGTTAACATCAAACATCATTTTTCTAATGTCAGGTCCGACAAAGACGTCTTCTTTTAGTTTAGCTTTTGAAAGGCGTGGAAACTTTTGGCAGAGATACTTGAAACATGGTCCATATTTAGGCAGAGCCTTTAAGAATTGTTTCATAAGGCCTAACTTAAGGTCTAATTGTTTCATAAGACCTAAGACTGAAATCTGTTCAATTATTTAAAAATCGCTTAATTTAATAAATTTAACTATAAAATGTGAAGATATTGTGGGTGATACAGCTTTTTAATTATCATATTTGGATTCAGCACCCTAAAAATTATAGGAATAAGGTATTTTCAATACAAAAGTTTTTTCATCGTTGGCATGTGTTATTAAATAGGTGAAAAAAAAAATAAAGTAATTCTAATGTTATGTTAGAGTAATCAGATAGTTGAGAAATTTGTTAGACGGGCCGGCGCTGGGTATATACAGTACCCGCAATACCAAAAACATTTCCGTAATGGATTATCATAAAGAGATATTACATATTCTGCATACAGAAGGAAAATGGCACAACACCATAATGTATTTTTTTAGTACGAATATTTGACAAAGATTAAATCCTACACAGAATCCTCCAGGGTTTTTCCTCCTAACACATGTTGGAGGTAGATCACGTATTGTGTCTTTTGGTTTAATCTGATATACATTGCGGAGAATATTAGTTATTGATTTTGTTTATCTTTTCTTCGTATATTTCCTTTATTCTTAATGATCGTGTACAGTATTATTTACTGCTTACAACTAGCAGGTTGAAATATTTTTAAATAAATAAATTATTTAAAAATAAACACTAATTACTCTGACATAAGTCAAACAGAATTGAAGGTAGCTGAATCAAATTATTCAAATAAAATTTATAATATTTAAACTTCTTCATTAATAAGCTTCTGTTATATTCCATAACCATCAATAGATCCCTAATTATAACGTTTTCGCTTATTGTAATCAATACACTGCACCTAAACTTGAATTTATTTTGAAACAAATAAATCCTAAATTTACCTTAATATAAGAAAAAAATGTGACTCATATGTTCCTTAGAATATTAAAAATGAATAATATTCATCTTACACAATGGGCATTAGATAAAGTTTTTCTATGATTTGAGCACGTATTTTAAATATAATTAGAATGAAATCAAAAGTTCATTTATCATTTCAATTACATTTTTTTTTTATACAATGTAATTTGTAATTAAATATGATATTCGGTTTTATTAAAAACCTTTTTTTGAATTTCAAAAGTAATTTAACAACTCCAATTAGGAGATGCCTGAGGAATAAATTCTTCAATAGACCCTTTCCCTCGTAATGAATCGTAGACTGTATTGACAATTAATTAATTATTTTCTCCTTGGGAAAGGACTGGAACGGACAGGTGGAACTGGAACTGGAATCAGTTCCGACGGCCTGCACTAACTGCCTCCTCCAATCAGATCCTATCAGTTCCTTTAATAGAACGCCTCCCACCAATATACAACTATGGACGCTATCTCATCCAATCTTTATTATGTTTTACTTTTTGGATGTTAAGCTTGATTTTTCTGTTATGAAATGATACCCTACATAATAATAATGAAAATCTCTTCATATTATAATCAGATCACCTTTGACTTTTTAATAAATAACTTTAAAAAAATATGAGAAGTTAAGTTCATAATTTATACACATTTTATGCAAAAAAAAACATACAAACAAGATGGTATTTTTACAGTTGGCATCCGCATGATGGTATAGAAGCATCAATCTAATTAGGGATTGATAAATTATTTACCACTTCTATAAATTTGTTTTATTGAAAACTAGTTTCGAATGTTATACATTGATCCTCAGTTCTGAAAACACACAAAAAATTCAAAAATAAGCAATTCAAAATATATTTTGGTATTATTATACATATTAAATTAGATGCAATATAGATCAGTATTATAAAACATTTATGAATTATGAATTTAATTAAGACAAGAAATCAAATACATGTTGGTACTCAACAAGGTTTAAATGGATTATATCAAACAGAAAAGTTTGTACTGGTTTCATCTCGCACTGTACTGGCAATGAACAAAAGATAGGATGTTTTTAGGTAAACGGTTTAAGGGTCAGGGTTTTTCAGTAATGCCGGTGAGTAATTGTTTTTTCTGTTATAGATGGGAATAAATTTAAGATTGGACTATTGGAGATATTTATTTGGTCATTTAAGCAAAAATCTTTATTTATCTTTATTTATTTATTTTGAATTGCTTATTTTTGAATTTTTTGTGTGTTTTTAGAACTGAGGATGAATGTATAACATTCGAAACTAGTTTTCAATAAAACAAATTTATAGAAGTGGCAAATTGAATCATGTTTAGATTCAATCAATTATCTTGGAACTGTAATTTGGTGGGCAGGTATGTACTGAGTCCACTTTGCATTGCTATTTTGGGATAATTCAAACAGTTTTTAATCCGACTCATACGATCCAAGACCGTGTTTCTCTATTAGTGCTTTCCTCCTTAAAGGGGTTGTTTCCTATAAGTTAAAAAAAAAATAACAGCTAGGATTTAAATTTTTTTAATAATTTTTTTATAAAAATAAAAATAATAAGCTCGTGTTAGTATTTTCTTTTACTCTTGGTTTTATAATTAATTTAACCTTCGAGTCGTTTTATTAATTTTTGGTGTCATTTTATTAGATCAGTAAATAGAAAGTAAAAAGGCCATTCGGTCACCAAGTTTTTTTATTTTATTTTACATTATATCGACGTTTTGGCCATTCTCAAGTCTGAAAGAACAATTTTGTTTAATCGATTTTCATTAATATTATAATTTTGTTTCTTATATAAGTATTAAAACATTTATTTCATTTCAAAATACCTACCATAAAAACATACTTCATTTAATTATTTATATGTAAAACGAACGTCAACAATGTACTATTTCCATCCATTTTTGTTACATTCTTCCTACAGTAAAATATTACAATATTGGAAAAATGTTACAGCATACAACATATTACAAAATGGAAGGAAATAGAACATTGTTGACGTTTGTTTTACATTTAAATAATTAAATGAAGTACGTTTTTATGGTAGGTATTTTGAAATGAAATAAATGTTTTTATAATTATATAAGAAAAAATATATAATTATATTAATGAAAATTGATTAAACAATCGATTCTTTCAGATTTGAGAATGGTCCAAAATGGCCGAAACGTTGATTTAACGTAAAATAAAAAAAAAAAATTGGTGACCGAATCTACTTTATATTTTCTGAATTAATTTGACAATTCAAATTAATAATATTTACACTCCCCATCCCTGGCATGTCATTATTTCTCAGTATTGTCAGACCATTTGCTGTGCAAATTCAAATTACTATATATATATATATATATATATATATATATATATATATATATATATATATAATTTACAAATGTTCTGAATTCTCTTCTCTATCCATATTTAAAAAGCATGAGCAGCAGAGCTCCGTCAATAAGATCGTCTTTTGTTCTATTATTTATAAAAGAACTAAAATACAATATTGAAAACATGATGATGAGCATGATGGGGATGGAAGAAAAAGTTGATACCCCCAAAAAGCATTTCTCTGACACAAACTCAATCACATACAAATTTTGAACACTCTTAACTCAATTTGGAGGGTCCGTAGAAGTGCGAAAAATATTTGGATGTAGAAATTTTGACTGAAATTGAAACCCATTTCTATGGTTTTGTTCTACCTTTAAAACAACGATACTTATATACCAAATTTCAGCTAGTTTAATCTCAAGGGGTTTGCTGGAAAACCCTACTATAGTTGGAAAAAATGTATATATATATATATATATATATATATATATATATATATATATATATATGTATATATATATATATATATATACACCAGAGTTAAAATTGACCTCTCCCCTCCTCCCTCCGATGATCTTTGATGCACTCTATTATTTTCGAGCAAAATACGAAAAAAAAACTTTTCGTTTCGGCTAAAACCTTGCTTAAGCTTCTATAGCTTAAATTGGCAATATAATATTAAAAAAAAAATTAATAAATTAAATCATAAGGACAAAATAAAAGTCATTTAGGAAGTAGAAAAAGGATTTTGGAATTCCAGCTAAAAAGTTGGCATTTTTAACTAAAAAGTAAATATGTCGAGATAATTTACGTGAAATAGAAAAAAAAAAATATGCCTCTACAGCAAATAAGAAGTCGTGGGTTCGTTGGTTGGCAAAGGAGTAATCTGGCTACTTGCCAGATTTTTCTCACCATACTTTCTTTGAGTTTCAGGAACCCACTTTTGGGAGGTTTGGCCATTCCAGAGATGTTTTCCTATTCCACATTTCATTCACGGCTGATCGAACAATTTAATTTATTCGGTTATAGAGTCCTTTAGACTCTGTAGTCCCTGATAGTGAGAAAAAAAAGTAACTGAAGAAAATGAATAATAAAATAAAAGTAAGAGCAATAAAATAATAATAATACTATAATATACCGTATATTACTCGAATTTTACGATAAGTCATTATTGTTTCGTGTTCCCTCTTTTTATATACTGTATATATTAAATTATAATATGTAGGATTAACAAGGCCATAATGACCGAACAATATGGCTGTGCTTAACTGAACATGAAGATAAAGGTTACAACTGGCTTAGTATTCCAGAAGCACCGAGGTAGTTAATGGCCACCACACACTAGAGCATTAACTCCATTTCTCTGGCTAATGAACAATGACGTAGAGGCCGTGTGTAGGCTCAGCACTAATTACACCACAATGTTTCTCTTTAAATGTTCGCAATCAGTCTTGGAGGGTTTATTATAGGCCAGTTTTAATAATAAGACTTTGTCTTTAACAGAACGTTCTCTGGTTGTCTTATCGACAAGTGTGAATTTTAAAAAATAAATCCTCCAAAAAAAAAGTACGGAAAGGATATAATGAATTGTTTCTTTAGATTTATCTTCGGGGTCTCCAGGCGCTCTCACGTCTCCAGTTGTTTTACAGTTTACAGTTTTGCCTTTAACCAGTTTTCCGATGGCTAGGCGTCTACCTTTTTCCGATTCTTATAGAACTAAAAATCCTCCGTATATCCTCAATTTGTTCACAACTTGTTCCTCTCCATTCTCTAAATACCAGATCTCAGTCCTTAAATCCTTTCTCACAAAACTACTTCCTTTAAAAAATCCTTTATGATTCCTGCCACTTCCTTTTGGAATTCCTTACTCATCTACATATCCAAAACCTTATTTCTCACGTAATTTAAAAACTAATTACCTCTCCACCTTCTTAATCATCAATCTTCCAGCAACATGTAAAAGTAATAACAAACGTATGTCTATTTGTGTATATTTGCATATGGAAATGATTTTCGTAATGCTTTAGAAACACAATATCTTAATAAAGACCGATTTCCAGATCAGACCGATTGTTAAGCAGTCCTTCCCCAACAAGCTAAATATATTACTGTTTACAAGCGTAGCGTTGGAATGTACACCCATATAAAAATATGCGGTTTGGTATGCAACATACAAATATTTTATTATTTTTATTGTTCATTTTTATTCACCTTTAAATTAGCATAAAATCAAGATTTTCTTATCAGAACCTCTCCCATCCAAATATTTGTTTGATAAACTAATCCTAGTTAAAAAACAAATATATATATTTATTTATTTGTAATATCAATATTTTATTTATTTCACACATTATTGTATATTTCATTTTATAATCTAATTATTTGATAGCAATATAATAAGCTAGACAAATATAACTGTAATTCTGCATATTAACTTATTCTTCGGAGGGAATAGGAATCCATGAATAAAATTACTTTTCTTTAAATAAAAAAAAAAAGGAAATTTGATAACTACCATTTGTATAATTGAGCTGGGTAATCTACCCTTGGATAACTGGCTCAACTTTATCTCAATTAGGTCTCTTTGCATACTAAAATGTATTTAGAGGAACTTCTTGCCAAAATTATAAATTCATAAAAAGTTATTTGATGAAATAATCATTTTAGAAATAATTATTACATCAATCATGAAACATCTTATTTCGTGAAACAATCATTTAACAAATGATATTAAAGTTATTTTTTTTTCTTTTTATCTTTCAACAATATAGTCACATCTGTCTTGCAAACGAGTGGTAATAAGCAAATATTAAGTATATAATAAATATAAGTGGCATGAGTAAGGATAGTACCCAGCAGCACTTCTTTCAGGTCTTGAATCAATCCTTTTATTCAGGAAAGGAGATCTCTCATCCAGCTCCTTTTTAGCCTTCTCCTAATGGTCATGTCAGCCGTAGCCATATCGTCTATCAGTCTGTTGTGATGTAAGTGAAGGTTACTATAGAAACAATAATAAAGAGTACGTAAGAGTTGGTCTATAGTTGGTTGTTGTAAGTGGGTATGTAGAGTTTTGTTGTTTACGTACCAAGGAGCTTCTGTTATCAGTCTTAAAATAGGATGACCTGGGGACCACACGTCAAGATGAAAAGAAAGACTAAACAAACGACTGAAATTACTGTTCTCTCTTTTTTTCCAAATCGTCAAGTTAAATGATTAAATAAATTATTTCTAAAATTATTTGTTGAAGTCATTCAACTATTAATTACTTCCTTGTATGAAGTAAAGGAAGTATTGTAATCGCGAAAATTTTCGGTTTTCAGATTTCAACGGAAATATCCATATTGACTATCCCTGAATCCATTTTGAGTAGTTTCGTCGTGGCGTCTGCACGTACGTACGTTCGTATCTCGCATAACTCAAAAACGGTTAGCTGTAGAAAGTTGAAATTTTGTAATTAGGATTGTTGTAAAATCCTGTTGTAGATCCTGATATTTTAGAACCTCCCTTTTGGGTCCACTGCTTGATCACCGGAAGTGGTACTTTACTTGAAGGTCATAATTGATATCTATCAAAAATTATAATAAAATACTATGAAAAACTTCTCAAATTTAGTATTTATTACTTATATATTTATTTAAATAACCTTACAAATTTGGTAAATAGGATTTTTATAATAATATAAATAATATACTAGATTTAGAATAAAATTGGTGAGCCGAAAAGGGTACTATACTTGAAGGACAGAATAAAATTACATCAAAAATTATATTAAAATTAAATTCAGAAATCATATGTTTCGGTAATAAAGGTTACAAACGCAATTTGGTTTCCAATCCAATTAAACATTTGTATTATTTGTTTTAAGTGTTAAAATTGAGTGTAAAATACTGGTTTTCCACCCCATTTCCGCGTGTGTGTGTCAATAGATGGATGTCGAGAGGCCGAGTGTCGTTTTTGAGATACTGCAATCTTCGGAAACTAGTAATCAAATTCAGGATCACTTTTTGAGCCATCTGTTTATAGTTTAATAGGCGTACAATGAAGTCATGTGTTGTCCACATCAGATATTTTTTCAAATATTATTTTAAAATGATTTTGCCTAGATTTGTGCAATATATTTCTCTTGATTGGTTTTGCATTGGCATTGAATATGAAGTAAATGGAGTGAAACGACGGAGATATGAAAGCGAGAAATGCTGATGTGGACGCATTGAATATCGGACAATACCACCCCCCTCTCCAACCCTCCTCCCCCCGAACACGAAACTGATTCTACTCTTTTGGAATGAGGCCAGGCTTTCAGTTGCTTCAGTTGCCTCTATTCTAGAATTATTAAAATTCCCTCATTGTTTGTCAGCTCTGGACTCTTTGGAGAAAGATGAATGTTTGGACAATAGCTTCGGTTAATGATGAATCATTACCTTCATATGAAATATTAATAACAGAGTGAAATATAAATCATAATTTCAACTTTCTGTTTTATAATAGCAACATAATTTTCTCCTTTTATTTCTTAATAAACTATTTATATAGACCATAACAACACAACGATCTAGTTGCATTGCTAATGATATATTTAATTAAATTTGTTTTTCTGTAATTTAATAACAGATATTATTAGACTATTTCTATACAACAAAATACAACAACCATCTACTTGCGTTGCTTGTATTCAACTTCATTATATATAACAAATTAATATGTGCTTAATATGCAACTGCATTTACTCTGAGTGATAAATTAATTATTATTAGATATATAATTAATATTATTATACTACTGCCCCTGTAGGGTATGAGACTCATCACAGATTGCATGCCAGGCTCCCCATCTCCTCACTCCAAGTTGTCGCAGGCCAGATTCAACATCGTCTAACCATCTCATTCTAGGACGTCCACGTCTTCTGGTACCGCCTGGCTTTACAAAAAGCAGCTTACTTGGTAGACGATTTTCTTCCATACGCTCCACATGCCCTAGCCAACTTAGACTGCCTTTTTTTATAACACTTAATATATCCGGCTGATCATATAGTACTCTCAGATCTTCATTCTTTCTAATTTTCCACTGTCCCTCTAAGTGGATTGGACCATATATTTTTCTGAGCATTTTTTCTTTGTCAGGCACGTAGTCTTTTCTCCATCTCCTTTGCCAGAACCCAAGTCTCACTGCCATAGGTGACTGTTTGGCGAATATTTGTCTTGTAGATGATAACCTTGGCTCTCCGAGGAAGATCTTTGTAATTTACAACTTTATGAATTGCAAAAATGCAACGATTTCCTGATGCAATTCCGGCCTCCATCTCTTTTTATATTTCAGTGACAAGCGCTCCAAGATATTTGAAAGCGTAATATGATAATTGTCTGGGAAGTTATGACCATTGATACTAATCGTATGCGGTTGTTTCGGTGCAGGGTTATTGATGCTCTTCGTGTATTCCGTCTTCTTCTCGTTGATCTGGAGACCTCTTCTGTTTGCTTCTCGCTCCATCTCTTCTAACGCTCCGGCGAGTGTCTGCAGTGTTCTGGCTACCTGGTGGACATCATCGGCATAGGCCAATAATACCTGTGTGTATCTGCCATAGATAGTGCCTCCAGGATTGGTTCTTATTCCTCGCATTGCTCCCTCCATGGAAAAATTAAAAAAAATTGCCGAAAGAGGATAAATTAATAATTGATAATGAATTTAAGTACAGAAAAGTATTAATAAACAAATAACGATGGAAATGTAAATAAACATAAAGAATATGATGGCTGAGAGTATGTTCAGAAATAAAACACGCAGTAATGAATTTATAGATGGCTAATATCACTACCTCGTAACGGAAAAATGGTTACTGTGTTCTACGGACAAAAAAACAATATAAAACACAATTAAAAACTATAAAATCGTACAAATTTGTATGTATTTTCCATGATTTTAAGGCGGCACATCAAAATATAACAATGTATCAGACAATTTTATTGCTCATTAGATATTATATGCCATGTTCTTCATTCATTCATTCATTCATTTCACACAATTTCGATGATTAATAACGACGGGGATTTCTGGCAGTTACGAGGTTTCACTTCGTAGTCATCAAAAAACTTTTTAATGTATGCCGACGTTTATCGTATCTTGTTTTTTTCAGCTCTGAAGAAGATTTACAACAAAGGTAGAAACTTCAGTACATATTAATCAGCTAAGTGTTTTATTACCGGTCGTAACCCTCGATCATCTTGATTTCATCAACGGTCAACTATATATCCATTATTGTAAATAATAATATGTTTTTAATTATAATAATTGTATCTATCTAAGATAATAATAGTAGATAAACCCCGAAATACCTCCTCTAGAGTGAAAGGACAGAAGGAAGGAAATTATATTGGAGTCATCTCTTCCTTCAATTTCAGTTTATATTATCATATTTATACTCAGTGTTGAATAAAAGGTTATTTTATTTCAACATTTAATTTTTTCATTAAAGTTTTACTAAAATAAAAGGCAAGAAAGAAAACTAAATATAGTTCATCTGTGGTCGGAGGGTTATTAATCCTGCAATAACCGAGGCCGAATTCCATCGTAAAATACGTCTCTTCTTTATGATCCTCTTAACTTGTGTCGGGGGTAACTGCCAATTTCATTTTATCACCGAACAGACACAAGATGCTCCGACTCTATTAGCCTTTGCGAAAATATTTCCATTTCGTTAATAATTTTGCAATGAGGACTCTGTGTTTAATGAGGAAATTCTTGTTTTCAAAATGAAGCACCATAATATATTTATTTGGTAAAAATTGTCAAACTAAAGTAATCTCATTAGAAAGGCAATATTTTATACAAACCTTTCACTATTATTCCGTTAATTAAAATTTATATTACATTATATATATATATATATATATATATATATATATATATATATATATATATATATGTATATATATATATATATATATATATATATATATATATATATAGGGCGTAGGAGTGATGAACTTACCCCGTGTACCTAAATTGAGAATCGCGGCGTGATCTTCCAGAACGTAAAATGGCCATCCGAAAGTTCGGTCCATGTACGGTCTGCTTCGGGGAAAGAAATATAGGTCCTCGTGCGCCTGCTGACTCCGAACATCCATAATCCGTGGAACTTCACCGGTTTGTCACTGTCCTTGAACTCGAGTGAGTCGGTGGGAAGGACACTGCCAAATTGGTCTCAGAGGGACCGTTTATGGAGCTATGGATAGCTTGCCGCTGAACTATGAAGACCATGGTTCATAGCAACGTGATGTTGGGTGACCCCCTCCGGGCTGTCTATTCTCCCGTAAGTAATGCATGTCTGTATGAATACCACATCGCGCGGCCAAAGATTTCCTATATATATATATATATATATATATATATATATATATATATATATATATATATATATATATATATATATATATACATATATATATACATTATATGTGGGAGTACCCCGATGTTCAATACTGGCGCCATTACTATTCATTGTATTTACCCACGATATACCCGTTAACAATGAGACATTGAATGCTACTTACGCTGACTATACAATTCTAACAAAACATTGGGATCCTGAACAAACCTCATTAACTTTTCAACATCACTTACATAAATTACACGATACGGCTGATACAAACTGCGGAAAATTAGACTAAATCACGAAAAATCGAAATACGTAGAATTTAACCTCAGAAGATATATTTGTCCTCCTGTACATATCGAAAAAAAAACAAATTCCTCAGATGGACACCACACTATCTCGGATTAACAGAATCTCTATCTCTTCGACAGAAAGATGACCTGGGGTCCGGATGACCTGGGGTACGGAGATTTAAATGAAACGAAAGACGCTCAACAAACTTTTTTACTCATTATCTTCAAAAATGGAACTGAGACAGAAACTAAAGACATGTACATACTTACTTCAGATACTTTTCACGTATATAGCCAGTTATAACCAAAAAGACTCGCTTATAAAAATCCCAAACTTTCTATACTAAAATATTACAATTCATAACAAATGCACCTTGGTAGGTGACTAATAAAACCCTATATACTGACTTATATATACCAACAGTCGACGAACATTTAAGCAATCATTATCAACGATTTTATAATAACTCACACGGACATTTAAACATACTAATAAGAGATATGGCTGAAATGCTCATGGCTTCGAGGAGGAGACTGAAAAGGTGCTGGATGAGAGATCTCTTTTCTTAACTATCAAAGGCGAGAGATTCAAACCAGTCAAGAGGTACTGCTGGATACTATCCCTACTCATGCCTCACATATTATTACTCATTATGTCATTAAACCATTTGCCACCATTAGACTTACTTTTGACAGGTGCTAATTAATATTTTAAGAGAGGAATAAAATAAAGTAAAATAACGTTAAAATAGATAAAAATTTATTTTTTGAAAAGTCTACATCAAAATCCTTTAGTCTCTGCAGTTGCAGTTACTAACCGATCGGTCCAAGTTTTGTTTTATCGTTTTCAAGGACTAAAGCATAATAACTAAGAAATATTATTCCATAATAATCTTAAGAAATAATTTGACAGTTCTGCATTTCATATGATTGAAAACAAACACATCTAATGCAGAGTATTTCACTTGAGATAGCACATCTCATGTTAACAAGTGAGTGCTGCAGTTAAACTTGTTGGCATGGGATGTGCTATTTCTATTCCGAATTAGGTAGCTATGGTACCAATCACGAGGAATATAGTATTTACAAATTATTTTATAAGGTTTTTATTAATTACTAGGGGTGGAGAGTTCCCGTCCCAAGGACGATTATAATCACTGGGAAAAAATGCAAAACATAATATATTCAGCCTTATTTTATTAATAAATTGATTTATTCATTTATTTCTACCAGATAATAAAGTTATCCACAGATATTCACTATCAGATGTTCATAAATTTCCTATTGATATAACTTAATACTCGACACGGGGCAGTCTATACAGTACCCGCAATACTGGACGGTTGTGAGGGTTCAGCGGTTCTAACCGACAGACATGATCGGATGAGCCTAAAGCTATGTCCACACTATTCGTTTGCCGAAGCGCTTTCGTTTTCGACATCGCTATCTAATCTTTTAATATCTTGAAAATTTTAATTCCTTTTATAAATTTTTTCTTTATTTCATTTATATCACTACCTATTTCACTTATAACACGTCACAAGTTTTTTTAAACAGATAATTCATTTGCATTCCGAAACTAGACCGAAACAATTAGTTTTTTTTTTAACTTGAGTCGATATTTCAGCTATGTACATGCATCTTTTAATATTAAAAATAAAGGTTTGCTTATAGTGTTATTATTATTAGATAATTAATTATGCATTAATCGAATTTATTAATTAATAAGATTTTAAAAAACAAAACAATATCTTTACTCGGTAAAAATATGGTAACAATTTCATTAACAATTTATTTAATCTTCCCTTATCCTCGTCCCTTTCACGTCTGTTTATGTTTTAAGTAACTGTTTTAGAGTAATGTATTAGAGTACCTAACCCTCTCACATCTTGAAAATGTATGTTCCTTTTTTAAGTTATTTCTTTATTTCATTATTATCACTACCTTTTTCATCCTTTTTTTTTTTTTTTTGGACAAACAATTAATTTGTATACCGAAACTATCCCAAATCATTACACTGTTATTTTTTTTTTTAATTGACATGATATTTCAGCCATATACAAACCATTCATAGAGAACTTAAATATTTGGCATTACTTTCTAATGTTAATTAATCGAGTTTTTTTATTAATGAGATATAAAAAAAGTAAAAATTTTTTAATTTGTATATTATTCAAGAAAAAAAAAATAATAATTAAAAACCTCGAGTCTCTCAAATAGCAGCAAATAACTATATAGCCGACGCACTGGGACTGGAAAACATAGTCACATAAATCCTGGCCAGAGATAGCACATCTCACATCAGCAAGTATAAAAACACTGACAAAAGAGGCAGCACATTACTCTAAAATAGTTTAGCGTATAATGATGTAAAAGGGACGAGGTAACATTGAATAAATTGTTTGTTACTATTTTGTTACCGAATAAAGATAAAGTTTTTGTTTGTTTTTTATCTCATTAATTTATAAATTCGATTAATTAAAATTAGTAAGTAATGCCCAATATATTAATTCTTTTATAAAAATAACTATTATGCGAACCTTTATTTTTTATATTTAAAAATGGCTGAAATATCATCTAAAGTAAAAAAAAAAATATATATATATATATATATATATATATATATATATATATATATATATATATATATATAAGTTAAGGTACACAGTGTAACTTTATACAACTTAATCCTAACTCTAAGATGTAAACACTCCCTAAGACTATATATAGAGGATTACTAAGCCAATAAAGTCAGTCTTTTCTCAACAAGTGTGCGTGTCATTTCGTTCCCTTTTTTTCCTTTTTTTTATTTTAAGTCCTCGGAACGAACATAAGTGGTGCCGAAACCCGGGAGGCCATACTCGGAATAGAGAGTTGTTTTTTTCTTTTTCTCTCTTGGTGTTTTTTTATGTTCACGCTGTTCGCGTCTGTTTTTTTTTAAATTGACCAGGACAAGTGAGAAGGTTACAGTATGCCAGATGAGATAGTGCGGCCGGCAACCTTGATACTACCACAGGACATCCCAGCGTTGCCAACGGAAACCATGGCGGCGGCGCACGCGAATTTGGCGGCAGCACAAGCAAACGCCCTAGAATGGCTAAAGATAAAGACGGCGACATCGCAGGATCTAAGAAAGGCGATCACAGATCTAGAAAGGTTCAACGGAGAAATCGGTGAGCTAAATCATTTTCTCAAGGGAGGCGACCGTGTGATGACACGCATAGAGGCAAAGTTGGCGGAAGACCTCATAGACCCAATGGATGCGAACGCACTGAGAGCAGCGTTAGTATGTCGAGTAAAAAGGAACATACTTAACCTAATTCAGGCGGACGAGGATACACCTTGGATCATAGTGAAGGACAGGCTGAAAAAGGCATTTGGGGGAGGCCGGTGGGCCCCAGAAGAGGATATTTTTCGAATGTTCAGGGAGACGAAGAAGCCTTACCAAACGAATGGGCAGTATGCGGGATCGCTATTAGCCAGATACAACAAGATAACCGAGAAGATGAGAGAAACTCTGAACGCAGCCGAGGTGGAGGGCAGGATGGCGTTTTTGTCAACTATATTGAAAGTGCAGCTAGCGAGAGACACGGGAAAGAAAGAGGGGCTGTCTAGAGATAAAACGTTCATCGAATGTGCCCAGGAGATGGTAGACGCTAGTGCCAGGGATGAAGAGGCGAGATTCGGAGAGGAAGCAGAAACGGGATGGAGTAGGGTAACTTACAGGAGGCCCGAGACAAGTAGGAACAAACCTAGGCCAGATATGGGAAGGAGAAGTGAGACGGAATTCGTTGGACGGGAGAGGACGATGGCACGAGAAAGGAGGCAAGGACCGGAGAAGAAGATCTGGAAAAGGGAAGACAGGAGGTGTCATGGATGTGGAAAGACGGGACATCTGGTAGCCCAGTGCCCCCGAACGAGATGTTTCGAATGCGGCACCGAAGGACACATTGCGAGGCAGTGTCCCTACATGAGCAGACGCGGTGAAGCAAATCGAGGGGAACCCATGGAGGTGAATGCGCAAAGAATGTGGAAGAGGAGCAGATCACCATCTGAGTCGATAGGGTCATCGGAAGCCTCGGAGACGGACGAAGAGGAAATCGAACCAGGAAACAGAGGAGTTGGAGGAGGAAGGAGCGGCAGAAGAAGCGGCGGACGAAGAGCAACGCAGGAGAGGGTATCGAGAGATAATGAATGAGAAAAGTGCGAGCAGAGAGGCAACCACGCGGTAGTGCATAACATAGAGAGTGAGTGTGGTGGCTTGCCTATTATCAGAGTTGCGAGAGGAGTACGGTGCTTGGTGGATACAGGCAGTTCAAATACGATAATGTGTCGGAGTGCGATAGAGGCGTTTTGTGAAGGAGAGAGGATACCCCAGGTACAGGTATGTGGATGTAGATTAATCACCTTGAATGGTCCATGTAAGATAGAAGGGGAAGTGGGGATAGATTTGAATAAATGGGGAACCGAGGGAGGAAAATTGAGGGTGCACGTAGTGGAGAATATGCCTCGGGAATACGGGGGAATAATCGGGTGCGACCTGCTAGGGAAAATGGGAGCGCGGATAAGAAATCAGGACGGGAAATGGATTATTAGGATAGGAACAAAGAAGTACAGGTGTAAGAGGGTTCTGAGAAAGGACAAAATTAGAGTCGGGGCAATTAACCGGGAAGACTGGAGACAGGCGTTGCGAGATGAGTACGCGGATATTTTTTTCCAAGAGGGAGATATATTGAGTGTAACGGGGGAAACGGTACACGAGATCCCGCTGAAACAGGATAGGGTGACATACGTCAAGGAGAGAAGGTACCCGCAAGCTCTACGGCAACATATCCGGGAAGAGCTGGAGAGTTTGAAGAAACAAGGTATCATTACCGACAGCACGTCGCCATACAACAGCCCCCTTTGGGCAGTGAAGAAGAAGAGTCCGGAAAACGGCGAGCGGGAGAAGTATAGGGTCGTGGTAGATTTTAGGAAACTAAACGAGAACACCCTGGACGAGAAATACCCGATACCGAGATTCGAAGATATCTTGGATAGGTTAGGAGGAGCGGCTGTGTTTAGCACGCTGGACTTAAAAGCTGGGTACCACCAGATAAAGATGCACCCGAGGGACCAACATAAGACGGCTTTTACTTTCGAAAGGGGTCATTTCGAATTTACCCGGATGCCGTTTGGGTTGAAAAACGCGCCCATAACGTTTCAGAGACTCATGGAAGAGTTTTTGCGGGGACTGGACGAATCGGTCTGCCAGGTTTACATGGACGACCTGCTGATCTTCAGTAAGAATGAAGCGCAACATATAGCAGATCTAAGATGCGTCTTCGACCGGCTGAGACAATTCGGACTAAAGCTGTCTGTAGAGAAATCGATTCTGGGGCAAGACCAGATCAACTTCCTGGGGCATAATATATCAAAGGAAGGAGTACGACCCGATGCGCGGAAGGTTGAGGCGATCCAAAAGATGGCAATCCCAACGGATGTGAGAGGAATAAGGAGGCTGCTGGGAACGCTAAATTATTATCGACGATTCGTCCCGGAGATGGCGGAATATTTAGTACCCCTTAATAACCTTCTGAAGAAAGGGAGCAAAGTCGTGATAACGCCTACGATTGAGGGGAATATTCGAAAGTGTATGTCGCGATTACAGGAAGAACCGGTACTTGCGTTCCCTGATTTCTCGAAACCATTCACTATCACCACAGACGCGAGCGAATACGCGTTGGGGGCGGTACTGTCGCAGGACGGAAAACAGGGGGAACTACCAGTGGCGTATGCCAGCAGACGCCTCACGGAGACGGAAGCGCGTTATAGCGCGTTAGAACGCGAACTGTTGGGTATTGTGTGGGCGGTCGAACACTTTAGGCCGTATGTCTTTGGGCGGAGATTTAAGGTCCAAACGGATCATCGACCCTTATTGTGGGTAGGAAAGCTCAAAGAATCATCGGCGAGAGTTACCCGCTGGAAAGAGTTTCTGAGCCAATATAACATGGAGGTGGCTTATAAACCAGGAAGAGAGAATATTGTGGCAGATTGGCTATCTCGAGCGCTGCAGGTCAATGCGATAGAGACAGAAAGAGGGGAACATTCCGGAGAGCTACAGAGATTCGTAAGGGAATGGACG
The DNA here is from genome assembly GCA_948150685.1 of Rhaphigaster nebulosa. Classification (NCBI taxonomy): domain Eukaryota; kingdom Metazoa; phylum Arthropoda; class Insecta; order Hemiptera; family Pentatomidae; genus Rhaphigaster; species Rhaphigaster nebulosa. The sequence continues at coordinate 4,430,219 of OX411309.1, forward strand.
CCTGAGGGTGAAGGGGAACCAGAGTCAGGGGAAGCAGAAGAAGAAAGGATGTCGACGGGGGACGGAAGTGTTACGGAAGACAGGCCAACGGATATGGAGGAGAGGGAGGAAATCATCAATGACAAGAAACGTCAGATTATCTGGAAAACCCGGACGTCGGGATTGATGAAGGTGGATTACTCAAAATATGGCAAGTATAGTATTAACACGATATGGTCGCATCCAGGAGTAAGAGAGGAGCAGATTTGCAGGGCCCTGAAAGACGCGTCCAGACCAGGAACCACCCATTATCTGTATGTAGGAAACGCATCGGTCTGGGAGAAGATAAAGCGCTTATGGCAGCGCGTACCACCAGGGGAAGACGAACCACCGAGGAGTAAACGAGACCCTGCAAGCATTGAAAAGGAAGTACTTCTGGGAGAAAATGCGAAAGACGATAGAGAAGGTGTTAAGGGCATGTGTAGTGTGTCAAACTACGAAATATGATCGTCACCCTCCAACTGGGAAGCAAGAAGAGACGACGACACCTAGCGCACCGTTAAGCGACCTGCAGGTGGATACATTCACGTGGAAAGGGTTTAAATGGGTTACAGTGCTAGACGTATTTAGCAAGCTGGCGATGGCATATCCAGTACAAGACCGGTCGGCAGAGGCAGTGATCGCGGCTCTACGAACATGGTTCCAATTTTATGGGATACCGGATACGATCTCTTCCGATGGAGGGAGAGAATTCGATAATGCGAGTCTGCGAAACGAGACGAAGGCATTGGAGATAGCTTGGCATATTAACACACCGGGACACCCCAAGAGTAGGGGAGGGATAGAGAGGTTGCACAGTACGCTGGGAGATCACCTGCGAGTGTTCCACGTAGACAAGGGGTTGGAGGCTGATTGCGCGATGCCAAAGGCGGTAGCAGCATACAATCATTCGATTCATATGGCTACAGGGTTTTCCCCGTTTGAAGTAATCTTCGGGCTTCGAGAGCGGCGAAGAGACGGAGGGAGCACGGTAGTAGACGAAGGGTTGGCAGAGCGATTAGTGAGTAATAGGGTAGCGCTCGTGAAACTGCGGGAGAAAGCACACAGGAGGATCGCGGCGGAAAAGAGTAGAAGGGTGGCACGGGAAAATATCCGGGTACGGGACAGGATGGAGGATGTTAAGATAGGGACTATCGTGTACCGAAAATTGGCATCAAACAGGACTAAAGAGGCGGTACGTTATGAGGGACCATTCAAGGTGATTGTGATACGTGAACACAATGTAGTGACCATCCAGAGTATCAAAGAACCGAGGAAACGGAGAACCGTTCACATTGAACAATTAAAGATTCCGCTGGGCGAGCCCGGACAATCCTGATAAGACATGAGTGAGTATCCTCTCTTCTACGGGAGCAGTTCGGATGTATCAAAGGATGATTTATGTTCATTTTGACAGATGTCGATTTCTTAAGTTGTTCATTATTTCTTTTTGTATAATAGTTCATAAGTTTAGCTATAAGAATTTTGTATTTAGTTGTATTATTGTATTATGTTTCATATTTTTGGGTGTTTACATGGCAGAGTATCATTTTTATTTATTTATTTTTTGTTTTTGTTTTTGTTGTTTCGTGTTTTTGTTTGTTGTTCAGAGTGTAGTATAGGAGTAAAGTTTACGAGAAGTGTTCGTAAACTGGCAGGGGGGAGTTAAGGTACACAGTGTAACTTTATACAACTTAATCCTAACTCTAAGATGTAAACACTCCCTAAGACTATATATAGAGGATTACTAAGCCAATAAAGTCAGTCTTTTCTCAACAAGTGTGCGTGTCATTTCGTTCCCTTTTTTTCCTTTTTTTTATTTTAAGTCCTCGGAACGAACATAAGTTATATATATATATATATATATATATATATATATATATTGTTCTGAAATAGTTTCGGTATACAAATGAATTATTAGTTTAAAAAAAAGACGAATGAAAGAAGTAGTGATAATAATGATATAAAAAAAATTGATAAAAGAAACTCAAAATTTCAAAGTATGTCAGGGTTAGGTAGATGTGTCAAAAACCAAAGCACGTCGAAATGTGGCATGTGTGGACATAGCTTAAGGATTTTATGAGGCAGATATAAATTAAATATAATGCTTTATTCTCCTGATGAGGCCTAAACTGGCGAAATGTTCAATTATGTTAATTTTACTATAGTACTTAAGAGAATTAAGGCTTTCGATAGGGAACCTTCCAAAAATAATATAATTATAACCATGGTATACCTTATAATTTAATTTGGGTTATATTCTATTTACTTATAGTCAATTATCATTGTTATCTTAAATATTTCTTACAAAAATGTCGCCATAGTCTCTATAAAATTTTGAAGAGAAAACTGGTATTAAGAATGGGGCCAACACCAGGCCACAGGACAAAGCCGTGCATTCTTTCTCATTCCTTGACTTTTTGTTGGCGAAGAAATCTCAAGAATCCTTATTCATAAAGTTCTTTAATGTTTTCTGTGCCCTTTCTTCTCAACGCCCCGTTGTTTCACGCGCTAGCACTTCATTATATGGCTCAGAATGTTTGCCTTGAGGATTTCAGCATACAGCATACTTTTATGCTTACACTGTTGTGACATAAGGCCGTCATAAGGTAAAAGGTCCTAATTCTAAATCTTTTTAAAAATAAATGTTTGTATTGTACCCGAATTACTCTAAAAACCATACCTTTTCATGACACTAAAAAGCCCTAAAATCAATTATTAGAATCTCTCCATTATATTTAGGGCTTTCTAATGTCATAAAAAGGTGTACTTATAGAGAAATTCGGGTACAATATAAAGATGTATATAAAATGAGATTTGGAGTTGAGGCCTTTTAGCTTATAATTGCAGTAAAAGCGTATATTTCGCAATTTAAGTGGAATTTCTAAGTAACCATTTCAAATATTTTAAGAAATGACTGTTGTTTTTTAAAAAAGAATGTGTGCACCTCACATTTTATTCGAAGACATTTTCGTTATTGTCGGCCGTTTAACTACATTATTTTTCACTTCTATAATTTTGTTTTTATTGAAAACTAGTTTCGAATGTTATACATTAATCTTCAGTTCTAAAAACACACAAAAATACAAAAATAAGCAATTCAAAATATAGTTCGGTATTATTATACATATTAAATTAGATGTAATATAAATCAGTATTATAAAACATTTATGAATTATGAATTTCATTAAGACAAGAAATAAAATACATATTGGTACTCACCAAGGTTTAAGTTGATTACATCAAACAGAAAACCTTGGTGAAAACCTGAACTAACAATGAAAGAAAGGTGGGATGTTTATAGGTAAACGGTTTAAGGATCGGGGTTTTTCCAGTAATGCCGGTGAGTAATTGTTTTTTCTGTTATAGATGGGAATAAATTTAAGATTGGACTATTGTAGATGTTTATTTGATCATTTAAGCAAAAATTTGGATTTGAAGGATTTTATTATTTCAAGTGCTTCATGTGTATTTAATTTGAGACTGTTTCCAACTGTTTCTGTGATTTATTAATTTAACTCCTGAGTCTTCGATGAATGTTTGGGTTTTTAATTTAAATGAATTGCAAAGTTGGAATTCTCTGTCTTATTGTGATATGCACCTATATGTTCCTTTTATATTTGATTTAGTGATCTCCCAGTTTTTTCCCCTTGTATTTGGGCTGTAGATGAAAAACACAATTACTCACCGGAATCAATTGAAATATCACGACCCTTGACTTGAACACCTTCCTCTCATTGCTAGTTCAGTGCGGAAGAAACCAATACAAATTTTTCTGTTTGATATAATCCATTTATTTAAACCTTGGTGAGTACCAACATGTATTTGATTTCTTGTCTTAATTAAATTCATAATTCATAAATGTTTTATAATACTGATTTATATAACATCTAATTTGATATGTATAATAATACCAAACTATCTTTTGAATTGCTTATTTTTTTATTTTTTGTGTGTTTTTAGAACTGAGGATAGATAGGGCCTGAGTCTCATCAAGTCAATAACTAGAATAAGGGCGAATTTACTCTGCCTTGATTGCAATGTTAATCGAGCGGTGGAAGTACATTATTGTACAATAGGCAATTAGAGAGGCATAGAGGATATGTACATAGGCCTCAATAACGCCAACCCAACCAAAGGTAATAATGTCCTGAGGAGATTGGCCAATAGCCGAGTTAGGAGGGCAAAATTCAATTACCATAATTTTCGATTGGAAATCTTCCTGATCCCGCGAAACCTCAATAAGGCCTAATTAGGGATTGATAAATTATTTGCCACTTCTATAAATTTATTTTATTAATAACTACTTTCGAATGTTATACATTCATCCTCAGTTCTAAAAACACACAAAAATTCAAAAATCAGCAATTCAAAATACAGTTTGGTATTATTATACATATATGTAATCAGATTGATCCTTCTATACCATCATTTCAACTAAAATTTCCGAGGTTAGAAATTTTTAGTAGTGCCTCTTTCATCCTGGATGTACATATAATAGATATAATACATATACATATAGTACATATAATTATACGATATATAATAGCTCTTAGTGATGGTAAACCGTCACAGAAATGTCTTTTCTACTGCTGGTACTGTATATACGCAGCGCCGGCCTGTCATATAACTGTTCCTTAACGTGTTAACTTTATAGGATTATTTTTAATTAAATTACATTGTGTAACTGTTTTTTTTGTTCTGATATTTGAAGGGTGACTGTTCTTTGGGATGATTGGCGTCGGGTATGATAATGGTATATATCATCTGCAGGTTTTTGTTTTTTTTTAATGAGGTATTAAAAAAATTAAAAAAAACTTTTACATTTATCGTAAGTGATGAGTCCTATTGTATATATTTCTAAATTATTTCTAGAGTAATAATATAACATTAGTATAATATTACATAAGGCTCGGAAGTAGCCAACATTGTTTTTACTGGGGCTATTTAGAGCTTTTAATTTAGGGGATTTTCTTTTTTCGCACACGTTTAAATAATAATTATCTAATCAGGATTTGTTCTTCTTACTTTCTCTTTTCTCAACAAACAAATTACCAACCTATTTAATGTTTTCCTTGATTCTTACGAGTAACTTGTTTATATCTTCGCAATCCTCATCTAAACATTCTTAAGCTTCAAGCCTATTCTTGACTTCTGAAGCGAACTGATTTCTAATTTAAGGTTTTTTTTTTTGGTTTTTTTAAATTTATCTAGACTATCACCAAAGCTCCTTGGTACATCAGCAACTTTACGTTACATACAGACCTCAATATGCCTACAGTTAACGAACACATACGGAGCCACTACAAACGATTTCACGATAACTTACACGGATATCCTAACACACTCATACAAAACACGGCGACAACCAACATGCCTGACAACACTCGCAGAAGGCTGAAGAGGAGCTGGATGAGGGATCTCCTAGCCTACCTATATCCGATTATCATGACAGGAAGAGGTGCCGCTGTGTACTACTCTTTCTCATGCCTTTCATGCCAAGTTAACTTGTTCTTAGGCAGCACATTCACTGGCTCATGGACAGGTGTAAATTTAAAATTAAAGCCCCAAAAAAAAAAAAAATTATCTAGATCTAAATTTACGAAACGAAAACGTTTCTCATATTTGTATTAGGTATTTATCGAAATTTTGCGATTGCTGATCCATGATCTGACTCCCATTATGCCACACAATACTGCACTATTTTGCCATCTATGCTGTACCCAGACTATTTGATTTTTTTTTTTTCAACGATATTCAAATAAACGTAATATCCGTGTAATATTCTATTACATTATTATACTGTTTATGTATTATAACAGTATTTTTCCCTCGTTACTTTAAAAATTCGTGTTCTGAGGTAGATTGCCTCACTTTTAGGGTTGCATATATACACCAAATATTCTTGTATATGCGATAGATTTGACAAAAACACTAATGCAAATGTACATAAAGTATTTTATGATTACAAATATATCTCTTGCGTTTATTAACGCAATAAGAGTCAGCAAGGAATCGATAACAAACAAATATTTGCTGATAAGTTAATTAGAACAAGTTCCGTTCAAATGATCCAAGATCGGCACTTTCCTTTACCCTCCGGCCGACAGAGAGCGCTGTTTGAGGTCGGATTAACCTTAAACAGAACTGTTTACTCTCCCTTCCAAACAGAGCAATCTAACTAAAAGCAACCCAGAGCTTATACCAAAGCCACCTCTTGAGTAATATTATATAGAACTGCTTACTTTAGAAAGACATTAATAGAAACAGCTAATTAAAGCTATTGCACCACTTTCGAAATCATTTTTTAGAGAACTGTATTATATTTTTCCATTCAATTTAATTTTGTAAATAACCGAACTCTGGATACCGTCTTACATAAACCAGCTGTAAACCGACTCAAACACACTCTATATTCAAAATTATATCTTCCGTTATTAACATTCCCGAAAATTTTCCGAAACCTTTCGAGTTATTTCTGAAGGTCGGTGTATCAATATTTTGTTCTTGAGATATCTCCTGAGGAAAAAATCGCAAGGAGTTAATCTAGCGACCGTACGGGTCATCCCAAGTAATCCCTAAAAGAGATTCAAATTCCAAGTGAACGTGTGACCCGTGGAACTACACATCTGCGTCATTTAATCGAGCTTATGATAATCTCTAGGACGTTGAATCTCTAGGGTGTGGGATAGTCTCTAACATGTGCACGTAAAGGTCGGAGGTCACAGTTACCGATATTTTTCTAGATACATTGGTTTCCTTTTTACATCCCTTCAAAATGACCCAGTTATTTTTAATTAGGAATTGATAAATTATTTGCCACTTCTGTAATTTTTTTTATTGAAAACTTGTTTCGAATGTTATACATTCATCTTCAGTTCTAAAAACACACTCACAAAAATAAGCAATTCAAAATATAGTTAGTATTATTATACACATTAAATTAGATTAATATAAATCAGTATTATAAAACATTTATGAATTATGAATTTAATTAAGACAAGAAATCAAATACATGTTGGTACTCAAATACAGGTTTAAATGGATTATATCAAACAAAAAAGGTTGTACTGGTTTCTTTTCGCACTGAACTAACAATGAAATAAAGGAAAGGTGGAATATTTTTAGGTAAACGGTTTCAGGGTCAGGGTTTTATCAGTAATGCCGGTGAGTAATTGGTTTTTCTGTTATAGATGGGAATAAATTTAAGATTGAACTAATGGAGATATTTATTTGGTCATTTAAGCACAAATCTGGATCGGATTTGAAGGATTTTATTATTTTAAGTGGTTCATATATATTTAATTTGAGGCTGTTTTCAAGGTGATGTATTAATTTAACTTCTTATTTCCGCCCTAATTAACTAGTTATTTCTGCCCCCTCCCTCTAGGATATTAAGTATCTAGGGACTAATGTCAATGTGTCTTATCTACAGAAAGTTCTATCTTGGTTCTTAACAATTATATGATGTAATACATATCCTTTCACCCTAATTCCTATCAATATCCACTATAGGTACAATTCATGTAGTTTAAGATCTATCGGTTTTCCAAAGAAACGATTCTTTGACATTAAATATTCTAATTTTCTTTCCGTTGATTCTAAGCTTTAGTTCCGTTCAAGATGGCAATTTTGTAGATAGAGTAATTTAGCTTTAATCTGTCGGTATATTTTGAGATGTTTACGAAAAATGTACTGTCTCTTTGTGGATAGTGTTGTATTAATTTGATTTCGTTGTCTCTATTCCTGTCATGTGGATCTTTATTAATTGATATTCGACATAATTTCTTTAGAGCATCCCAATAATGAGCCTATTAATTTTTTTTCAGTTATGTCTAGGAATGATTTTCAAATCGTAAGCGACATAAATAATATATGTATATAAATAAATTATAAATTCCTGTTGTTGGTCTTTTACCTTCACGTTAAAACTGATATTTGTACTGATTATATTTATACTGATTATATTTAATAACGTGTAATTTAATTAATCTTTACGGGAATGTTTTATTTGTTTATTTGACATTGTTCAATTGTTTGATGATTTTGATTCTAATACTATCGTAAATCGTTACAAATTAATAAAGTCGGTAATTCAAAAAGCACTGAATTTTTCGTGCCTGGTTGCGAACAGCGAAAAAGTGCGCATATTTGACATTAATTGATAATAAAAAATGGTTACAAATACATTTGTATTTGTTTCTGGCATAAAAATATCAATATTTAAAAAATTAAATTGATTACAGTGCTGATAGATAATTTAAAAAAATACAAACTGTATGCTCAACTTTAAAGCCCGATCTATACAAAGGCGACACCAAAAAACAAACACTCTTTTGGAACAGTATGGAAACAGCTGTGTTAGAGGAGGGACGAAGGGGGAAAGTAGGAGTTTTGGTAATAGGGAGATGACTGTGCTGCGCCAGTGGCCTGGTTTCTTCATTTTACTCGCTTTTAGAATGTCCAAAAACAAATTAAGGAGCTAATAACAAGGTGCGATGAAAACATTAGATTATAAGATTGACTTTGCTGTCGCATTCATTTGTATTGCTTCGTTGAGTTATATTAATCTTTCATCTAATATCAAAGTATAGATTTTCTTTCAGTGAACTTGATAAAAACGGTATTTTAATATATATATATATATAATTTTCTTTGATATTTGCTTAAGGTCCTTTGGCGCACACCGAGGGTGGTGCCTGGGTGGCCGGCACTATTCCGCCCATATATATATATATATATATATATATATATATATATATATATATATATATATATATATATATATATATATATATATATAATACATATAGTTCAGCTTCACCAACCTCAAATTATAATATCTTTGATAATAAAATACTAACTTACAAAACCATGCGCTTGACAATCTGTACTCCTCGTATCCTAAGATAAAACTATTTTCAGCAAAGTCGCTGTAAGTCTGTGGCGTTGTCTTTTCTATTTTCCCGCGGTGAAAGTGTTTTCCTTCGTGACGGCCATTTGTTCATGTCAACCTTTCTTAATGTGGCTCTTCCGTGAGCCACTGTACGTTCGATATTCTCACACACTGATCGCTCCATTCTCAACTCTCAATGTCTTCACGCAATATACTTATCAAATATCAATCCCTCATCTTTTTTTTTATAACTGTTACGCTATTAAATATTGCAACCAGTGTCGGTTTTATCATATGTGGTAAGCAAAAGATACGCTACAAAGTGGGCGCCAAAATAATGTTATGATCGATTTTTGTTTCAAAATTCTTATATTTTTTAAGTATTATAATGCTATAATATTGTATATACATAAATATAATACAAATTGAAAAATAAAAAATATTGTAAAGGTGCCGAGTAGAAAGTTATATTGGGGCCCCGGGATGGTTCTGTAACAATAATTTATTGAAATATTTTTAATTTAATTTATATAATCATCGGTTATCTGATGATATATGTATTGTTGGAAGATCATCGGCAGCAATGAGGGGCGCGTTTACTTCCCTTGAGACAGCGGCAAGAAAAATTGGACTTCAAATAAATGAAGAAAAAACAAAATATATGACGACAGATAACCGACAGACTGACCCAACCATCAAAATTGGCGCTTGGAACTTCGAAAAGGTAAATAGCTTTAAGTATCTAGGTTCAGTAGTAACAGCGGACAATGATATTAATCAGGAAATAACACAGAGGCTCGTTGCTGCGAATAGGTGCTACTATGGACTCCTGCAGTATATGAAAAGCAGATCGCTGTCTAGATCCACAAAGGTGAACATATACAAGGTACTAATACGCCCTGTACTGACATATGCGTCAGAAACATGGACAATGACTAGGGCCATAGAGCGAAAACTGTTGGTGTTCGAGAGGAAAATTCTCAGGAAGATATATGGCCCCGTTAAGGAAAACAACGAATGGAGAATCAGACACAACAGTGAACTTTCTGACCTCTATAAAGAACCCGATGTTGTCAAATAGTATGTACGATGTAGTCCCGAAAAAAGCATTCAATGTCGAACCAATTGGTAAGAGGAAAATCGGAAGACCAAAACTGAGATGGCTCGATTGTGTGAGTGGTGATGCCAGAGCTCTGGGAGTCCAGAGTTGGTGGAAGGACGCACGAGATAGGGAGAGATGGAGGAAGATTCTTGAGGCAGCCAAGATTCAGTAATGGATTGTCGCGCTAAGGATGATGATGATGAATCATCGGTTATCTAATTATAAGCTAATTATAAACTATAATTTAAAAGAAAAATAGTATTTAAAACTTTTGTTTTTTCCTCAAAACAATTGACACACTTTATTAGTGCGCTCTAAGCAAAATAAACTTCTTACATTTACAAAAAAAAAGTCTGATATTTATTCAGGCCAGGTTCGGTGCAACGCAACTAAAGAAATAGGTACAATAGATTATAAATCTCAAAATGTAATAATTAATTTATACATCCTAATAAACAAAGAAAAGCTTTTGTTTTAAAATTATTTATATTTATATCACAATTATATGGTTTTATTTTTAATTACAGATATGAAATAATTAAAATGCTGAATTAAAAACTTAGCTTTGAACGAATTTCTAAAATTTCAGGAACACTGATGACTGGTCCCGGAGAACAATGTACAATAAAATTTGGGTTTTTATTTTAGTAGACAATTACGCCAAATACCCCACATCACCTGAACTTTTTGGAGAATTTGATCCTTTGGCTGAGTTACATGTTGAATGATTTAGGGTATCGATTACTTAATTAGGAAAAAAAAAAGGTAGAATTTGAGGACAATTTTTGAAGAAAGTTTAACATTAAAATTCCGATGTAACTTAAATAGAACTTGATCATATAGTTTTAAATTATTTATTATCAATAATCGAAAACAGAAAATCGTTTTAACAAATAAACTATAAGCAAACCAAAAAAGTTCCGAATGAATCTGCAGATTATCGGGGACTTTTACGACTTTAGGAAATTTCGAAAGTGAAATCAGTAAAGTTTCAGAATAAGATAAAGGGCTTTCAACTTCCTGGGTCGGATTGAGGTTTTACTAAATCTCGAGATTTGTGACCTATCGATAACTCTGTGTGGACCAATAAATGTCCATGATTCAGTCCCGGCGGAGAAGTTTATAATTTATAGCAGTTGGCAAGTTCTAAGCTTTTGTGCCGTAATAGATAGGGGGTATCGATGAATCGAAACACCGAATCGACTATCATTAGATAACAACCCCGATATACAGTTCCCATCTGCATCGTAAAATAGTATTAATACAACGGACAAATTTAGACTAACAGTTGCTTCAGATCAAGTTTATAGATTTTAATGTTGCCTTCCCAGTGGACCCGTAGTGTGCAATTTACGGCCCGCGAGTAGCGACAAGCCTTTCCTGCCCTGATAACTTTTATAGACCGAACTGCAGTTAAAACAAGACATTAAACTTTAAATATATATTTTAACCTCTGGTTATTATGATATCGACGTCGGTTTTTTGAAAAAGGCTAAAACGCCAAAAATTCGAAACTTAGGTATCAATTGATTTTCTGTCGTAAGCACCACCTCTATCGATTCCCGCTCACGATATATCGAAAAAAAAAATTGGAAATGGTCAAAAAAATCGAATATGGATTAAGTAAGCATCAAATGCTAACGACTCTCAGTCGTCACAGTGCTAGATCCTTTAAAATATATTGTAATTATAAAGGTTTCCCCAGATTAATAAACTCCTACTTTATACAATAAAGAATAAAATTAAAAAAAATATATATTGTTATTTGGGGAAAAATCGTTTCATGTGTTTCCTGTAAAGTTTTCTAGATGGCGCTTACGCCTTTTATATATATATATATATATATATATATATATATATATATATATATATATATATATATATATATATATTGTTAAAATAATTATCGTTATATTAAATATTAATATTAAGGCACTTTAGGCTAATAATCTTACCTTAATAAATAAAGTGATTCATTAGGAGAGGAAGTGCTGATTCAGTGTCCCCCCCCCCCTTGCTGACGACCTGCTTAGTTAGGATATTCAGATTAATTCCGTTCACAGCACTTTATAAATTTAAAACTAAACGAAATGAAAAATATCTGACTTTTTGTTGCTCGACTATAAAACATTAATATTAGAAAATACACAAAAAATATAGAATTAATTTAAAAAGCGATGCGTTTTCGCACGAACAAAAAATAAAGAGAAGAAAAAATAAAAGAAGGTAATACAAACGAGGTAATATTTTCGATTTTTGTTCTAAAAATGTACTTATCACTTTCCATCAGTAATTTATTGTTATCACTAAAACCTATAGATATTCTTTTTTTATTTTTGTATTTTTTAGATGGTAAGACACATCTAACAGACCAATATTTTGTATATTATGTGACAGCGAATTAAATATACATATATCGCTAATAATTTGGAACATAATCATATATTGTTATTTTATTTTATTTATACTTGATCATTTCTGTTATTATTTATTTTTTTTTTTTTGGTTGATTCCACAGTCCTTATTGTTCTTCAGCCACATTGACCAGCTTTTTTCACCTCTGCCTATCTTCAGCTACTGTTATCCGGTTTGCTTCGTACAGATTTACAGCATCTTTCTTAATTCAATGCATTATCTATTTATAATCTATTCATATGGTTTTTGGCCTCCAACACGTTGTATTGTCAAAAATTGCGGATTGCTTCGTTCTACATGCATCTTTGCCTTCATGCCATGGTCGGCTCAAATCTCACATTGCCGGAGGACTTTCCTTTCATACCTGTCGTATCTAAGTATATTACCTAATATTATTTATTTATTCCACTTTTACCTATACAATTATATATTATTATAACGAATAAAATTCAATACATAATATAAAATCGAATGAAAACCGCATTGTCCTTCGAAAAATAATGAAATAGTAACATTAATTATATAAATTGAATATCCGCAGACAGAAGAATGACATGGGGCCCACACATCAAGAATAAATAAAAAACGCTAAACCAAAGACTAAAACTATTATATTCACTGCTTTCAGTACGTTCAAAATTCAAACTTAGACATAAATTTAACACTTACACTTACTTACTCAAGCCCATCTGGACCTACGCTTCACAGATATACGGGACAGCCAAAAAAACACGTACAAAAACCTCAAATTTTTCAGTCAAAAACTTTTAGGACTATCACCAAAGCCCCTTGGTACATCAACAACTTTACGTTACTTACAGACCTCAATATGCTAAGAGTTAACAAACACATACGGACCCACTACAAACGATTTCACGATAACTTACACTGACATTCTAACACACCCATACAAGATATGGCGACAACCAACATGCCTGACAACACTCGCAGAAGGCTAAAGAGGAGCTGGATGAGGGATCTCCTATCCTAACTATATCCGTTTATCATGACAGATAGAGGTGCCACTAGGTACTACTCTTTCTCATGCCTTTCATGCCACGTTAACATGTTCTTAACCAGCACATTCACTGGTTGTCTCATAGACAGGTGTGAATTTAAAAATTAAGTTAAAAAAATATTAGCTAAAAAAAAAGAGACAAAAACTATTGGAAAAGATGGTTCAAACTCTAGCTCTACAAAGTGGGTAAAAAAAATGTTTTTATTCATTGAATTTTTTTTTTTTACAATTTTTATGTTAAGCTGTACCACCACCATCATCTTGATTATCTGTTCTGTATAATGTATATATTCCAACTGAAGTTGTGTCTATTGTGTCTATCTCATTATAGAAATATTAAGAATCACTTTATATAACCAATGGCGTACGCAGTGGGTGAAGGATTGAGATGAATGATACAAAAATGAAATTGGCATTTTAAATAATATTTTTGGTAATATTAATATGCAAAAGCAAAAGCTCAAAATGAGACATATAATTGTAAGAAATTAAATGGAAAATTCCAAACAAGAAGCTAAGAGTCTCAAAATTAACAGAAAAAAAAATCATCTGTCGATATTTCGCCAATTGTGGCATCAACTGGATATTAGGAGAGAAAGAAAAAAAATCTGTATAAAGAACAAAATGCAGCACACCTCAGATCCTGAGACAGCACCCCAAACCAACACATCCAGGCACATACTGAGGAAAATGGGAGGTTACATGACAACAGCTGGGAAAAGTTAAATTACAAACAGCTGATCATAAAAAAAAAAAAGGAAATACTCATACTAAAAACTCTAAAATGTATAAAAAAAAAATCTTTAAAAAATTATTAATTCAGAAAAAATCAACCAAATACAAGAAAAAAGGGAAAGTTTATATGCACGGAAGAGGAAGGCCTTTATAAAGACAACAGTGGATACACGGCTATTCCACAAAATATATTAATATGCAAGAGCAAAAGCTCAAAATGAGGCATAAATAATTGGTTGATATCCGCATGATGGTATAGAAGGATCAATCTAATTAGGGATTGATAAATTATTTGATACTTAAATAAATTGGTTTTATTGAAAACTAGTTTCGAATGTTATACATTCATCCTCAGTTCTAAAAACACATAAAAAATTCAAAATATAATTTGGTATTATTATACATATTAAATTAGATATGTAAAATTTAATATGTATGATAAAACTAATGATAATGAAAGATTTAATATGTATAATAATACCAAACTATATTTTGAATTGCTTATTTTTGAATTTTTTGTGTGTTTTTAGTTTTAAATAAAACAAATTTATAGAAGTGGCAAATAATTTATCAATTCCTAAATAAATAATTATATGGACTTACGTGGAAAATTCCAAAAAATAAGCCAAGATTCTCAAAAATAACATTTAAAAAAATCATCTGTCGATATTTCGATATTTGTTCTTTCTACAGATTTTTTTTCTTTCTCTCCTACTATATTGATGATGTCTGAATTTTTTCTTTGATCATTTTTTATCCAATTTTCATGCTTATCTATAAAACTTACACCCATTTTGGCGGTTAAAATTAATATTAAAGGTAGACAGTTAGGTGATTAGTTGCCTTCGTCTTAATAAATTACCCCTCGAAAAAAAAATTCCGCATACTCCCCTGGATATAACGAGTAATAATCCAAAATAGCAATAATTTTACCAACGTTTGTATGGCGATGTGGTACAGGCTTGAAAGGCCTGATGATATAAAGTCCTCAAAGTCAACCCCGGGGTGAAGGGTGCGAGAGGGGTCGATGCCCTTCTGTAAGCACCGGGTCAGGCCACGGGGTAGATGGGATGTCTCCATCCCTTCAAGGGTCGCGCCTTCTTCCCTAAACACATGATGGTGATAATGGTACTGGTACTGGTGGGGGAAACTAGTCCTGTAAGAGCACGGGTGTTCCTTTAAATCCTTTTGGCCGACTGCTGACGCAACCTCGAGGTTGCCGCATCGATTAATTATCAAATGACTTGTTAAATTTATCGATATTATCGATTTTAATTAATATTCATCTTAAACATTTACAACTATATATATATATATATATATATATATATATATATATATATATATATATATATATATAATACATAGAAGCTTCATAATATTAAGTCCTACAAGAATAGACTAGGTGAATAATGTAACCCAACCCTAACAACCCAAAATCTTTTTGAAATCCGAATTCTTAAAAGATAAAATGGCTAAATAATAATATTCTATTTATTTTAAACTTAATAGAATTAATTATTCAATCATAAACCTGGAATTTTTAAACAAAAATCATTCGACACGGGTCAAGTCCAATGGTTGGCATTTTGTTCTTTAATGCTGATGATTGCATAATAAATATCAATCTAATTTTTGGTGTTATAAACTATATAATAAATATTATATTATAATCTATAATATAAAGAAAATTGAAGCTCTTTTAAGATAATTTATTTCACAATTAGATTACGTCTTTAGTACGGTTTTCCGACGTCACAGTACATTATTTCTTGATACTCGAATGCACCATCGCCACCACGTTTGTTTAAGTAACGAATGTAAGTATAGCTACTTTCGCTATACGAAAAAAAAACGTTATATTTTATACAGTAACATTAGGAAATATAAATCTTATAACTTCTATAATATTTTTATTATATCATATTATAGAGAGATAAAGGTTAATTCCTAGCTGGGATGAGACAGTATGGGTGCTTGGATCAGTTATTAAATAGTAATGAAATAGGGCACATCATGAGTAATTAATTAAAGAAATAATACATATTTATTGGATATATTAGGGCATTAATAATAACAATATATATTGTAATTAGTGTTACATATATAAAAAATAAATTAAAATTTTTATTTTAAATAAATAAGGACATAAAAACCATTAAGTTTAAAAAAATAGAAGGGAATGAAAATTCATGACGTTAAATATGATGAAAACTGAGTAATTAGGTATGTTGAAATTTAATAAGAGAACATTTTAGATGTTTTGGACATCTTTTAAAAATAAATATCATTGATAATGGATAGTCAATAATATTATATAATTATTTTGTTGATTTTTTCCTGAGGATGGACTGATGGTCCGAAACGTTGAATAATTATTACGATATTATAAAGATATTATAGAAGTTAGAAGTTTTATATTTGTTGATGTTAGCATATATCAATACATATTATAACTTTCGAAAAATAAATGATTAATAAATAAAAATAGTTACATTTTACTTTTTACTTCCCTATAGCGAATATTTCTTTTTAACTCTTCTTTAGTCTCTGAACTCCGGATTTTTGTTTAACTGATTTTATTTTACAAATATAGACCTGTAAATATATTATAATTATCTATTATTAATTATCTCGAAAATATCTGTATTATAATAGTAATTCAATTCAACAAATATTTTCAATTTACAATTGGGCAACATAATAGTGCTTCATTTTCTAGGTGGCTTTCGACTGTAACCTCAGATGTACTCAAAAACAGTTCCTGGCTTCAGAAAAAACGATGGTTGTTGATAAATAGGGAATGGCGAAATTTATGCATATATGTGTTGATATAAAAAATAAAATAAAAAGTAGTATAATAAATTAGTACAATTACAACCTATGAAGGGTCTTGGGTCGTTTTAGGAAAGTTCTTTACCAAAGGTTGTACAAGGAAGTGTTGCCAGTACCTCTTGCAATATTCCCCAACCGAATGAAGAGCCACCTATGCATATATATAAATAAAAATTTAAAAAAATATTACTTCAACCATTGAAAAGTAAAAAAAAACGGTTCGTTATAAATAACGATTGATGTGAACTGCCCTTGAAATGATTTCACAGCATTTTTTTTTTCTGTTCTACCGTAGCTTGGAGCACTAGGGGGGACACTAGGGGGATGCTTGAAGTCGAGTGCTCTGTGTGCTCTGGTTATCGGCCAGAATTAATTACCTCTCGCCCGTCAGAGCCATCTGCCACAGTGATAGCTACGGCAAATAACTATGGATAAAGTTCAATATTTTTTTCTTTATTTTAAATTTCACAACTTCTATTTATTTTTAGTAAATGAAGGCACTTAAATATTGTTCTATTTAAATTCTTTATTGAAAAGTTCATTCTTATGACGATTGGTGACAAATAATGTGAACGATTCCGGAAATACAGAGGATTCAAATTCAAATCTAGACTTCCCGAGGAACCTTCTGAAGCCTAAATACTAGACCAGACACCCCACCGACCACCTCCGTCCCCCTTTATAATGTCGATCAAGGTGATAACTATACTATTTATAAGGACTCATAGATGTGGTTGAAGAATTAACTGCCGTCATAAGGTAAAAGGTCCTAATTCTAAATCATTTTTAAAAATAAATGTTTGTATTGTACCCGAATTACTCTAAAAACCATACCTTTTCATGACATTAAAAAGCCCTAAAATCAATTATTAGAATCTCTCCATTGTATTTAGGGCTTTCTAATGTCATAAAAAGGTGTGCTTATAGAGAAATTCGGCTACAATACAAAGATGTATATAAAATGAGATTTGGAGTTGAGGCCTTTTAGCTTATAATTGCAGTAAAAGCGTATATTTCGCAATTTAAGTGGAATTTCTAAGTAACCATTTCAAATATTTTAAGAAATGACTTTTGTTTTTTAAAAAAGAATGTGTGCACCTCACATTTTATTCGAAGACATTTTCGTTATTGTCGGCCGTTTAATTACATTATTTTTCACTTTTATAATTTTGTTTTTATTGAAAACTAGTTTCGAATGTTATACATTAATCTTCAGTTCTAAAAACACACAAAAATACAAAAATAAGCAATTCAAAATACAGTTCGGTATTATTATACATATTAAATTAGATGTAATATAAATCAGTATTATAAAACATTTATGAATTATGAATTTCATTAAGACAAGAAATAAAATACATATTGGTACTCACCAAGGTTTTAGTTGATTACATCAAACAGAAAACCTTGGTGAAAACCTGAACTAACAATGAAAGAAAGGTGGGATGTTTATAGGTAAACGGTTTAAGGATCGGGGTTTTTCCAGTAATTCCGGTGAGTAATTGGTTTTTCTGTTATAGATGGGAATAAATTTAAGATTGGACTATTGTAGATGTTTATTTGGTCATTTAAGCAAAAATTTGGATTTGAAGGATTTTATTATTTCAAGTGCTTCATGTATATTTAATTTGAGACTGTTTCCAACTGTTTCTGTGATTTATTAATTTAACTCCTGAGTCTTCGATGAACTTTTGGGTTTTTCATTTAAATTAATTGCAAAGTTGGAATTCTCTGCATTATTGTGATATGCACCTATATGTTCCTTTTATATTTGATTTAGTGGTCTTCCAGTTTTTTCCCCTTGTATTTGGGCTGTAGATGAAAAACACAATTACTCACCGGAATCAATTGAAATATCACGACCCTTGACTTGAACACCTTTCTCTCATTGCTAGTTCAGTGCGAGAAGAAACCAATACAAACTTTTCTGTTTGATATAATCCATTTATTTAAACCTTGGTGAGTACCAACATGTATTTAATCTCTTGTCTTAATTAAATTCATTATTCACAAATGTTTTATAATACTGATTTATATTACATCTAATTTAATATGTATAATAATACCAAACTGCACAATCATTACAATTTAGTTCGTATACTTCGTTTTTTAGGAAAGGGTCTATTTTATCTTTAGGAGAAGGGAAATATGAGGATAGGTTTTTTTTTCTATTTTAAATGCAGGATTTAATCCTAGTTTTATCAATTCATTTCCGACTCTGGTAGCTACAACGCCATAATATGGAATCAAGACATAATGTTTCGGAATGGGCTTTATACAAATTATAGAAGTGGCAAATAATTTATCAATTCCTAATTATAATGATCCTTCTATACCATAATGCGGACGTCAGCTCAATATTTATTGACTTTTAGAACTTATGAAAGTATACCACTGCTACGTCACAATTTCAGGTCAAGTGTTGCCTGAAATTAGCCACAGATATCTCCCTCTCTCTTGGGACTCCTTATTTTATGACTGATACTTGTTGTGGCTCTGTCAGTTTATAGTTTGCTTGTTGTTGTTGTTGCAGCTCTTTGGAGGCATTATTAAGTGAATGTGAACTCAGCCTCATTCTCTTGCTGATTACAAATCATGTTAAAGTCTCTGGTAGAACGTTCCATTGCTTGTTACAAGTTGTCCTTTGTTTTGTTTCTATTGTTGACGAAAACTTTCTATGGTGTTCGCCTAAGTTTCTTGCTTATTTAGACACTGTCCTTTGAAACTTGCTAATTTGTCAATAATTTTCTAAGCGTTTAATATAATATGATATAATATAATATGACTAGTGTTTGAAGAAAACTCTATAACCGTAATTTTTAGTTTGAATAGTTCAATGTTTTTAAACTTTAATTGCTATTTCCAATAAACTACTGTAACACACACCCTATTATTATTCTTAAGGGACTAGGTGCCTTAAGAATAACACAATCGAACAAATAAAAACAGAAACAATATCTGGCCATAAGAATGCAAAAGAAAGATCAATTAATGTTTACAATATTTTCAATAAAATAATAAGCAAACAATATAAATTCTTGTCTTGAAAAGAATAATTAATGTGAACAGGAAAAAGAAAATAGAAAAGAAAAAGAGAGAAAATGAAAATTCTTTTAAATAAAATAAAATACAAATAAATAAACATATATAAAAATAACAAAATAAAATAAAAAATATTTTATAATAAGATAAAAAAAGTTCAAGACTTATGTCAACTAATTATTTCATATTCTGATATAACATGATATTAAACAGAGTATGAAGTAACTGAAAATTAATAATATAAAGTATAATGTATACTTCCTGTTCAACCAAAATTAATTTTAATATTCCTTCGCAACTGAACTCAACAATCTCAGTTTTTATTTAATATTTTTCCCGTTCCGTTTTTCGTAAGTGTTTAAGGCTAAAACTCATCGACTTTTAGTAAGATTTTTTTTTCAATGCAGGATTTTCGCGCGACATTTACTAGCTTGTTTATTAGAAAACGGCTAAATGAAACTAAATATTTTTTGCTTATTCAATAATTTCATTATAGTTGAATATACAATAACTATTTTTGATGACAAGTTCTTTTTTTTTTTATTTAAATATTGTTATCGGAATGTTTAAAAGGAGTAAGTTTCTATGTAATAGTATATCCCGATTCAAAGAAAATTTCATAGTAAATTATCCTAATTTCGAAGCGCGACGTGGTGGCCATAAAATGAACTAAAATGGTGAGGTTTAGCCTTAACTTAAGATTTTTCAACATTAATTTAAACGAATTTGTTCAAATTGAAATCCACCGTTATTTAAATTTATTACATATAATTTTTAATTATGTTAATATAGCAATATTACACCTAGACCCAAGTATAGTATTAATACTTATAATTATTTAGGTTTTTCGTTAAATAAACGTAATATATCTATCTATAGTTCCAGGCAGAACAACATAATATACTTACAACGATAAGGGGAGTGACTTGGAAAGAGGTCAAAGAGCCGTTTCAAAGCGATCCCATTTAATTACAGTAAAAGAATGGGCTAAGACATAGATATATTACTAATGATATATAGTATTATACTAACAATAAGTATGATAAGGATGATATATAGCAGTTGGAAGCTAGCCAAAGTGCGCTATGACGGAGCGCTAGCAAGCTCTGCCCCAGTCGGCGCCATCGATTGCTCTGCGTAGCATCTCTCTCAAGCTCTGACCTCGTTTTTTTATTGCGAAATATAATTTTATCGTAGACAAATAATTATAATATAAATAATATTCTTAATATTTATTTATTTGCAACTGTTTGTGCTCTTCAACCACTCAGGTCATTTTTGCCCTGTATTGAGTTTACAAAAACATTTGAAATTTAAAGAATTTTAGTAAAATTTCAAAATTTCTAATATAACGAAAATAAAACTAACTACATACAAGAGTAAACCAATAAATTTTTGTATAAATTTCATATTTTTCAGAAATAAAATCAATTTTGCTACCGTCTTTCCACATTTTTTTTTCTCTATCGGTCTTCAGCCCAACTTCATCACGTTCAGCTTATTATACATAGCACCTTGTAAGAATGTACGACAAGTTCAAATGCACCCCGCAGGAGATACATTGAAGTGGTGTCCTCCCCGTCATATGATACTCTTGTCTTATTCTTGTGTGTCCTATCTATCCTTAGGCGGATTAGCACTATCTCGTATCTTCCAGACAGATGAAGGTTTCAACTATTCGTAATTTAAATTGAAATAAATAGTCGGGATGCAATCGAAATAATATTTTTTTTTTGTACAAGCCGACGTTTCGGCCGAACCAATTGAGCTATCATCATTAGTTCGAAGAGCTCGAAAATAACTCCTTGTTTTTTTCTGATAAAAAATTCGTATGACTGTTAATGAAATAAATGTTATCCCTTGAAAGTTAACTTGTGTACAGGAGGTAGCTGATAGGAGAAGTAACATTTCGTTACTTCCTATAACAAAGCGAAATTTACTTATTAAAGTCTATATTCAATTTAGATTTAACCCGCAGAGCAGAAGCTCAAAATTAGACATGAATAACTAACTGTCAGGACTTAAATGGAAAGCTCTAAACATGAAGTCAAGAATTTCAAATATAACACTAAAATAGATTTAGTCGGGAAAAGGCATACATTAGGCTTATTTTCAAGGCTAGGGGAGAATTATTTAATCTGAACTACCAACCTTGGACAATTTCTTATTAAATTTCTTATATATTAAATTGCTCATTGTGCAATTTAAATGTTCCCTAGGATAGGATGTATTTCATCTCATTTAATTTAGGACGATTTTCTTAGAAAAAAAGGTACTCAATCCAAATGAAACGTTGCAATTACTCATATATATGTATATATTTATATCTCAAACAAGCGAATTCATACCGAAATGGTCTAGATAAAGAATTTAATTACTAATTAATTATTTATATCGAAAAATCTGGTGTTATTTATAAAAAAAATCCTAAATAAAATGTGCTGTTTTATTTTATTTTTATTTTTGTATTCATAGATTATTGTATTAATTAAGAATAAAGAAACCTCTACAGAGGAACTCTGTTCATTGTCTAAAATACGTTCTACATAAAAAGTATATCTGTAAATACTTATTAATAAACTTATTCATCTATCTATCTATAATACAAAAACATGTAACCTGTCAGTTGATACCCGCGTGATTGTATAGAAGGATCAATCTAATTAGGGATTGATAAATTATTTCCCACTTACATAATTTTGTTTTTATTGAAAACTAGTTTCGAATGTTATGCATTCATCCACAGTTCTAAAAACACACAAAACATTCAAAAATAAGTAATTCAAAATATAGTTTGGTATTATAAAACATATTAAATTAAATGTAATACGATAATAATACCAATTATAATTAAAGATAATTTATTAAATATATATATATATATATATATATATATATATATATATATATATATATATATATATATATATATATATATATATATATATGTATATATATAAAGTTAAGATATTAAATATAATAATACCAAACTATATTTTGAATTGCTTATTTTTGAATTTTTGTGTGTTTTTTAGAACTGAAGATGAATGTATAACATTCGAAACGAGTTTTCAATAAAAACAAAATTACAGAAGTGACAAATAATTTATCAATCCCTAATTAAATAACCTGTCGATATTTCACCAATGCAGGTATCATCAGGACAGAAAAAGAGGGAAAAACAACAACATAGGTATATATAAAGAACAAAATACAACGCATCTCACATCTACAGTCCAAAAAGACAGAAACCAGATAAACCACCCCACATCAAGAAACCCGAACAATAACTGAGGAAAAAGAGAGGTAACATGACAACAGCTGGGAGAGGTTAAATTACAAACAGCTGATCATAAAATACTCATACTAAACAACCAAAAATATACAAGAGATACAGAAGAATCTAACAAATAATAATGAGAAATAAAAGTAAAAATGCACAGAAGAGGAAGTTCTCTATCTAGGAAACACCACTGTGTTTCCTACCCCTGGAATACCCACGTATTCCACGGCTATTCCACAAGATATTTAAATATGAAAGGACCAAAGATCAGAATGAGACATAAATGACTGTTAGGAATTAAATGGAAAGTTGCAAATTTCCAGTTCAATAAAAAAATATGACTAACCCATTAGCGCGTGACCGACACACACGACATGCAGCGGATGAATGATCTCTCTTATCGCTGTTCGGTGCGCTTCGAGCGGTGACGTCATCGACTCACGCTCAAAACTTTATTTGCTTACTGTACTCCCGATTTAAATCCAAATACAAAAATTCTTTTTGAGTTCTCTGATGGCACATTTTCTCTTTCTAGCATTTAGAGAAGCGAAGTAATGAGTTTTGAAAAATAATACTAGAAGCGTCTGAAATTTTTTCCGTCCTAAAATCTCGGATGGAATCAATAGAAATCATATAACATCTTCTATATCAAAAGAAATCATAATCATACATATTTGCAATGAAAGAAGAATTACATTAATTCTCCTTTTCTGGGCGAACGGTTCTTGAGTAAATTATTCAAATATAAGTTGCTATGGTTTTTTTTATAACTTGATCCGCTGATTTGCTTTGAATCATATCTTAAAAGGAGATCAATAATCTCGGTTAGTGGAACGTAGATATTACGATTACGGCGTAGTTACATTTTCTAGGTCAGTGGAGGCAGTTGAAAAGGCAGTCTCAGCCACAATACCTTTTTATAGCGTAGCCCATCAATTTAATGGTGTCAGGTATGATATTACAGCAAGAGTACTGAAAAAGGAAAACTGCCATAAGGTCAATATTATTAGATTGTAAATAAGTACCCCATTACAAAGTATTACTAAATACTAATGTTGCTACGCTTTCTGGTCATATTGAAACTTGGAAAATCAATATAGGAATAAATAAAATTGATGTGTTTCAAAAGTTGTTTTATTCGAAATTAAAAACAAAAACACAAAAAATGATTTACTATTTTAATCTTATTCAATTGTTTATTCGTAAGTTTTCTAACATAATGTGGACTGATACTAACATTGCTGACCTACCTAGCTTTTCGAAATTAAGAAATTACTTCAGGGCACTTTTATCATTAAAAAATACAATATAGTATACTCCGAAGTTTGTATTAATAATATTAATAAATTGTGCTTTAAATGTTTAAATAAAATATGACATTTATAGCATTACTAAGACACATATGAGACCATAGATAGAGGGATGGCGGAGGGAGAGGGTGTTAGCATGATTACATTTCCTTAACAGAGAGAAATGTTTTATTTACAGCAATGCTGACCAAATACCTTGGGTTGCTACAACACACACAACAAACTCATCAATCTAATGCTAGACATATGCATAACATTTTTTTTATTTCATTTTAACTCAAAATACATTATTTTCATCGCTACATTACCACCTTATATCTATTTTTTTTTTGTTTTTCCTCTTGTTTGCTTTAAACCTTCTATCACTCTTTAATATCTTTCTTACTTCTCTTTTCCAACGATCCTTAATTATTACTTGAAATAACGCCTTTTTTTTATTCTTTTTTTAAATTAAAAAAGATAATAATTAACTAAAAAAATAAATTACTTAAAAATTAATCAAATTATCATATTTTAGAAACGCACACCTAAGCATCAAAATTAGTACAAGAAATAATAAATAAATAAAAAGATATGGATAAATACAAATTGTAACAAATATACTTAAAGAAAAAATAAATAAACAATAATCATAATAAATAAATAAGAAATATCGACTCGATTAACCACCATACAAGTGATGGTGGATAATCCCTAGAGAGACCAGTATAATATTCTCGGCCAATATCGCAACATCCCTATTGCCAACACCTAGGTCATCCAGGAAGCTCCTTGTTCAGTTTGGGAATGTTCCTCGAGACCCAAACCAGAGGTCTCTCACGGTGAACTCTCTTCCTCTGAAGGTCTCGCGGAATTTCTCTTTTCTTTTCTCTAGAAAAGAGAAAGGAATGCAATTCTCATAAATTTCCTTCTTTTACCTCCCCACCTACCTGATCAAGGTCACTACTTTCAAACCTAACTGTCGGATCCACGACCAGTGCTGTCCTTCCGGTATATTCGGAAGTCTGTATTAATAATACTACGCATCTATAAAAAATACCATACTATGCTTCAAATGTGTAAATAAAATATGACATTTACTTTACTAAGAAACATCTGAGACTTTAGATAATGAAGTGATGGAAGGAGAGGGTGTTAGCATGTATTTAAATTTCCTTAAAATATATTAGTTTATAATTTTTTTAGAACCTCATTTTTCTATTTCTGTTCCTTCATTTCCTGTTGAACAATGGTCCCAAGATTTTTTTTTTTTTAATTTAACATGGCTATCTGAAATTATTTTCATCTTTTTTTTTATTTTTAGCGTTTGTTTTTAAATTATTTATTGTATTTCTGTACGTTATGCAATTATTTTTTTTTTACTTTTTTACTAATACTTTTCATTCAAATATTCACACCATGAAAAATCCCTCTTTTTTTTAGGTTTCATTGTACTGAAGGTTAACAGAAACTCACCGATAATCGAGTGACGTTTATCGAAGATTTACTGTAAATAAAAACATCTTTATGCCCATAATAAATAAATTCAGAATTTAAAATGCTTCGATTTAAAAAATTACAAACAAAAAAATTATATATTAAATAATTTCTAATTAATAGGGAAGTTAATATATTATAATAAATTAATTTGTGAATGACACTTCCCCTTTGATCTATAACTTTATATTTTTTGGAAAAACATTTTTATAACAAGGTTACAACGTTTCAAAGTCCTTCTTCGTCATCAGGATATATGCTTTCTACTATACAACATCAACTATTAATTACACAAATATTAATAGCTTAATTTACAATATATTTAGTTACTATTTCATTCACAAATTAATTTATTATAAAAAAAAATATATTAATACATGAGAGCAAAGTTAAAGAAGAAATAATCAAAAAATTAAATTAAATTAAGAAAATAGGATAGAGACTAAATCATTATTAATATATTATTGAAAAAATCCGAAGCAACGCCTAGATGTCAACACAAATTTAATATAGTGTTTTTGCGTAATGTATTTCTTTTTTTAGACTGTTAATGTGAGATGTACAGATGAGCATTTAAGTAATACAGTAAAACCTCGTTTATCCGAATCAAATTTTTAGACATTGTTTTAATGTAATGTTAACATTACATAATAATTTTTAACTATGATATTAAGAAAGTAGCTATCCATAAACACGCTAAATATTCGCATTTTATTTTTATTCAATTTACTCTCATAAATTGTATATATATATATATATATATATATATATATATATATATATATATATATATATATATACAACATATTATGGTGTTATATATCAAATTTATATATGTATATTATATATTATGGTGATAAAATGCTTTTTGTTGAATTTAAGAAAATTTACTAGAATGTCGCAGGATGTAGACGTCCATTGTCTCAGCAGCTATAAATAGTTTGTATCATAATAGATGGTATTTATCCTTACTTAAGGATTTTGTTTTGCTTATTAACCAAGTTACTCGAATTATCCGGATTATCGATTATCCGTATTGCCTTTGGTCGTCCCAGTCAGTCCGGATAAACGAGTTTTTACTGTATTATTTCATGATGACTAAAAACGAAATATTAAATGGCCTGTAATTTACTGCTGTTTGGAAGAATCGAGACATTATTTTGGTATCTTCAAATAGTATCTTATGATTGTGATTATTATTTCATTATTTCTTGGATTAACAAATAAAATTAGAAATGGGGAGAAAAATATAATATTTCCTGTACAGATTGGAGGATAGATTGGAGGATAGATTACAAGAATTATCCCAGGAAACATCGATGTAATCAATTTATCTCTTCCCCGAGTTGTAAAGAATATTTCATATAACTTTCTGATTCGTGATGTAAGCGGTTCGTGCCATCAGAATAAAAGTGAAATTGCGTAACTTGTCATCAATGGACACTAAACCACAATGACCTATCGATCGTGGCCGATGAGTCAGTATCAATTTTTGCCTTGACCGACCGCAATGCTAAGGAGTAATTAATACAAAACTATTAAGATATATGAATATATATATATATATATATATATATATATATATATATATATATATATATATATATATATGTAAAAAGCAAGTCGACGTCACCTAGCAAGTTCGTCTTATTTCTTTTAAACTTAATTTGAATTCTATGAAATATTTAAATAATAACCGTAGTCAGTTAAATAGAACACATATGAATAATGAGCATATGGAGTGGTAAAGGGGAAGTTATGCTCAACCTGGCATTGTATTAAAATTATAAATTCTGTCATTGTGATTTAATTGCTTTAAATACCGTTTCTCATTTTACAGGTAAGATTACTAATTGTAAATTAAACCTGTGATGTAGATTATGAAAAACATATGTTACTAATAAAATCAGTTGACATCCGCATGATGGTGTAGAAGGATCAATCTAATTAGGGATTGATAAATTATTTGCCACTTCTATAAATAGATAAATATTGTATATTAAATATTCTATATAAATATTTATAGAAGTGGCAAATAATTTATCAATCCCTAACTAATAAAATCAACTCTTTGTACACTGAGAAACTCAATTTGGTTGTTATTTCACACCACAGATTAGTGTACATTTTATATATATGGGGGCCGGGGTGGCCAAGCGGGCTAAGGCGCTTGCAATAGATAAAGTACTACGGTAAGTATAAAGTACTTCGACGATAAAGTAATACGGTACATATGGAAAATCAAACATGCATAGAAAAACAAATTTAATGTTTTAATTGTTTATCTCGACATATTGAGGAAAATTATACAAAAAGATATAATAGGTCATAATGCACATGCGAGAGCAAATATCTGATTCAAAAAACAGAATCAGAACCCTCAATTACCGAATATATTATATTATATTGAAGAAAACATCAATTAGAGTAAATCGAAATACTCAAGCGCGACCAAAATCGGAACTAGAACCATCAATTATCTAATAAACTGTCTAATTAAGATTTTTTTTATTTAGTATATTTAAGTTTGTAGGCATTTAAATTATCTTTCAAATGAGCATCGAGAATGTCTGAGAGATGTACAGTTTTCGAGTTATCAAAAACCTAAACAAAGCTGAACCGGTTTTTCTAGAACATGTACAGAATCCTTCATTAAACATGCCTATAAAGTTCAATAGAATTTGATAAAATTGATATTGAACTATATTTAATCAAATAACTATATTAAATTAACTACTATAATATATACTAAAATATAACTATATAAAACAGTCATTACAGTTTTTGTCTTATTCAGGCTGAATTCGAACTGAACGATCATCTTATTTTATCTCTTTCAGCTCAAACTTACGAGCTAGAATGTTCTCGAATAAATGATCGAGAACTTTCTCGAATAATCGACCATGACCAATTGTATGATCATCTCCGTCGTGTTCTCGATAATTATATATAACCATAAACATATAATTATATATATATATATATATATATATATATATATATATATATATATATATATATATATATAAATAGTATCATTTATTTTTAAAAATGTTTCCAAGATTAATAAAATACTATTATTTTTTTTAAATTAAAGACCACTGAATTGTTATACTCTTTCGCCCAAATCTCTGATAAAAGTCGATAACCAAAGATAACTTGATGGTGATAAAACTCGTCTTAAGGCGAACAATTACCCGCACGATAGGTTTTAGAATTTCTACATTTAAAAATTTGCAATTAAACGTAAAAATCGAAAAGCAGATTGGTTGGCGTCAGTATCGCTTTCAAGGAACACATCCTGTTTCTGCGAGATTCGCGTGCCCATTCGAGAACGATGCAAAATTGCAATGCATTGCTAATCGATGCGAAAGCTTTCAAAACTTTATACATTCTGTTGATCTGTTGAGAATAAAGCTCCGAATAGTCCTGCCACGTGCAACAAGTTCAAACTCAAAAACCACTTTATAATTCCACAAAAAGCAAAACCTGAAAAACTCACTAGAATACGTTGTGATGTGTGCAAACTAACGTACGAGATGTTTTCTCCCACACGAAGTTTTTACTTTTTCCGTAGTAATTTATAAACACTAAATAAAACTATTAAAATGTTTTTCAAGAATGAAGATATAAGTTTAAAACAAAATTATGTTAAATTAAAACTTTATATTAAAAAAATAAATACTCCAGGAAGCAATGGACGTCTTGTTTGTATTTGTATCCGATTAAAAATCGGTTAGAAATTTGTTATCCAATATTCGAATTGTGTAATTTTTATTATTTATCCTTTCATTATGTTAAATAGCTCATTATAAACTATTTATTTCACCAGAGTATTTATGTTTCGTTGTGATAAGACTCACACATAACCATTCATGTAGTAATCAAAGTTTTTAATTTACTCTAGATTGAAAGTACTTCACTCACCTATCCAACTCTTCATATACTTGAAAAAATATTTACTATTGAACAGCATATATTATACAATATATATTACATATTAAATTATATCCTTCAACTACGGATGGCGACCCGACATTTAGCATTTCGCGTGAGTTCGCAATCCATCCTGTCTCGATGAAATGTCAAACGAAACGGTTAATAGAACATGCAAGCATAAACTAAATTGAACTATATACAGAACGGAAAGGCGTTGAGTTATTAAACTGAAAGCGGTGAGGATAAATTGAAATGTTATGTAAACTTAATAGCTTCCGCGTATCACGCCGAGATCATGTGTGGAAAGTGGACAAATAACCGTTATGTATTTATATATAATATAATAATAATAATAATATATATATATATATATATATATATTATTATATATATACGTATATATATATATGTGTATATGTATGTATGTATATATATATATATATATATATATATATATATATATATATATATATATATATATATATATATATATATGTACTATATATGTACCTTAGAGTAGATGATATAGGAACATATGCGTTAACAGATAATTAAAAAAAGGAAAAAAAATAAAAAAGAAAAGTCAATAAATTTATTTACACAGACGACAACAAATAGGAAACACCGAGTTTGTTACCAATATCAAAGATGCCCCTAGAACGATGAGAGTCCTTCTTCTTCTTCTTTTTCTTCCTCTTATGCCATTAGCTAGCGTCGAGGAGCCTCAATCCAGCGTAACCACTCCTCCCGGTCCCTGCTTAGCCGCTTCATCTCATTGAGCGATTTGCCTCTTTTACTTCCAATTCTTTGGATATATTCTTGGTACGTAATTCTGGGACGTCCGCGTGGTCTCTTTCCTGTGGGTCGAGCCTCTAATACCTTTATTGGATTCATCCGGCAGACATGACCAAACCACTGGAGTTGCCGTCTTTCTAGAGTGGTTTTAAGCTCTGTAACGTCTAGTTGCTCTCTAATGCTTTCGTTTCTAATGCGATCCCTTCTAGTTCTCCCAACAGATCTGCGAAGGAACCTCATTTCCGCTGCCGTTATGCGACTAGAGTGCCTGTCCAGTGTTGTCCAGCTTTCTCCGCCGCAGGTGAGTGTAGGTAGGTAAACGATGAGAGTCCACTGACTAAATATTATCACTTAATATCTCCATCAAGAGAGCCAGAAGTGTCAAGTACCTTGGAGAATGGTTTTCGGAGGACCTCAGCGAAACAGTGGCTCTTGAACACAGGAGACTAAAACTAGACAAAGCATACTATGCCTGTAGAAAACTGTATGCTTCCAAACATTTATCGATGAATGTAAAACTAAGACACTACAATGCAGTAGTCAGACCTTCAGTCCTCTCTGCGGCAGAGTGTCTATATCTAACTAAGAAGACCCCATTAAGAGCCCTCGAAGTACAAGAAAGAAAGTTCCTGAGAAGGATAGTAGGACCAAGGATCCTACCAGATGGAAGACGATGGTATAAACCAAATCGTGAACTTTACCAGCATCAAGAAAACCTCATAGATGCTATCAGAAGAAGGCGACTGACTTTCTATTTGTATAACAGGTTGTCCCATAGGATCTTCAAGGTTGCTAAAAAGGGCAAGGCCACTGGATTCTTGTGGATGAAGCAAGTGGAGAAGGATCTTGCGGAACTCCATATTGATCAAAAGGATACAGATGACCGGATTGAATATCATATAGCTGTCAAAACTGCATCTTTCGTAACGTCCCTCACAGAAACTACCCACAGACCAAAGGATGAGACCAGGAAATGGTCTGATGAGCGCAAGATTGAATTTAGCAAGAAAATGAAGGACTACTGGGCCATCAGAAAAGCTCAAGGCACATATAAGAAAGCAGCTGCCAAACCCACCACTCAGAACACCAATCGCAGTAAACAACGAGACGACAACCAGAAACATACAGCTATGTAAAACACAAACATCGTGGTCCATAGATGGCCCTAACGAAAAAAAAAAAAAAAAATTACAAATGAAAATTATAACAAGTTATAATGCAATAACTTCTAGGATATGAAATAGCTATTAAAAGTCTAATTTAATAGCCCCAAAAAAAAGAAAATTCTCGTACCAAAAACCAAAAAATGTACAAAAGTTTATAAAAATAAATCAAATAATTAGAACAGAAGAAATATAACAAATACAAGTTGAAGGGTTTCTGTCATTTTTGAGACGCTTGGCTTCTTTGTTAGAACTTTCCATTTATGTCTTAACGATTATTTATGTCTCATTTTGAGCTCTCTCTCGTGTATATTAATATATTTTCTGAAATAGCCGTGTATCCACTGTATTTTTTTTCTAGTGACCTTCCTCTTCTGTAGATTTTAACTTTATCTTCTCTCTTGTATTTGTTAGATTTCGTCTTTTTTAATAATTTGATTTATTTTTATAAACTTTTGTACATTTTGTTGTTTTTTAGTTTGAGTATTATCTTCTTTTTTTTGTGATCAGCTGTTTGTAATTAAACCTTTCCCAGCTCTTGTCATGTAACCTCCTTTTCCCCCCAGTATGTGTCTGGATGTGTTGGTTTCCATTTATATTTTATCAATTGTTCATATCTCGTTTGGAGCTTTTGCTCTTGTATATTAATATATCTTCATATTAACATTATTTTGTAATAGTAAGTTAAATAGCTCAAAATACTCTAGATGTAAGAATTTTATATTTCTACTAGCACCTAGTGCACATATTTGTACGGAAAACTCAAAACGGAATACGAAACATACTCAGGATGGCATGAAAACAAATAATGTATTTATTGAATGTTGGCTGTTATAACATCGCTAAAACAAACATCGATTACAAAGAGATAACAAAAACAAACAATCGCCGCTAGAAGAAGAAGCTCCTTGGATTGATTAGTCAATATTCTCCTGGGGCTCAGCTCAACTGCTTCCATTGTCTCAGGCGGTCGCTCGCTCGATCATTACCAACTAATTACTTAACTCCTAATTGCTTAACATAAAATTCACTCAGCAATATTTATTTCGAAATATGTGTACTAGGTGTTGTATGATTAAGTTATGAGTTTCAGTAAATATATCAAATTCTACAAAATCGTACAGTAAGAACCCTTAAGGTAGACTTTCGCTGGTACTGACCGCGATTGCGATTGGCAAAGCTTGCTAATCGTAGCCGCTAACTGTTACTGCTTCTATATTTCGCTGAAACTGCCCACTGCAGTGGCCCAATCTTGCATAATCTATATATGCAACTATATATGTACAACATATATATTGTTGTGTTATGTAGAACTAGATATTTGTTAGGTATTTTAGACAATGAACAAAGTTCGTCCTTAGCGGTTTCTTTTTTGTTTATTAAAACAATAATAATAATAATAATGTGTGAATATAAAAATAAAATAATATGCTTTTCCTTACATTATTTTCTACTATTACAATTCTGTAGTCCTTATGTTTGTGGCCAATAAAAACCTGAAACAGATTTACAAACTACTACACGTTCATCGTCATAATCATTAAATCCCTTTTTGTTAAATAACATTGTTTCAAATGATAAGAGCGGACCGTCTCGTCTGAGGTAGTATGACTCCTGGAACGGTCAGGAACGCAGCATTATAGGTATGATGTCATACCTATAGCAGTATAGGTATGATGTCATACCTATAGCAGTATAGGTATGACGTCATACCTAGACTGCCGGACAGTACCAGCGAAATATGCCCCTATCTATTCAGTCAAAGTAGAAGTAAACTGCCCGCGAACTTTGCCGGCCGCAACCGCGGGCAGTACCAGCGAAAGTCTACCTTTACTCAACAATAATTGTTTCCATACACAATATAAGTACATGAAATTGTTTCACTAATTTTTTTTTATTGTGCATATGTAGTTCTGTTCAATTAAGGGTTATCTTTGTAAATGATGCCAATGCCAATTGGCCAATAATAATGACCAAGTTGGAAAAGATGCAGACTATATATTTAATTAGTAATTCATGTTTAATTATTCTGAAAAAATTTACGTTTCAATATTATGAAAAAAATATGTAATGTGGACAACACATGACTTCATTATACGCCTATTAAACTATAAATCGGTTGCTCAAAAAGTGATCCTCAATTTGGTTACTAGTCTCCGCAGATTACAGTATCTCAAAAACGACACTCAGCGTCGCGTCATCCATGTATTGATGCACACACACACACACACACAGACATATTCTTGTTTCTGGAGGTCTCATTCCGTTATTATATGTCGTTTTCTTCCAGTAGGTAACTAATTTCCAAGAGATTTGTTCGTGTTCCGTGACAACATTTAAACTGTCATTATCACAAGATAAAGCATTGTAAATCGACAGTTTCGATATTTTAAGAGGATAAAACCCACTTAACTTACATCTTAATCTCCTGCTGCAGACTTGTTCATTTCACAAATGGGGTGGAAAACCAGTATTTTACAATCAATTTTAACACTTAAAACAATTAATAAAATTATTTAATTAGAGTGTAAAAAAAAAAAAAAAATGCGTTTATAACCTTTATCACCGAACCATATGAACTCTGTAATAAATGTCAATATACCTTTTGATGAAAGTTCTTTTGACCTTCAAGTAAAGTACCTCTTTCGGATCTTCAATTTCAGCCAAAATCTATTAAATTACTTATATTGATATAAGAGTCTATTTCACCAAATTTGAGATGTTTTACATTATATTTTAATATACTTTTTGATGAAAGTCTAATATGACCTTCAAGTAAAGTACAACTTCCGGTTTGCCAATTATTATCAAAATTTATTATGTTATTTAAATTAATATGTGAGTCTTAAATACCAAAGTTGAGAAGCTTTGCATGATATTGTAATATAATTTTTGATGAAACTCAGTAATGCTCTTCAAGTAAAGTACCACTACCGGTAATCATGCAGTGACCAAAAAGCGACGTTCAAAATTACATTATGTAATAATCCAAAATACGAAATTTTAACTTTCTACGGCTAACTGTTGAGTTATGCCAGATACGTACGAACGTACTAGTCAAAATGGATTCAGGGATGGTCAAAATGGATATTTCTGTTGAAATCTGAAAACCGAAAATTTTCGCTAATACAATACTTCCTTTATTTCGTACAAGGAAGTAAAAATATACAGAACAGTTTGAAACTAAAAAATTATGATCATAGTTATTAATAAAATTAAATATATGCAAAATTAAAAGTTAATTGTAGTATACTCATAACATAAATACAACCTTATAAAAAAGAACAGAACAATAAATAATTTTCGAAAATTTCATGCAACCACGAATTTTATTTTAAATTTTCTAATAAAAAGTCAGCTAAATAAAAAATTTGTGATTATAATAATTTTTAAGATAAATAATTTGATATTGAATCCGATTTTATTTTCATCATCATCATCCCAGGCTGTACAATCCGGTACGGATCTTCGACGCATCGAGGCGTTGCCTCCGTTCCTCTCTGTCTTGCACAATCTGCTGCCAAGCTCTTGTGTCCAGAAGTTAAAGTAATTATTATTTAATATTATACTTTAATAATTTTGGGGTCCTCAATGATTGCCCAATTGCATCCCTTATTTCGTTACAACGCAACCATACAAGATAGTATACCTTAAAAGGGAAATTAATAGATATATTACCGCAAATTTGTCATGAAATCAATGATTATTACTTACCTATTTAATGCATAGCAATACAGGATGATTTTTGTATTTTTCGATTCGCAAATGGCTTCTTAGTGTTTTTTCCAGATCAAAGTAGCATCCGTTTGCTGTGGTCATTCGCCTCTTGGCTGATTGTCTGCACATACTAGAGACCTTAAATATATGAAATTACTTACCCTTTCAAACGTGTAATCTCTTAACGTAACACAGGCCGTGGGGGGTTGGCAAGCATGTATTTGGTCTTTGGTCTGGTTAATTCGCAGACCCCCTAATTCTGTCCTGCTGCTTCTATTGCTAAGGAGGCCCGTTCTAAGTCTCTCAGCGACCTGGTTATAATATATATATATATATATATATATATATATATATATATATATATATATATATATATATATATATATATATCGTCTGCGTAGGTTAGAATTTGTACTGACTAGGCGAGAATCGAACCATTTCTTTTTTACTTCAGAGTTTCTTATCACCTTTTCTAGTGCTAGATTAAATAGGAGGCATGACAGATCATCTCCTTGTCTAAGGCATCTTTTTTTAAATTAGGGATTGATAAATTATTTCCACTTCTATAATTTTATTTTTATTGAAAATTAGTTTCGAATGTTATACATTCACCTTCGGTTTTAAAAACACACAAAAATTCAAAAATAGGCTATCTAAAGTACAGTTTGGTATTACTATACATATGCGGTATTATTATTAATATGTATAATAATGACACACTGTATTTTAAATTGCATATTTTTGAATTTTTATGTGTTTTTAGTACTGAAGATGAATGTATAACTTTTCAAACTAGTTTTCAATAAAAACAAAATCATAGATGGAGCAAATAATTTATCAATCCCTAATTAGATTGATCCTTCTATATATTATCATGCGTACGTTAAATGATTTTTTTTTTTAATTTTTACAAATTATAAAACAAGAAACATTTATTATTAACAATATTAAAGCGGAGGCCAATATTCAAACATGTCATGAAATATTCTTTCAAATAAGATCAAGATCTTGATATCTATGCCTCTATACGAATTCGGCTAAATATGTGTCCACCATTGATTTGTGAGTTCCACACCCCTTTCTTAATTCATTTTTTTTCTTCTTAGGGCATTATTGATTCCACCGTTTGAGTGTATGCAGCAGTAACATGATCAGTAACAAAGTTCTTTGAATGAATGAATGATAGTCAGATGTTTGAAGTCACTTATGATTCCTTGGTATCCATCGCAAATTCCACGGCTGAGGATATTGTTGGCCAATGTATTTTCGACGAGAAAAGCACAACTCACTAATTTCCACAGTTAGACATTTTCCACCGATGGCGTTTGGGTTCCGCAGCAAATTATGAGCACATATTTTCCAGAGATAATTTTTCCAATATGTTATCTTATTCGAGCTTGTATTAAATTCCTTTAAACCTCCATTTCATCACAGAATTTCATTACGTGCCCTTCACTACAGCATATTTCTTCACTACACCATACGTCTTCATTTCGAATACCTTTCGATATTAAAAAAGATCGATCATTTCATTCATCTTTTAATAGAAGGGCAATATTTGGCTTCCAATACAATCTTCTCATTTTTTTAATTATGTTTACTTGTCTTGTCTTAATTAAATTCATAATTCATAAATGTTTTATGATAATGATTTATATTATATCAAATTTAATATCTATAACAATACCAAACCATATTTTGAATTGCTTATTTTTGAATTTTTTGTGTGTTTTTAGAACTGAGGATGAATGTATAACATTCGAAACTAGTTTTCAATAAAACAAATTTATAGAAGTGGCAAATAATTTATCAATCCCTAATTAAATTGATCCTTCTATACTATCATGCAGATGTCAACTAATTATGTTTACGTTTCGAGGAAATATTTCCTCATCTTCAGAACTTTTTATTTTTCTCTGTTTTTATTTCTCTCCTATTGTCATTATATCGATTGTCAACATTTTGCTGAGAGTCTAAGCTCACTGACTAATAATTAGCATAAGTATTGGAAATTTTATATTGCCATTCAATTAATATATTAATAAGAACTTCCTAAGAAATTAAAAGATAGAAGATAATTTCATATTTTAATTTTTCATATCGCATTACAATAGTCCATACATAACCGAAATATTCGATTATTTAAAATCATTGACATATATGAATCAATTTAAAATGATATTAAAAATAATTCTAAGATTCTTATATTTTTCCTCTGTTTCCACTATATTTATTAATGTATATATATATATAAACATTTTTCTAAGGTATCTTCTATTATTTTAACTTTTTTATTTTCTATTATTTATTATTATTTTATTTTAGTTATTATTATTATTGTGATTTATTTATTCATTTTTTTATTGGAATATAAACGATATTCCAACTGTTTTCTTCATTTGGCTTTAATTTTGGCTCAGTACAGTCGCATCCGTTCTCGATTTCTCTACTTCCGCTCTTCAGTCCAAATCCTGCCTGTTTTGAGCTTTGGCTTTTCCTGGAAACTCCGGATCACTTGAAGTTTCATCCTAAGAGGATCACGCTCCTGAACTCCTGACTATGTAATCCTTACTTCTTGCAAACCCTTCTCTACTTCTGTGAACCATGCCACTTTGATCTTCTTTCCTAGTAGGCAGGTGAAAATCCTATTCCCCAATCTCGCTTGGTTCATTCGTGCCATGTGACCCATAAAGTGTGGCTCTTCTCTTCTGCATAATGTTAGTTATTTTTTTCACGTTCATATAGAGTTCATGGCTATACCGTTTTCTATATTCACCATTTTCCTTTGCTGGACCCAAAAGTGTCCTTAAATTCCATCTTTCTTTGACATCCAGACTTTCCATCATTCCTTTCCTAATCATTATAAGGCACTCTGCAGCATATAATGCTCCCGGTCGAATGACTGTTTTATATTATTATTATTTTTTTTTTGTTTGCCTTGTTTGCCAACTATATGAGCAGTGTAGTATGAAATCATATCAGTGAATCATTGAAATTTGACATAGTTGATCGTAGATGTGTGCCTGCATCTTGTCGTGGATTGATTTTATTAATAATAATAATAATTTTTCATATAGCTCTGAAAACTACACTTTTCTGGTTACACAGGCCAACGATGAAAAAACTTTTATACTGAAAATACCTTATTCCTATAGTTTTTAGAGTGCTGAATCCAAATATGATAACAAAAAAGCTATATCACCCATGATTTCTTCACATTTTATGGTTAAATTTATTAAATTAAGCGATGTTTAAAGAATTGAACAGCTTTCAGGCCTCATGAAACAATTAGGCCTTAAGTTAGGCCTCATGAAACAATTTGTAAAGACTTTGCCTAAAGATGGACCACGTTTCAAGTATCTCTGCCAAAAGTTTCCACGCCATTCAGAAGATAAACTAAAACAAGGCGTCTTTGTCGGACCTGACATTAGAAAAATGATGTTTGATATTAACTTTGAATCCACAATGACCTTAAATGAGAAAGAAGCATGGATATCATTCAAGCAAGTTTATTACAAAGTTCTTGAGAAATGAAAAAGAACCAGAATACGTTTCTATTGTAGATAACATGTTACAGAAGTTTAAAAAGTTAGGATGTTTGATGAAGCTGAAACCTACGGAAAAACTATGGCTGATCCAAAAAAACTAAGGCCAGATTTAGATTCAGCACATAAAAATCTATAAAGATCAACTATTAAAGTTAAAAAAGTTTTCAACAAATTTTTTTATTGGCCTGTGTTATTTTTATGTATTAACATTTGATCCCTGAATCTCATATTAATAATTATTGACGATCACTGTAGTTACTGAAAAATAACTGATGTACGTATTCTATAAAAGACCCGGATCTTGCTTGAAAGTAACGACTTACCTAAAAGTAACGACTTACCTAAAAGTAACGACTTACCTTGCCTTAAATGTTTTATTACTTCCTTTTATATTTTCCTGCCTAAGGTAGAACGCGAAACATCATTATTCTTTCATGACTTTATTCTCATTTATTTTTGCTCTATCTGGTTTTATTCCCTTACTCTTGACATTCTTCTATTCTGCTATAAATAGAAAAAGCAGTAAAGACTTGTTCTACCTCTTTCTGAAATATTTTTTCCTTATATCTCTTTACTCTCTGTCCCTGTGAATTTTTTTTTTTGATTTTTTTTCCATCTCCATATCCTTGCCGCTCTCCACCATTTCCGTACAATTGTTCTATTTGGTCATATTTATTGAGCATAAATACCGAATATTTGTTATCTTCTATACTTGTCGCAATTAAAAAACAAATCAGATTATTCTAATGCAGAATATTTCATTACATAAATCAAATTCTGAACATGAACAAATTACTGAACAAGATTTTTCACAAATATTAAAACAAGTAGTCAGTATATAATTTTATTTCGTCAATATTATATTTCTATATATCTCCTACTTATTCTAGTGACATTATTAATGATTTCTGATTTTATTTTCATAGGAAAAAATGTTACAAACATCGACATGTGCCATGCCAGGTAAGATGGTGGCTTGGATTGCGATTTTGACTAACCTATGCAATTAATTTTGTGATAAATTGGACAATCACCTAAAATACGGTCCAAGTTTTGATTTGTATTGTTTTAATATTTTCTTTTTCGAATTCTTACAATACTCAAATTGTATCGCGCGCTGAAATGAGAGACTAATGTAACATAATGTGTGATTGAGATCAGAATTTTAACCAGTATTAAGACTATTAAAGTGTATTCTTGTATTGTGATATATATAAATAACGATTATATTACAGACATATTATAATATTTATTTATTTACTGTTATTATTGTATTATATCAGATTTGTTCTAAGGGTTAGCATACATGAGAAATATTTTTAACTGTGATATAACAAAAAACTATTTTCATCACAAATGAAGTATTGAAAAAAAAATGTTTTTTAGTAATATAATTTTTTATATTATTTCTTATGGAAGAATTATTATTAATTTTATTTTGGCTAGTTTTATGAAGCAAAATTTCTTCCAGAATATTCTGTTTTATTAAAATATTTCTTACATTATTTTTTCAATGTCTCAGGGAATTGCCCCATCTTCAGGATAACCCCTGAATTACAGAACATTATTATTATTGTTACAAAATATTTATAAATTAATCGTTATTAGATGACTGTTAAGCATGATTTTAAAAAATAAGTATGTGAATGCTAATAAAGTTGGAGTATTTCCCCAAAATGTTGAAAAAAATGTAAGAAATCTTTTAATAAAACATAAGATTCAGGAAGAAAGTTTGCTTTATAATATTACCCAAATGAAGTTGTGTTTTAATTTCATTAGTATGTTTGATTTAAAAAAAAAAAACCTTTATCAAATTTTAAAACCGAAAACTGACGTTTCGGTAAATTTTATTATAGACATAAAATTTAGAGATTGGCAAATTTTTGAGATCTGAGAGCCATAAAACTTAAACTACTTTTTCACCGTCTTCACTCCATCTTAAAGTCGTAAAGTCAACTATGGCTTCCTAGTTCAGAATATGTAATAAAAGAATTTGTCTGAACTTTTAAGGTTCATCTTTTTGATTGGTTTTTAAACATGTTCAGAAAGAGTTTAGTTTTATTATAGAAATTATTTTTAGTGATTCTTCGATAAAAGTGAGATATTTTTATGGAAGCCTCATTGAACAGATATTGTGAAGAGATTAAAAACAATTAAAACCATAGTGTAAAAAAAAAGTTACTATTTATGTGGCTTTATTTAAACTATAATTTAAATTATTTTTTTATACAAATCTGGTGTGACCACTCATACAACCTTCCTTGCCTTATTGTTTTAGTTTTGCTTTAAGTTTAGCTTTGAAGACTATTTTATCATCTTTGAAACGAGGATCTGGAATGTTTAGGTAGTTTTATTGGAAAAATTAACATGAGTACAAAGTCTAATACGCCGTATCAATTACCTTTCAAGTGATGCGCTTAGCTGTACCTTTGGAGTTATGCGAAAATAAAAATACTTTGCATCATAACTGTTTTTCCC
Source organism: Rhaphigaster nebulosa (assembly GCA_948150685.1). Classification (NCBI taxonomy): domain Eukaryota; kingdom Metazoa; phylum Arthropoda; class Insecta; order Hemiptera; family Pentatomidae; genus Rhaphigaster; species Rhaphigaster nebulosa. The sequence continues at coordinate 4,471,989 of OX411309.1, forward strand.
CGCTTCATCTTGGGCTGTACTATATATGAAAAGTTAAATGGCTATGAGGAGGGGACTTTAGATAGGTTTCATCAAAATCTTTATTGTTGGTTTGGAGAAAATTTAAAAAAAAAAAAAAAAAAAAAAAAAAAAAAAAAAAAAAAGCTGTTCTGTAATCTTAATTTTTTTCCGCGAAGCGGCTATTGCGCGCAATGTTCCCATCCTGTGCTACACGCGTGGGGATCTTTTATTCCCTGGGATCATTTATTATTGCTCACTTTTATTCATTTGATCTATTAACTGTACAGTGATAACTAGTGCATTTTTTCAAGCACTAGGCGTGTGAATTAGATCTCTTGCTACTGGCCATTAACTATCAAGCTATAAGAAATAATGCTGACATGACTAAGTGTCAGAACGTGCTGGTTACAAAGTATACTTTAGGTAACTTCGTAAGTCTCTGTAATGTTTCAAGTTCCCTAAGCCAATGCTTCTTAATTTTTTTACACCCTATCAGAATACTAAATTACATGGATAATTATGCACCTTTCAAACTTCTTCCTTTTATTACTAATTAGACGATGAATCTAACATTTAGAACAAAATTTAGAAACAAGAATAAAACAACATGAAATTAATGTAAAGAATCATAAAAATTATCAATAATTATAATTTTTGTTTCAATAATATAGTAATTTTAAATAAAAAATATGATAATAATAAAATAAGAAGAGATCCTCTTAGAAAGAAACTTTTTTCCAGATTTTTTTCCAAACAAGCCCAAGTGTGCAGGACAAAGCCACGCCTCAAAACAAGCAGGATGTAGACTGAAAAGCTGAAGTAGAGGTCCCAAGCTGGCCGTAATGAAAAAGAAAAAGAATAAAAAAAAACAGAAAATTCATTGAGCAATATATATCACTAAAAATAAAAAAATAAATTATGTGGACGTTAAGACAAACGTGAAAGGCATTGTTCATCACTTTGTGGACATTATCAATAAAATTGACATTTTACATATAATTAAAACAGAGTGAAATAAAGACAATAATTTAGTATTAGAATTAGGGTTTGATAAATTATTTGCCCCTTTTATAATTTTGTTTTATTTAAAACTAGTTTCGAATGTTATTCATTCATCTTCAGTTCTAAAACCACACAAAAAATTCAAAAATAAGCAATTCAAAATATATACTCGTATACTCGTAGTCATCTCAATCGCCGATTGTTAGGTACCAACATGAAATGGGAAAAAATAAAAAAAATACCACAATAAATTTGAATAATAATATTTATTTTGAGAAACATATAATAATAAAATAAAGAACTCATACCTCGAAGATTACAAACAATTTACATCGAAGAAAAATTAACAATACAAACAATAATTATACATTTGATAACTACAAAAATGTAATTTTATCTAGCGCATATGTACATCAAAAGATTTATACCAATAAAAGCTAAAAATATATGAATAAATTATTCTTCAAACAACCACATATTCGGTTTTATAAAAATTTGCATATAAGCGGAGATAGTCTCTTCCTAAGATGTGAGCTGATTTTACAAAAAGGAATATATTACAGTTAAATGTTAGTCAGTGGCTTTAGACTCCCTGCAATATGTAGACTAATAAATGCAGAAATTTCAATTATGGTCAATGGAACAGAAATAAACAGAAGAGAAAAGAAAATGCTGATGATGAGGAAATATTTCTGCAAAACGTTAATGGAATAAAGAAGAAGATTATACCTGGAAGTTATATATTGCCCTTTAATAAAAGAAAGATTATTTTTGTTATACAAACTCCTGACTAAGAATCTTAATTTATCCAATTTGACTTCCCTACTCTGTGTCGCTAATCTATTAACCCCCCCCCCCCCAACGTAGTTCACGAGTTCCTCTATATATTTAAACTGTTTCACCGACCTGATTTTTCCGTATTTAGTCTCGATTTTTTCATTTATTCCCTTATCATTATTCATTATTTCGGTTTTTTCAAACAATATTTTTAACCCGACTTTTTCCGCTATTTCTTTTGGTTCATTAATCACTGAAGAGTCTGGTACACAAAGGTACTTTTTGGCAATTGAATCAAGGGGTTTCAAATTCGGAGGATAGTTTTTCCAGTATGCTAGCACATCAGCATGTTTCAGGAGCGAATTTTCTTCGAAATATGATTTTGTCAAGAGTATCGTGTCTGGTGTTCTTTCTTTTTCTCTAAACTTCCGAGAAACCCTAAGTTTGGCCAAAGTCCTAAAAACATATTTCAAGAGGGGAGTAGAGTAGAGGCGAGAGAGAATGAGAAAGAAAAGCCGCAAAAAATAATTGACTTCTTTCCCTTCTGTTCTTAATCGATAGCTATTACTATTCTATAATAATAGCTAACAAATAATACGGGATAAAGCTTTTATCTATAGCTATTACTATTCTATAATAATAGCTAACAAATAATACGGGATAAAGGCTTTATCGATAGCTATTACTATTCTATAATAATAGCTAACAAATAATACGGGATAAAGGCTTTATCGATAGCTATTACTATTCTATAATAATAGCTAACAAATAATACGGGATAAAGGCTTTATCGATAGCTATTACTATTCTATAATAATAGCTAACAAATAATACGGGATAAAGGCTTTATCGATCTATCGCCAATCCAACGTACTAGGCTCACCCACGAGCACTTGATGAGAAAAGGACCACAACCAAATTGCGTCACCTGTGTACTCCACAGATTATACCTGTTGTACCTGTCATAACACACCTAGTGTTACGCCTTCGAATTTCATACAGAACAATATATCTCTAAAAGCAGTTTGGAAGGAATAACTTCAAAAAGAAAAATGTACAAACAACTTAATGCTGTTCTTAAAAAAAAACAAAAAACCTATTCTTTAAAATTTAGTCATCTTGCAAATTTCTAAATTTAAAGTTATAACATAGGGGGAAAATGACCCAGGTGGTTGAAAATCCCAAACATTTTAAATAAATAAATCCCTCGTAAATGCTAGTAAAAACAGTTTACAGAGTAGTTTAAGAATGAAATGGTGACAGACGTCTGTTTATTCTCAAATAATAATATATTAAATTTCAAATATTGGGATGCTGTTTATCATAAAAAAGTAAGAAATTAACAATGGATTTACTATTACAGACTACATAAACTTCAAAAGAAACACAATAACTGACATATTGATTATTATAGCTATCAATTTAATTATAACGATAACCACTGATGAGATAAGTTTAGCAATGTGACAGGCTTGGGCAGATAAATATGGGCATTAATATTAAACTATAAAGTTTTACTGGTAATTCCTCTAATTCATGTAAAAATGATATAATCAAGTTTTTAAATTATTGAAATAAAATTAAATATTTGTTCGATAATCTTAATTACATATAAAAAAAAAAATTGTATTCAGAGTAAATTGTTGACTATATATTGTGCTTTAATTTTATTATTTTTATTGTGATTTTAATCTAGGGAAATATTTCTCCTTTAGTTCATTATCAAATTCTTTCATGGTTTACTTATGGTTTACATTGCATTATGTATGATTTACACATGGTTGCATACGGTATTTAAGCGCCCTGTCAGAGGATTTCAATGAAGACGAGACACCTGATTTTAAAGACCATTTAATTACACATTGATATCACGAGTTTAATCGTTACAATAAAGAAAATTATAAAATCGATGATATAGAGCAGTACTTCCAGGTTGTATATCTTAGCGAAAAAGTTGCTGTAACTTCTCATGCATATACCTATATTAAATACGTAATTTCAGTTTCGTAATAATTTTCGTTTCTGAGTTAGTCTGTATACATACACACAGGTCACTTTGAGAGACTTGGTTATTTGAACTTGGAGGATCTTTCCGTTGAAACCTTGGAACCTAAATTTTTCATGCCCGCAATACTTTCCCTTACTATATATTTCATATATAAGTAAGTGAAGGTTAAAATTTTAAATATTTAAATAAAAAAATGTAGGTCTAGTTCACATTGAATTGCTAAAGGTTTGAGATATTAATGGAATAAAAGGATCGTTATCAGATGGAAGGATTACTGCGATCCACTCTGAATCTCGGTCCATGGCGACAATATTGGATCAGATCGGTTATAACTAAAGACCGGATTTGTATTCAAATGGATATTTTTTCTGATTCTTTTTTTAACGAAAATGATTGAATCTCTATAAAAGTCAATACATTTGGCGCAGATGTATACAATTTTATTGCGCATATTTTTTCTTATTTGAAGGGTTATTGCATATGTTTTTGCATATTTGGGCAAAAATTTTGTTTTAATAAAGAAAATAAACAATTAAACTATTTTCTGATTCACGTTCTTATTTAATGTATAAATTATAAGATAGATAAGCGCCATCTATGATTAATAAAAATAGTAATCGTAGTAAAGATTAAGCTCATAGACAAGTAATTCAAGTTGGTGCGATCACAACTGCACAGAACGTGTACCCTCTTACATCCGGCTACTTTCTTTAACAAACTATAAAACATCCTCTTGCCCTTCTTTGGAATTTCAAATTCTATTCTGGTCAGTAAGTGTGTTGCTTCCGTAGTGCATATTATTTTAAATTAACTACGTTTTAATTTTCTCACATAAACCAAAATTCCCACGGCAGGAGCATCATTTAGTCCCATGTTAAACAGTTGGAACCCTTTGAATTAAACACGGAGATGTTTTTCCTGGAAAAAACAGATTTTCGAAATTTGTGCAATAGAAATGTACCGTGTGATTTTTTTTTTCAAACCGACCAATTTGTAAAGGCACATACTTGTATGAACTATTCTTGTAATTTCATACAATAATTCAAGATCGGAATGTTACAATAGTTTATTGTTTACTTTAGGGTTACTTGTGAAGATCAGAGAATTTTCTTACAGCAGGAGACCATTTTCAGAACTGTTTGCCGAATTTGTTCAAATCTAAAAACACTTTCAATGGAGTACTTTGTTTTAAATTAGTTGCATTTGGCATTCCCTTATTTAATCTTGTAAAATCTCCATTCGCAAAAAAAAAAAAAAGTATTTTACAATGATTTGAATTTTTAAGAGTTATTTAATTATTATCGAATTTTATGTAAAATTTTGTGAATAGAATTTGTTTTTCAATTTACATGTATCTTGTTTTATTTATATTGTAAATTAAAATTAAAATTCTTAAAGAAAGCAATTCAGACGATAATTACTTTTGTTGATTTTTTGGACGTTTCTGACATTTATCCTGCATATCCTGCTGCATATTCCCTTCAGGTTTCGTTGCATATTAGAGCAGGTTTTACTGCATATTCAAGGACTTGACTTGAGGAATTTTTACTGCATATGGCTTATTTTGATGCATATAAATCCGGTCTTTAGTTGTAACAAAGGTTATAATATAATTTAATATGACTCTAAGATCGAGTTTCATATTACTTAAAAAAAAAAATAATAACCAAATAATAATAAACAATCAGTAAAACAGGTCATTAACAATAAAAAAACTCAAGAAATCCTATAAAAGTAACATCATTCGTTATCATTTAAACTAAACATAAATAGAATTGCTTAATCCTTTATAGGGAAAGTTTATTGAACATTGAAAAAAAATTTTTTACCAATATATTTATACCTTTAGGTATTAAATTCCAAAAGGTTTGAAATATTGGTTGAACGACTAGCGGATAGGATCATTATCAGATGGAAGGATTATTGCGATCCGTTCTTAATATGCAATCCATGACGGCAATATCGGGACAGATCGGTTATAGCAAAGGCCTTATACAAGACTATATTAAATTTAATATGACCCTAAGATCGAGTTTCATATTACTTTGCATGACCAGTGGCACTTCAATAACGAGATGGATGTCCTGTGGGGACTTTATGGTGCCTCAAAAAGGATAAAAAGGACTTTGCGAGGGACTTAGTACTTAGGCTCGGTAATTAAACACTGACGGTTGACCTATTTCTTTGAGAGGCCGTGGTTGGAATATTCCAAGAGAACTGTAATCCGCCCTCGGCTAATTCTTCCACTTCCATCTTTTTCCGCCTCGCTTCTTCTACTAAAAATGGGCCTGTTGATTGTAGAATAGAAAAAGTCTCTTATTTCTTTTTCCTTTCTTATTACTTCTGAAACAAGCTAAAAAATTACTATAAAATGCAGAAATCGCATTCAAACTTCACTTGATTTAAGCTAGAAAATCAAAAAGATTTCTCTTGAAAAAAAAAATACAAAACTTTTTTTTCATAGGATGTAATTCTACGAAAACAAAGAGTTTATATATATATATATATATATATATATATATATATATATATATATATATATATATATATTAAACAATCTTTGGCATACGACATCTATTTGGTACAACATTACAAGAGGGACAGGTTATCACTGGTAGGCCGATCTTACCCGAAGGTCGCCGGACTAGCATACTCTAGCGCCATTTGTGCTAACTAACTGCTTTGCATTCAATTGTAACATTCGTATTCATTTCAATTATTAAAATTATTACTGCCTTAATTACATATTATTAAAAATTGTGATCTAGAAAAGTTGTAGTAATAATTTAAATTACGGTAATGACCCGACCTCAAGTGAAAAGGAAGTTTTGGGGTTTATTTATCTCTTGAGCGAGCGTAGCGAGCGAAAGTCGACAGCTGTGATCTATTTAAAGCAATAATAATTGAAATTATCGTAAGACCCCGACCTCAACTGAAAAGAATCCGTTGCTGTTTTGTTTATTTCTTGGGCGAACGTAATGAGCGGAATTCGACAGCAGTAATAATTTTAATAATTCCAATGAATATGAAAGTTACAATTGAATGCAAAGCAGTTAGTTAGCACAAATGGCGCTAGAGTATGCTAGTCCGGCGACCTTCGGGTAAGATCGGGAGGACCAGTGATAAAGCGCCCCTCTTGTAAAGTTGTACCGCATACTTAATGTAACTGATTATAATGCAGTTATACGCTAAAAAAAAAAAAGGAAAGATAAATAATACCTTAGCAATTAGTAAAACAGGTCATCAACAATAAAAAAAAATCAATTATCCTATAAATGTTACTAGATATGAGCAGTAGTCGAATTATTTTTGTGATTTGAGTAGTTTTAAAGAGAAAATATTTACGCAACGTTAGTGAAGTAAAAAATCACTTAAGATTTCTGGCTGGTTACAAAAAGTTCTTTGTAGTTGATCTGATGTTGAGTATTTTTCCATTTTTAAACTACTTAATCGCTATTTAAGAAAACAAATTTTCATTTCAAATGTCTTAGATATTAATTCGAAGTCTGTTATTGGGTCTAGTTTTTTAAAATGTATCGATTATAAGATATAACATATCAATTAATTTAATTTTTTCTGATTTGTTCGATATTGAGGTCCATTAATACGTTTTCGGGGTCGCTGTTTTCAAAAATACAATCGACTTTACGGCCCCGCTCTGTCATATCGATTTATTTAAAGTTTTCTGGTTTCTTCGATATTGAGATCTACTAATATGTTTGCGGGGTCGCTGTTTTTGAAAATAAAATCGATTTCAAAGTCCCGCTCTCAATATCAAATAAATTAGAAAAGTTGAAATAAATCGATATGTAGGCGCGGGATCTTAAAATCCATTGTATTTTCAAAAACTGTTACATCGGAAACATATTAATGGACCTCAATATCGAAGATTACTTTTTGTCATCGGGTAGAAATCTTTAGTACTTTTTTACTTCACTAACGTTTCGTAAATATTTTCCCTTGAAAACTACTCAAATTATAAAAGTAATTCGAATATTGCCCATCTCTTAATGTAACATTATTCATTATCATTAATGATTAAATATAAATAGAATTGCTTGAACAATCAACCTAAGCTTCAATTAGTAAATTATAAGAAATTATTTAATTATTTATATGTTAAATGTCGAATCCTAAATTAATGTTGCAAAGTACAGTTTTGAGTTGTATCACAGCAGTCTATTTTATATATATTTTTTTCCAATGTAAGTATAAGAATAAAAAAAGATTAAAAAAATTCTTTCAAGGATAATATCATTATTTAATTTTGAAATTACTGTTAATTAAATTTTGTCAGGAATATAAACTTTAATATATTTTGAACTCGAATTTTCTTTTCTGTCAAGAATGAGGTATTCGTAAACACTTGTATTATACATTTTGTACGAGAAAACCCACAACTATCAAGCAGACAATGGCACCTATAATAAAAAATATTGAAGCATAGGCAAAAATATTTATTATTCTTGATCGAATAGGAAAACTGATGGTGTGAAAGTGGAAGAAGATCATACGAAGACATCTCCTTTTCAGTCCTCAGGATTTCTTATATATAAAATGTGATCAACCTTAAAGAAGCATAAGTTCCATCGTCTATAATTCAAGTAAGTTGATTTTTTTTTCCTCTTTAGTAAGTAATCGTATTTATATATTAAAAGGATCGCAGGCTGTTGTATATTTTTCAAATTAAATATTAAATATATAATTTATAGTAATTATTTGAAGTTATAATATTTTATACCTAAATTGGTGATATATTCGACTAATTATTATTGAATTGAGAAAAACAATTTATGAACAGTCTGTGAATCGATTATTTTCTTTTTTTAATATTTGATAGTTTATCTTTAATTATTTTGATGAAATTTCAGCAGTTCTTCATTTGGAGTAATTCTCTCTATCAGGAGGGAATAGTACAGATCTTAACCAAATCGTACAAAAAAAAGTCCAAATTTTTGAATTTATTGGACAACAAAAAATCTGAACAAAAATGTAAGAAAACTTGATTCATTCGGCGTTGTGTATTTTGATGTTTATTGCTCGTTTATAAGTAAAAATTAAATTGTATCACGATTTTTTATTGCTTTTTTTTTGTGCTTTGAGTGTTCCCCGGATTTTTGTCCGTGTTTAAAATGTCTCTGATGTGCATCGTATTGTTTTGGTCCTGCACGAAAGCCGATTCAGGCAACCGTAATCTCTGTAGCCACTAGAAGTAAACCGTAACGTTGATGTACTTATTGTCGATGCCGTGTGTTTTGCAAAACCGTTCTGTAATGAATGGCATGTTTTTGTGTTTCAACGTAATTCTAACCTTATCATTCCTTGGTCATATTAATGTATGTTACATCATCATCAGTATAAGCAAGAAATCCATATTTTTGTACAGTTTTTAGTGAGATGAAATTAGAAGCATGAGGATGTTTTGAGAATGATGTCTCGTTGTAAAATTCATAGTCAATAATTATTTGAATCCCTAGATCATTTTTATATTTATATTGCATCATTCGATTAGTTGTAGCATATAATTTTAATATTTATATATTATTATTATTTAATAGTTATAGTTTTTAGAATATTCAAACTATTATATTAGTATACAGTTATTTATACGTAATGCTTGTCCTTAGACTGAATTCACAGTGCACGCGGTGCGAAAAGAAGTGGAAATTTGGTGTTTCCAATTGCGTTCAATCAGAGATAAATAATAATCATTAATTTATCTGCAGTTTTTATTAATCTAGCGACGATAATCAGTTTAGAACCTGCTTATTTGAAAATGGGGGAGTGGAGTAGCTCAATGGTAAGGCAGTGTGTTACCACGCCTACGGTCCCAAGTTCGAGGCCGGCTGTGGTAGATAATTATTTATTCTGTTATCAGCCGTGGATCGGCCCTGTGGGATCGGGATACCCTCCTGGGGCTCAACCCAGACTCTATGATGTAGGTACCCTTAATTAGGAGAAAAACCTGGCGGTCGAGCGTGATCTCGGCCAAATCACCACCTTGCACAACCGTTGGCTTAGAAACAGTACGGTCCTTACCAAGTACTGAACCCAAGACCTTTCATGGGTTGTAGTGGTACAGAATTTTTTTTATTAGAAAATATAGCTCTTACTTTAGAAATTATTAAAATTCGTGAAGTATCCAGGAACAATATATATGTATAATTTTTGCTTCCTCGCTACCTTGTATTTTATTTTCTTATTTTATTGTATTTTATTTTCGTAAAAACTTGTGACATTCGATAAATAAAGGAAATTAATAGAGGAGGGGAGGAGTGCTAGTCCGACAACTGTATCTTTTGGTCCTGTTTGTCAACTACCCAGAGGTTGCCACCCGATTCTAACCAAAGTGGGAGTGCCTATACGGGAATCGAATCTCAACAATTCTGAACCGAGCTTTCTAGGACCCTCGACCCAACATGCTCGACTTTTACGGCTTAAAAAATACTTTATGTTCTGAAATTAAAAACACTGGTCGTTGATATTTATCTTAAACTAATGAAAATTCGTGTTAGTCCAATGGAAGTGAATGACTTTATAATTATGAAATTTTACAATATTCAAACCTAAGCAAATTTATATCAAAGGCCTTCTAATAAACAATTAAACATTTTTTTTTTTAAATTACAAAAATATAATTATTTTATCATTCCTAAGATTCCTAACAAAAACCTTGGTTTAAAAGTCTCTCAATTCACAGTTTATAAATAACGGGTCGGCTTTTCTCCGACTCACTGTTGATCACATTATTGAATCCAAATCTTAAAAACAATGCACATTATTACTGCATGGTTTATTATTTTCAAATAGTTATATAACCCTCCCCCCCAAAAAAAAAAAAATAATAAATATAGAAAAATCATTATAATTGATTTTTTTTTTTTTTATAGTCTCTTGTATAATAATTCCAAAACACTTTATATTTTACCTCCAACTTCTTAAATGGTTGAGATATAGAGATATAGAGAGTATGAAAAATTCAGTCGTCCTTGATATCAGGACGAAACTGCTGATGATAATGTTGAGTTCCGAGGATCATCTTGGGAAGACCTGTGATTTGGGCCTCGTAGTCTCGGAGAACGTAAAATCTCAAATTTTGAGGGGGTTTATTATTTTTTTTTTTCTTGGTCTATTACAAAAGTTAATTATGAAAAATAATAAACCAAAAAAGAGCTGTGAGAATTCCAACCTTTATTATTGTTGAGATAAATACTTAATGAAGGCTGAATAAATAGTGATAGGATTATCATATTTTAACAGTTCAAATCATACTATTAAAAATCACATATTCAATGTTCTTTGACTGTTGACGTGGGATGCACTATAAATAAGATGTATGTTACTTAGATATTTATGTAATCAAATGGTATGGCACCACTTACTGTTTTTCGTAAGACTTGTACCGATTCGTTATTAACTGCGATTTGAGAGACTAAACGTTTTACTTTATTTTCTTCCATTATTTTAATCAGTCTTTAAATTTAAAAAGTAAAAAAAAAAAACAACAACATAATAAACGATAAAAATGTCTTTTATTTATTCCCTTAAAGCACAACTGAAATATCGATTGAATGGCCTTTTGTTCGGGTTAGCTCGCCCGAACTGATAGCGTGAACGAGTATACACGCTTTGAACCTATTCTGTACCTGTTTGAGGATTAATGATATTAGATTACTTCTGCTTCTCTTTTCGCGTCACATCTCGACGCATCGCGTGCAATGTGACTGCTACTTTAAAGTCTTAAACGTAGATTGTAGATACAATGAAACTGGATATGTAGTGATGTTAAGAGATTGTGAACTGTACTGCCGTGACTTGGATGTAGGATTTAGTTTCTTTCAAATATATTTTATATCTATTAAATCTTAGTTATAGAGTAAATTAAAGAGTAAATCTTAGTTATAAGCATATATTATAGATACAAATAACTATGTTTCCACACCTTGAGTTATTTGTTAATATTTTCTTGAAGTGAAATCAATCGCTCTCTTGTTCAGATATTGAAATATTGAAGTGCTTTAAATATTCAAGTGCTCTCTCGTCAGTTGATTGTTCACATGTGGCTAAAACGAATTCTTCCCATGTATAATTGAATTTACCATACATAGTTAAATTTGATATGTTTATTTCTATATGCTCCTCGTATCTGCATAACGACCACTTTGCAGTAGGGACGAAAATTGTTTTAAAATTCAATTAAAAATCTTCCAAGTGGTTGTGTATATTTTATAACTCTACGGAGACATATCAAAATATAATGTTTTTTAAAAGTTTCTTGACTGTTCTTTATTAGTTATAAAACGAGTTATCACCAGAAAAGTTGTTTACTCATCAGAAACTAGATGTCATGTTATTCTATTTTTCACACATATGGTCTTCGCCTACAAATATGAAGTCTCACTAGTCGATGGCGTGTACTTTCATGATATTAAAAAATTCAATTCGCGAAGAAACCTGCATTTTTGCCAGTTACAAGGTCTCATTTCTTAGCAAATTATATAATTTTAAAGGAAAATCAGATCAGTTTGTGCTGAACTAATATTCATTCCCACCATCTTATATAGGAGTTAAAACAATAGGTGAAGAGAATAAAACTGAGCAGATGCTCTGGTTCGATATGAATAAATAAAAGTTACACAATTAAATACTTAAATGCATTATTATTATTTTTTATTTAAAACCGATTTTCGTTCAAAACTATTTTTTTTTTTTGTATTACTATTTTACAATTCTTTTAATTATATTTTACTATGTGTAGGGAACGCGTGCTCCTCAAATATGGACTGATTATTGATTCAGTGTACCTGCTCACCTTTTTAAGTGAATAAAATGTGAGAAAGCATACTATGTGAACAGGTACTCGGTAAAATGCTGATCGGCCATTTAGTAGACCCAAGATTTTACTGAGTACCTGCTCACATACCATGCATTCTCACGTTTAATTCACTTAGAAAAATAAGCAGGTACTCCGAATCAATAATCAGTTCATATTTGAGGAGCACGTGCTAATAATATTAGATTATTTAAGTATGTCATTGTGTGCAGAAGCACCTGCTCAGTTTTTTGAGGAATGAAGTACATGCTCAGTTTTATTCACTATACCTATTGCATACAAACCGCAACCAAACTAAGCAACATATCTGGGACTAACGCTTGATAGGAGACTGACTTGGAAACCACACGTAAGAACAAAAAACGCAAGAAGCAAACCGTTATACACGTTACGCAGGCAAGACTTGATAATAAAATTAAGAAAAAAACTTTAGCCTTAAGCCTCTCAAATTTTCGGAACTGCAAAAAAAGATAAAATGCAAAGACTTCTTCGACACAAGTCGAGTTAAAAATATTCTGATTTATTACGCAAGCACCCATGGTATGTTTCCAACACATTACTTACTGACTTGACAAATGGCAACTGCTAGAGTTACTCGGTCAGGGACGTATGCAGAATTTTTTTTCGGGGGATTTAAATTATTTTTCGGAGGAGCTATTTCATAATAAGAAGGCAAGTAGTCACCCTAATGTCTATAATCGTCAAATTTGACATATATTTTAAGGATAAACAAGAAAATTGGATCAAAAATTATTGTTAAAAATTACCAAAAATATTATTTTAAATACAAACTTTATGTTTTTTCGTAGACTTTGGATATGATATATCTCCCAATCCTCTTTCTGCCTACGTCGTCATGCGCCCGGAGCGATTCAAGTTTTTTACGTCCGCTTTTCACTGCATTTATGTGCCCTCTGCCCTAAATAAAAATGGGAATAGATATTTTTTTTCAAACCTATGACACAGTGAATTAATGTGAAGTAATATTTTCTCATAACATTTTACCTGCTTAAAAAAAATTTATTTATTTTTTTAATTTTTCTTTACAAAACAACTAGATCGAATTTGCTTGATGCGGTGAAACGCAGATGTAAATGTATTATAAAATAATAAAGAAATTTTACATTACAAATTAGAGTAGCTTGCATCGTATAATTATACATTATCAGATCATATAAACATCATAAAATGTTTTATACAACTCACAAAAATAACGACTGATATTAGCTTCCAATTTCAGTGATGTAATTTTTTGTATTCTCCACTTTTACGCCCCCCCCCTCTCCCCTCCATCCATGGTGCCCGGGGCGGACAGCCCCCCTCGCTCCCACCTTGTCACGCCAATAGATTCACCACAATCGATTTCATAACAAATCATACGGCCACAACAGCCCACTTGAAGTTATAATGGTCTGTACCAGCCTGTGCCTGACAACATCAAGAGGAGGCTGAAAAGGCTCTGGATGGGAGACCTTGTGCAATTTTTCATGTGCGTATAATAATACCAAGAAAGAGAATCCACTGTGTATTTTTTCTTCCTCCCAATACGTGATGATGATCTCAGTATATATACTTAGCTTCAGACATCTCTGAACAAATTATCCTAGGATTTTATCACTCTTTATATATATATAAACACAGAATAGGTTAGAAAAAACTTTATTCTGGGACTATATACCTTAAGGATAACATGAATGTAAAGTAAAAAAGATAACAGAAAAAAAGTTGGCCAAATATTACATTAATAAAAATCAATTAATATTTACAATAATCCCAATTAAAGCATATAAGTAACGAAAAAAAAAATTCTTTTGGTAAAATTTTATAATAAATATAATTTTACTGACAAAAAATGAAGAGAAAGAAAAAACTAGAAAATAAAAATATAAAAATAATGAAACAATCTAGAGTTAAAAAACAACGTTAAAGTCAAATTTTCATATCTAAACAGAATTTCATGATTGGATATAAAAATGATAAAAATGATTTACAGAGTTAAAACTTTGTGTGTGTGTTTGTATATATATACTTTTTACGCTATCAAAAATTCAGAAAAAAATTAAATGCAGAAGACAAGTTTCCAACCGTTTTCCTATAGTTTTATTTTTTTTTTTAAATATAATAAATATATCTTAAATATATTTTATTGGTTTAAACAAAAAATTATATATATATATATATATATATATATATATATATATATATATATATATATATATATATATATATATAATTTATTATATATAATTTTTTTTTTAAACTAAAATTGTAAAAACCAGGTGGAAACATGTCTTCTGCACTTCATTATTATCCGAATTTTTCGATGGTGAAAAAGTAAAAAAAAAAAAAATAATAAAACCAGAGAAATGGTTCAAATCCGCTACGCATGTGTAAACAACTGTTCATCAACAACGGTTCGGCAGTCTACTTCTATACTCTATAGAGAGCCACATCCCCGTTATTCCCATGTTCGAATTAGGCTGTGATAATTTATCGATTATTTTTATTTATTCAGATAAATTCAGCTGTGAATCGACTCTGTGGTTGGGTTGAAGAGCTAAGAAGCCTCCAAAAAGTATATAACTGACCCTTCATTGGCCTGGAATACATGTCTGACGTTAGACCGAGCATACTGACCCACCTCAAATCATTGTTTATACGTTGGTAAAGAAACAGTAATTTCTTACCAAGTACTGATTCAAAGACCCTTCATGGGCTGCAATAGTACCTATAGTTTTTTTTTATTTTATTTTTATGAATAAAACTACACTTGGGCCCAAATATCACCCACTTCCATTTCTTTTTATTAGAGAACTAATCCATATGCTTTTAGTCTAAAAATAGTTCTAGTATCTGTTATTTATAATCTTATATAAAAATAAATATAATTACAACACGAGCCCATATATCAACATAAAAAAAATATTTTTTTTGTTCGTGCCAAAGATTGGCAAATCAAAACTGTTCCCAATATTATCCAATATACGTTCCTAATATCGCCTACGTCAAAATTGGGATTAAATTAAGTAATACTTATCGTACAATGATTAATTAATTATATTTCTAACGGAAGCAGTTGAGGTTTCCTTGGTGATAAGGTATGCTTAATTTTAGAAAAAAGACAGGTGTCTCTTCTAAAATTTAAAATGGGGAAAGGACAAAGCCATTTCCTATCATCACTTCTTGTTTTTTTGCGAATAAGATTGGCGAATATTATTTCTAATCACGAGTTTAAATGCCACTTTCTCCCGGCTTTTGACTAAATCCATAATATTTTTTTTTTTGCATTTGTCAACAATATTTAGCTAATTATAAATATATAAAACACGTCTTAGTCCTTGTGGTACGCCGAGCAATTTTTGAAGTACGTCTTCGGTTCATATCGTCTTCGGATCTTACATGGAAAGCTTTAGATGCTTTAAGAGCCATATTACTAATATTACCGCCTCTTTCATTATAGCCTTATTTCGTGTCTATTTATGTGATATCTGAAGTAGAAGAAATGAAACACTTTGAAATCGTTCGTAATATCGCCTAGGCGATATTGTGTACAGCCTAAGTCTCAAAGATGGCCGTCCCTAACTTTGTCGCAAACCCTGAAATTAAGTATACCTCTATGTTTACTATTACAGCTACTATAAATGCCTCAAATGAAAAAAACTCTACCACTCCATACTTTCTTAATTACACTAAAAACATTTTTACTAATTTACTGTTCTTAAAAATCAGCGAAAATCACTAAAAAAAATAAATAAAAAGGAAACAATACAATGCTCCATCTGCCTTCCACAAAAAACTGTTGAAAGCAAATATGCTGTCGTTCTAGCAAATATGTTGGTCACTGGCTAGCATCATTAATCACCTACCGTGGTATGCTATATCAGAAACGTAGGTGATATTTGGGCCCTCTATCTTATCTACTCTTATACCAAAAATAGTTAGTAAAGTTGGTATCCGACTAATGTATTAACTCTTATCCAACTGAGTAGGTTTTAGCCTTTTTTACGAGGGAATAGAAGGACTAGTTCCTCCTGAATCGAACCCTCTTCAGTGTACGATCCTTTCAAGTCCTTCGAGGGCCACTTCGTCCTTACCGGAGGTCCTCCGCCTCAAGTTACTAGAGACTCGATAGTTGTTTGGTTATCCAATCCCTTTAACGCGCATCGAATTATTTCAGACCTATTTGAAATTAAAATAAATTCTCCTTTATTCGACTGATGTCCCTTTAGAATGTTTTGCAAGGGCAATGATATATTATAAAAATAATAATATATTTAATGAAAATAATCATATCATATATCTCTTTATCGGGGAACCATTGTGAAAATTTTGACTTACTAATACCAGTTTAAAACCTTTTGCTGATTATGGCATATTCTATAAGAAATGACCAGGAAGAGAGAGATGCGCTGGGACATCAAAGTGCCCTGCTTTACCACTCACACGTGGGAGGAGAGCGGGTTTTTGGGGCTCCTTGTTAGTGAGTGTAAATATTGTATATAACATCGGATATTTATTATTTCATAATAAAGTACAAAAGTACAAGTGGAAAAAGCTTATTTGGAATGATTCGTTTTTAGAGGTTACAGGTTACTTTTCATCCTTAGATAATAATAATTTTATAATAAAAAAAAATTCCTTCTATAGAATTTTTCTGCCTAGAAAACAACCGTAACTACCGATATTCAGCTCAGAAATTTCACAAACGTATTAGGAAAGAAAAAATATATAAATCAGGCATATCCGAAAATCCTAAAACCGTGTTCCAGGAGTTATCAAACGAATTTAAAATTAACCATTACTCCAATGGCTTTCGATATAGTGCAAAAGTATATTATTTTCGAGAAAATACGACAAGCATTTGGAGGGGGATAAATATCCTCCTCCTAAATTTACGAACAAAAAAAAATAGAAAAAGAAAATACTTATATAATAAAATATAAATAAAAGTTATATCACTCATAGCAAATATTAGGATCAATGAGAAGGATGGACTTTATTATATTGATATTTGATATTACATTGATAATTATATTTGAGATTATATTGAGACGACTATCATCATAAATTGGTTCCTTGATTTTTAATTTGAATCCGAGAAGTGGTTCCATATCCTAAAGACTCTTCATTTTTTTCAACTCAATGCCTATAAATGTTGAAAAACCAACTTAATAGATATTAAAACCACAAATACATAATAGTAACAAGTAACGCAGTTTTTTTTAAATTGTTTTACGTTCAAAGCCCAAACGCTTTGGAAACACTGAGATAGTGAATCAGTTTCAAAACATGGAGTTGGCATGTGATTCCGTGTTTTTTTTTTTTTGTTTTTTTTTAACACTGGATTGTAAAAAGATCGAAGAAATACAGTATTAGATGAGTACAAAGTAACAATGGCCATATTTTCATATAAACAAATTAATTTACTTCTTCAAGGCTACTCTATAGCTCCAACGCTACGATTACACTTTCTAACGAAAGAAGAACTTAATCGAGATTTACGTTATTATAACAAACTGCCTCGGATTTTTCTCCCAAAATTCTCATTATGTTAAGAAATACAGAAAAAAAAAATCCAACATTGCTCAAGCCAGTGACTAAGCTTACAATGAGTGATCAGATTTATATAAACAACCATTGAAAACTAGTTTCGAATGTTATACATTCATCCTCAGTTCTAGAAACACGCAAAAAATTCAAAAATAAGCGATTCAAAATATAGTTTGGTATTATTATACATATTAAATTAGATGTAATATAAATCAGTATTATAAAACATTTATAAATAAACATTCATAAATTAATATGTATAATAATTCCAAACTATATTTTGAATTGCTTATTTTTCAATTTTTGTGTATTTTTAGAACTAAGGATGAATGTATAACATTCGAAACTAGTTTTCAACAAAACAAATTTATAAAAGTGGCAAATAATTTATCAATCCCTAATAATATTTGATCAATTTTTCATGCTTATCCTTAAAACTGACTACCAATTTGGCGATTATAGACATTTAGGTAATTATCTGCCTTCTTGTTATTAGATACTCCCCGAAAAAATAAAATAAATCCCCAACCGAAATAAAATTCAGCGTATGCTCCTGACGACAATTATTGAAAGTACCAACGGACACCCATAAATCAGACTAAATCAATTGGCTGGAGCAATGGTCCTCAAGGAAACAGGATTAGGGAGTCCTGGAATGGACATATTCAGAAATATCAACTCCTGTACTTAGAATCTCAGATTCAGAGAAGAGACTGGATTTAAAATTTTTTTGCATTCCATTATGAAATACAGATTATTATAAAACGTTTTAAACGTAAGCTCCTAGCGTTTTCAAATTAATTGAATTTCAACTTTGTTTTGCTACATTGTTGACACAGACATAAATGCTTGCATGTTCAGGTTGAAGGTCAAGCTTGTCCTTTATAACTCAGCTTCGATCCACAACTTGAGTTTTCTTTACTAACCATTATTTAAATTAAAATTCTTTCCTCCTTCATAAATTATACTATTTTGGATCCATTGCCCTCTAGAAGCATTTATGTGATCTGTAAAAGTGCTTCCGTAAAAGAAAATTTTTAAAAAATACCACCAAATCGAGCCATGTTACTTTTTACGGAAAGCTTCATACCCATGTTACAAACGACAACAACTCTGTACCTTCGAAAAACTATTTAGTGTATCTCGGATTATACTTGGACAAAAGACATATGGGACATGCGAGTACTTTATTAAAAAGACAAGAACTGCTAAGCGATAAAAACAACTATCACATCTTGAGGGCTACAGATCATTACTAAACTTACGAAAGAAACGACTAGATTACATTACTATACTAAGGCATAGTTGGACAAACGGAGCAGAACTCTGGGGTTCAGCAAGATACTCAAGATACGAACAACACAATCCAAAATTCGTTGAAAAATTGTAAATGCATCTTTAGTTGACATCCGCATGATGGTATAGAAGAATCAATCTGATTAGGGATTGATAAATTATTTGCCACTTCTATAAATTTGTTTTATTGAAAACTAGTTTCGAATGTTATACATTCATCCTCAGTTCTAAAAACACACAAAAAATTCAAAAATAACCACTTCAAAATACAGTCTGGTATTATTATACATATAGATTTAATAGCATGATTTACCGTCTTTTGAACATACCAGTAAATAAAAAGAACTATAATAAAGAAATTGAAATAATATATTCCATAGCAAAAAGTAACGGATACAACAAAACCACTATCAATCATATTTAAAAAAAAAAAAAATTAACGATATCTATTCAACAACTCCCTAAGATAGGCCCATTCCAAAACATTATGATTTGATTCCATATTACGGCCCTCTATCCACCAAAGTCGGAAATGAATTGAAGAAACTAGGATTAAACCCGCCATTTAAAATAGAAAAAATCCTATTCTCATATTTCTCTTCTCCTTAAGACAAAATAGATCCTTTCCAAAAAAGCGGAGTATACGAACTAAATTGTAATGATTGTGCAGCCTGTATATACAGCCTGTAATACATGGGAAAAACTGGAAGATCACTAAATCAGAGATTAAAGGAACATACACGTACATATAATAATAAGACAGATAATTCCAACTTTGCAATTCATTTAAATTCATCAAAGACTCAGGACTTGAATTAATACATCACGTTGAAAACAGCCTCAAATTAAATATATATGAAGCAATTGAAATAATAAAATCCTTCCAAAATAAAATCAATCCAGATTTTTGCTTAAATGACCGAATATATATCTCCAATAATCCAATCTTAAATTTATTCCCATCTATAATAGAAAAACCAATTACTCACCGGCATTACTGGAAAAACCCTGACCCTTAAACCGTTTACCTATAAACATGCTGCATACCTTTCGTTCATTGTTAGTTCAATGCGAGAAGAAACCAGAGACTGAATGTCCCAGAATAAAGATTATTTTTGTTAAAACGAACATTAGACACAGGTTCTTCTAAATACAAGCCCTCTAGGGTGTTTCCTCTACCTCATGTTGCTAATTGATCACCTGTTGTATCTATTGGTTTTGTCTGATATTTGAGGGTTTGGTTGCTTTTTGGGATGGTAGGGAACCAATTATTAAAATGTATGCCGTTAGACATTTTTTGTTGTGCCTCTTTCATTTTGTATTTATTTATTTATTAGTCAAGTCAAATAAGGACTAGAAAGGGTGGACAATTAAGAAAATTGCTGAATAATGTTTTTTGGGATGCTGATCACGAATTTCAACTTTACCAGTTCGAAATTTTCCCAGAAGGAAAAAATTGCGTCTCCCAAAAAAAAAAAAAAAAAAACATGAGCAAAAAACACTCATAACTTGAAAACCCTGCATTATTCGAGTGACTTAATGCTTATGTAATATAATATTACATTAAATTACCTAATTCTGGTTCTCATAATTATTTTGTTTTGCCGCTCTGTTTTGAAGCGAGCGCGGATTCAAATTATGAGACGGAATACAATCTTTGGATAAAGAGTTGGATGCTTCTTAATGATCCTTCGGAGGAATAATATTAAACAACATAAAAATATAAGAAATGCATTCTTGTTTAATTTAATAGAAGTTTAAGTTGATAACAAAAAACAAATAAAATAAAATAATAAATAATGTTTATAGAAAAGTCAACGAAAAAAACGATTAATTTTTTTAGCATTTTACATTTAAAAAATAAATATATTTCTGGAAAACACTTGCGTTGGCAAAGTTAAGATTCGTAATCAGCACACAAAAAAAATGATAAATGAGCAAATTTTCAGAACTTTCCAGGTAAAATTACAATATGCCTGTACTATTAACACATGTCTTAATTGTAAGTAGCAATTTGTCATGATAAGCCATCAGTGAAATTCTCTGCGTATTGCGGGAACTGTATACATGCAGCGCCGGCCTTTGACAATTTCGTTTGCTCCTCTACCATCTGTTAGCATTAATTACCATTTATTTTAATTAATTAACTTTATTTATCTCTTTTTTTTAAAACAATGTATTCATATATTAAAAAAAAAAACCATGAATTCAATTGTAAAATGTGAATGACCATCAAAGTTTTTATTAATAAAAAAAAACAAATCCTCTGACTAATTTTAGTCCAGTCACCCTGTACTTAAAATTGGAGTTATCTGTACACAGTTTCGAATTTAATGATCTTTTGATATATTGTAGGTGGGTATTCTGTGATGTAGAATTCACGATATTGAATTCGAGAACCTAACCCCGAAAACCTCGAAATTTTCGTAATTTTTTTCAGTTTTTTGATAATGAATCATAAAGAGATATTGAAGTAAGGAGGTCAAAAAATGTTACATACTTACAGCAATACGAGTACATAGTATTTTTTGGTCTGGTTTTTAGAGCCATTACGCAAAAATTTGGCTTCATTTGTCAAAAAAAAAAAAAAAATTGGTTTGAAAGTGAAGTAACTTTCATGAATTCCCCAAAGTCGTGACTCGAAAATTCAAGTGTGATTCTAGTGAATATTACTTAAAATTATTTGTTTAATTTGCTTTGGCTGCTATAATCACCCGACGAAGCAATATTTTCTACAATTCGGTTGCTATCTTATAGGAATTTCATCTTAGATTCCAAAATGGTGACAAAAGCTGATAAATGTTCAGTTGCTGTGAGAAATTTGGATTTTATTGGAAAAATGTGGTTTTCCTGAAGAAACATTTAAAAATCATATCTCGCAAACGGACTGAAATAAGAAGGTGTGGTTGGCGGCACCTAACTACATTTTTGATAGACTACCCGCCTCTCTTCCCCTTAATTATTGGCATTTCATTCTTTACAAAATCATATCCAATTTATATTACAATCCAGTCATCAGGTACTTTTTAACTTATTACTTATTATTTATTACTTATCACTCCTAAATGACGCGCTCTAGCCGAAAAAAACTTTATCACAAAAGTTAAAAAGCATGAAATTGTCTGCGATTTTTGTTGGTTAATAATTTTGTTCAAAATATCGAAACCTGCGGAAAATGCAGGGCTTTTTCTCCAGTAACTTTCATCTTTTAACATTTCAATATGGATAATAACAACAATAGGTGTCTCTAAATTGATTAATTAAACAAAATCGATCGCCGTCAGCGAGTCAAGATGTCAAACAATGGGTATATTTTGGATGAAAACGATACTCTCTACAATTTGTTCCTTCGTCATTTTTCTCTCAGACCAATCGTTGTAATCCCGGATGGCCGGATAAAATTGAGACAGACCTCTCCCCTTCTCTCCCTGCTAAAGATATCAGAATAATCTGAGTATTTTAAGGTAACTAAAGGTTATAGCTTCCATTTCGCTTAAGTCTAAAATTAAAAACTTATCTGATCAGTATGATACAAGAAAATATGTTACCCCAGTTTACGACAAGTGATATAGTTTATTATAGATTGATATGCTTTTATTTTATTTCATATGTTTGTTCGAGAAATCTTATGATTGTATACTATTTTTAAATAACGCTTACTGGGGCTCCTAGAAGCCCAGCCATCGGGAAGTTTGCCAACACCATGCCCTTCGCAGACGGCGAGTGATTTAGTTAGATAAATCAATTTAAAGACACCTAACATTACTACTGTTATTATCCATATAGACATGTTGATAAATGAATGTTACTGGAGAAAAACCTGCATTTTTTGCAGTTTTTCGATATTTTGAATTTTTTTTAGAAACATTGAAAGACCATACCTCTGTACGTATTTGGGTTAAAAAGCGTTTGTTCAGTGTAAATCGTAGAGAATTTCATGCTTTTTAATTTTTGTTAAAAAGTGTTTTCGGCTAGAGCGCGTCGTTTAGGGCTAATAAGCAAGAAACTGAAAAAAGTCCGTAAATTTCGAGGTTTTTCGAATGTCCTGAATTTTCCACAGGGTTCTCCAATTGGATAACCTGAGTTCTACACCACAGAATACCCAGATACTGCATATCAAAACATCTTTAAATTCGGAATTGTGTCCAGATAAAAAGCACCTGGTGACTGGATTACAATATAAATTGGATATGATTTTAGGAGGAAATATCAATAATTAAGGGGGAGGGGTAGTCTATCAAAAATGTAGTGCAGTGCCGCCAACCGCACCTTCTTATTTAAATCCGTTTTCGAGAAATGATTTTGAAATGTTTTTATTTTTAGGAAAACCACATTTTTCCAATAAAATCCAAATTCTTCACTGTAACTGAACATTTCTCTGGTTTGTCACCATTTTGGAATCTGCGATGAATTTGTTATAAGATAGCAACCGATTTGTGGAAAATATTGCTTCGTCAGGTGATTATAGCAGCCAAAGCAAATTAAACAAATAATTTTAAGAAATATAGTACTCGGTAGAATCTCACTTGAATTTTGGAGCCATGGCCTTGGGGAATTCGTAAAAGTTTTTTTGACAAATGAAGCCAAATTTTCGCGTTGTGGCTGTAAAAACTAGGTCAAAAAATACTAAATACTCGTATTGCTGTAGGCATCTAACGTTTTTTGACCTAATTTCAATATCTCTTCGAAATTAGACTACCTTCCCAGAATTTGGATATAATATTGGAAAACTGATAAAATGAAGTAACTTTTTTAAATTCCCAAGGTTGTAGCTCGAAAAATCCTGGCGTGAGGTTCTACGTAGCGTTTATGACAATAATTCGTGTATACGTTGCTTTTGCTGCTATGATCGCCTGACGAAACAATATTTATCCACAAATTGGTAACTATATTTTAAGAAAAACGTGTTTTCAGCAAAATGGTTTTTTTTATTTATTTTTTTTACTGAAAATTTGTTTTAATTACTATACCTTTATCTGTTGAATTTAAAATCATCTCTAAAGTGACGTAGAAAATTTTAAAATAAAGTGAAGCCTATGAATTGCAATGTTGCATATTTTTTGAAAATGGCTCTTGTACAAAAATTAAGTATATTAAAAAAATAAAATGATTCATAACATGGTCCAAGGATTTTATTTTTTGATCGTTCAAATATTTGCTTGGCTTTATAATAATGCATAAAATATAAGAACCCTTAAACTGAGTTATACATGTTTCTATATTTATATATATTTATATATATATATATATATATATATATATATATATATATTTATTGAGAGAAAGAGGGAGTGATGCAGTGCTAAGTGGCGCCTGGTCACTCAGAGCATAGTGGTGGGTCCAGAACTCTCACTTGTTTGTTCAGAGCTCTTGGTATACTCATTGACCCTTTCCACTCTAGACCAAAGCATTCCTGTTAGAAGAAGGTTTTAACTGAGTAAACAGTTTATTTCGGATCTCAACTCAATAGTTATTTACTTTCCAAGATATATTTCATCCAAATGCTATCCGATAACTATATGATAGTTGACATAGCCCGGAAGCCAGCGTGTAAACGATTGACTAATTAATAACAGGGTGTCTATCAGCCATGAGTTTCTTGAAGATCGGGAACTCTGCTCGAAAATCATTCATTGGCAACAAGTGAAGAAAATATTATGAAGATGTCGCACTTGTTTCTATTACCATCTATAATTCAATGAAAACTAGAAAAAACGTCCATCCACTATTATCCATCCGTTCCTCTCTCTCAAATACGTACTGATTGAATTTTCTGTCTAAGAAAATGGATTACTTGCGACGATTGGCATGAATTTTCTGATTGTAGTCACTCAAAAATGAAACAATCTGAGAAAAAATTGAATTAGGAAAAAACATCTTGGAAGAGAGAGAGAAAAAACGTATGCCTAAATCGGTCTGGGCATTTAAAAAAAAATACCAGAAGGAAGATAGTATAGGGTAAAAAATAGTTGGTAAAAGAAGACTAGGTAGAAAAACAAAATGATGGGACCTATGAGAGAAATGGAACTAAGTTTGAGTAAACTGGAGGGGCCCATAGAAAATTTAGCGTAAGGTACCTCGCTTAGTGGGCCAGACCCCCCTAAGGGATATCCTCCCCCCATCCATATAAGTTGCCCACCGTCGTGTTCCTTGTAACCAGTCATTAAAAAAAAAAAAACAATAGTCCCAGAAAAAAAAAGTAGCCGCAATATGCCAAAGATGGCGGACTTTCGAATTTGAATTGAGTTAGTTTTTGGTCACTGTCATTCAGAATTTGGCTTAATTTATCTACAATTGATTTTTTTTCGAAAGTCAATAGTCAAGAATCATAAAACAGAATAGTAAAAAAATAAAAAAAATATATTAACTCAGACTATAAAACACTTGTAAAGTGAATAATTTCAAATCGTTCACAAGAACGTTGAGATTTCTTTATCTCTAATATTATTTGCAGTTAAACGAAAAAAAAACTTCAAATAAATCATGTAAAGCACTTATTCTTTTTTAAAAAGCAATGGTCACTTTTTAAAATTTTCGAAATGGTTCCTAAGATAATGTACTTAGTACTGTAAATGGACTACTACCACTAATTAGCTCTAGTTATTAGCTTAATCGACATCATTTAGTTTAATTGTATTAAAGATCTTTTTTTAGTGCAATATTTTTAAGTCTCCTAAACAAATATATAGTTATAGTAATAAATCTTAATCCAGGCTCACACTTCCACCACATCCTAACTAAACATATATACAAATACCTACATACAAATACATAATTGCATATATACAAATGTTGCCATAATAAGAAAAAAAATTACTACTGGAGATTTTTAATGTCTAATCCAATTTTTTTTTAAATTATTCATTGTCTTATGATTCTCTGACTATTCACTTTTGAAAAAATAGTCAATTGTAGCGAAATGAAGCAAAATACAGACTGACAGTGACCAAAAAACTATCTTAATTCAAATTGGTTAGTCCGCCATCTTAGTACCAAAAAAATTATAATACATTTTTTTTATTATAATTTGTTTTTGTTCTAGGAAGAATTAGAAGTTTTCTTATAATATTTTTTAAATGAATCTTCCATGTATTTTATTATATATCTTACATCGTTAATTTATATTGATAACGTTCCGAGGCAAACGTCCCCATCTTCAGGTATTGCATATATATATATATTAAAAACAGGCATATTATATAATTTAACAATAATTATGTTCTTAAATTAAAACAAAATGTATATAATTTTTAAGTATTACTAATAACATGTCATTTGTAGATTAAAATTAAAACTTTTAACATTCTTTAAATAGTCTAAATTGTCAAGAGGGTCATCATTTCTCCATTTTCACATGGCTTTCTAATGGATTATCTAATGTATTGGCTCTTTGTGTACATCTTATAACGTTCCTCTAGATCCATAAGCATTATTATTGTTGGATCTAATAACTAGTTTTATTATTAAAAGATTATAATTTTACAGTATGTTGATTGTTTGTTATTTATGACAACCAATGTTTATTATGCCTATTAAGTTAAGCATTATATTTCCCATTTATTTATTATGAACATATAATGGTTACTTAAATTTTTTGAATTTGTTTTAAAATTCACTGTTTGTTTTATATATTTATTGATATAAATAGCTTCTTTGGTTCTTCTATTTTATTGTTTTTAATAATATCTATTATCTTTGGGTTATTGAAGTCGAATTGATGTTTCAATGAAATGCTGAGTTGTGCAAGTGCTGTTGTATTAATATTCTTATTATTTTTACAATTACTAATATGCTGATTTATTCTGGTTTTTAATATATTTGATGATTCGCCTATGTACATCCCTTCACAGTCTTGACATTGTAATTTGTAAATAATATTTTGCTTTTCATTATTTTCTATCATGTCTTTCATATTATTTAGATAATTCTTCAATTTATTGACATTGTATAATCCAAAAATAAAAAAAATTGAGTTCATATGTTGTGAAGGCATTCTATGTCTTATCTGTCAAGCCGGGCAGATAATTCATCTAGAAATATTGTTTAATTTTGTTCATCTATCCTTTCTGGAATCTTTATATTTTTATCTATATAAATTGAAACATCAATTCGATTTCAACAACACAAAGATGATACATATTGTTAAAACCACAAAAAAACAGAAGAACTAAAGAAGCTATTTATATTACTAAAAACATAAAACGAACAGTGAATTTTAAAATACTTTCAAAAAATTTAAATAACCATAATATGGACATAATAAATGAACTGGAAATATAAAGCTTACATAATAAACATTGGTTGTCCTGAATAACAAACACTCAAAATACTGCAAAATCATAATCATTTAACAATAAAACTAATTAATAGATCCAGCAATAATAATGTTTATGAGTACAAAGGGAGGTTGCAAAAGGAAGGTTATAAGATGTATACAAAGAGCTAATACATTAGATGGCAGTATGACAATGGAGAAATGATGTGAACCTCTTCACAATTTAGACTATTTAAAGAATGTAAAAGTGTTAATTTTAATCTACAAATGACATGTATAATAGTAATACATATAAACTGTATATATTCAATTTTTATTTAAGAACATAATAATTGTTAAATTGTATAATATGCCTGTTTGTAATATATGCATGCAATGCAATGATCTGAAGATGGGGTATTTGCCTCGAAACGTAATCAGTATAAATTTACGATGTAAGGTATATAATAAAATACATGGAAGATTCACTTCACAAATCTTATAAACAAACATATATTTTTTTAAATTAATTGTCTCAAGGAACACAACGATGTGCAATTTATAAGGATGTGGAAAGAGGGTTGTCCGGACCACCTTCTAACTGCTTTAGTGGAATTTCATTTGAGAAATAAAATAATACTAACAAAAAGCTACGCTTATCTGATTGCAATGTTACGAAAAGAATCCTTGATATTCCAAAGATTACACTATTTGATTTTTAATCTTAGTATAAATTATATCTGTCTGTTTTAGTTCCATTAAGAGAATTGAAGCTCTTTCAAGGCAAAATCTTTGCACTACACTCCAGAGAGAACTCCGAAGTAATATGATAGTCGAAATAGAGGAATAAGAAGAATAGGTCCTATAATTGGCGGGATGATTGTGGGAGATGTCGAGATCGATAAGGGAGACGAAGGATTAAGATGGTGCGTCTGATAATAAAGGTCACGCGATCATTCCAGGATAATGCCACGCTTCCTCAAGAGCAACCATATCTTATAGGGCAAGCAGTGATGTATAAGCATTGTGACGAGTCATCTACACAGACCTATAATGAAGTTTAATTTTGTTTTTAATGGTTATCTTTTGTCGGAGATCTCTTACGGATAGATATCATAACACAAAACAAATAGTTTTTGTTTTATTTATTCTGACAGTTGAAGTTTTAGCCTAATTATGCGGTTTAATTTACGGGCTACAAAATAGTTACTAAATTGATAGAAAACAAAATAACTACAAGGAAGATAGAAATTCTAAAAGAAAGAAAATATCTACAATGAGAAAAATGAATTATTTAAATAAATCGAAGATAATAAAAAGAAAATTATTTAAAAAGTAAAAATGAATTTAAATTAAATACGTACACGTCTACAAATGAACAACTTAATGGAGAATCTTTTAGTGCGCATGCGCCTATTAATAACCTTTCGTTATTGAAATAACAATCAACTTACGAATTAGTGCGATTGAAAGAATGTAAAAGAAATTAAAATGTTAACAAATAATTCAAGACAGCGTATTTGACTAGGTAGCTGTCTGAAGGTAAGGTAGAGAGAGAAAGCTTTCCCTTTAATTTTTAATTTAATTACTCTACCTACCTTACAGAAGGTAGGTAGGTAATCACAGAAATAGGTAGAAGATAGGCAGAAAAAAAAATAATAAAAAAACCTTTACCACTACAACCCGTGAAGGGTCTTAGGTTCAGTACTTGCTAAGAACCTTTCTGTTTCTGAGCCAATGGTTACACAAGGAGGTTCTTTAATCGAGATCACCCTCAATCGACTGGTTTTCTCCCCAATTAATGGTACCCACTTTATAGGGGCTTGTTCAGCACCAGGAAGGTCTCCCGATCCCACGGCTGAAAACAATAAAAATTATCTGCCTCATCCTGTCTCGAACTCGGGACTTGGAGGTTAGCAGCACAGTGGCTTACCTACTGAGCTATACCGTTCCATAAAACGTACGTAGAAGATTGTTAAATCTCAGAACTCTACCAACAACTAAACAACATACACGTACTCTTTTATTCCCGCGTTCATGATAATCTTCACCGACCTACCAGCAGACTTATTAACGATATGGCTATGGCTTTCTTGCACTTTTCCTGTTCTGTATTTATGCGTTCTTGTTTTGTTTTTTTTAGTTCTAATGATGCCTGAATTGGCGAAACGTTGAATGGCTAGTTATTTATTGCTATTTGAGAGATTCAAGACTTTGTTTTTGAATCTTAAAATATTAACCTAATATTCAATTCCTCTTATTTATTTTTTTCTCTGTATGTTTTATTTGAAACATCACTCAGGTTTCATCTTCTTGAGCAATAAATGAAGCGTACTGCCCCACTAAATATTAAGAGAAGAAATCTTTATTGAAGGGAGAAGTTTTTGAAACTGTATTTAAAGAGATATAAAACTTTTAAAGGAGAATTCATAGTAGCACTTACTATAAGGTAATGTGGGGTAAGTGCGTTTTCGGGGTAAGTTTGTAATCAACTCGTTAAAGCCAAATCCTTAACTGCTAAGAGCACACATTTACAGAACATGAAGTCTAAACACTGATGAATCACAAATCAGCCACAAGAGTTCGCTACGGTGAAGTATATCGAGTTGTAAAGATATCAATTCCAACTGTCTCGATTATTATCCATCACTTGGCATGTTTCTTCTATTTAATTTGTGCGGTAAGTGGAACCTTCAGAAGCTGTTCTTCAAAATACTCTGTAATTTACATTTCTCCTTGACAGCTTTCTAGTTTTTATGCCCTAGTCTCCAGTTGCTCCAGCCAAACATGACATTAGGTGTAAGTGCAGATACAGATCAACAGAGGTTGTAGGACAAGTTTGGTTTGGTTTGGTGCCCACTTATCCCTACTATCATGTTGGGCCACTGTAACCGCGGAATAGTGCATTGAAATAAAAGTTCTTTTTTTTCAATATATTTATTTATTCAATTATGTTTCACATTCCACTTTCATGAATCAATGGAAATTGTAAAATGTGAATCTCGGACAAGCTTCATATTTTTTCGATGATTGCATCAGTATAATAATCTCTAGAGAGATGAACTATTTTTCACTTTCCTCACAACCGCTACTTCTTGAATAAAGAGTCTTCCAGAAACCTCGTACGCACTTACCCCTTGCAAGGGGGTAAGTATTTACTAGGTGCTACTGAATTGAAATATTAATCTCATAAAAATGGAGGAAATTGAAACGTGGGCTTCAATGTAATATTAAAACTTAATCTTCTAAGAAACATTTAAAAAAAAAAAATTTATCTTAAAAAATAAAGTAATTTAAAGTCGAATTTTGTAAAATCTTGTGCGCGCTTACCCCACATTACCTCACTTCATTTATTTCATCGTTCCCGCCATCTTCTCCCACAACCCAAAGGTAAGCTCCTCGTATCCTCACTTATTTTCCCCCACTTTGACAACTGGCTGTGTGGTATATGGTGGTCTTTCGATTGTACTCGAGAGCAGATTGAAGCGAATTATGAATTGCTTTTTAAGATTTTTCTTCGGAACCTCAGGCAGTCTCGTGTGACCCATACTTTTACCGCTACTTAAAGTGACCACTATCTTCCACCTGTAGACAATATTTCCTCAGAACCTTCCTATATGCAAATCATCAACTTCCAGCAACCTCACTGCAGTACCCTGTAATTCATATCTTCAGTCCATTCACAGGAAACAAGATCCCGTCCTCCTGACCTCTATACATCTTTCCATAGTACTAAAGCATTTGAAAGTTCCTTTTTTGCCTGTCCCTCTATCTTCTGGAATTCCCTCCCGTCAAATATCCACTGGACTCTTTCCCAATCCTCATTCAAATCCTTCTTTTTTCAACACGTTCTCACTTCCCAAACAGACGCTAGTCTCCTTAAGCACTAATTAGTTTAAAAGTTTTAATGTTTTACTTTTGCAATATTATCAGCATAGTTGTACATATATTTTTTCTTCTTCTTTCATTTCTCTTCTTTTTATTTTATTTTTTAATTATTAGCAACATATTTTCAGCAGAATTATTTTTTTTTTTGTTTCTCTTGCCTTTCTAAATAATATTGTAGATTATTTGTATTTATTTAATATTAATTTCATCTTTTCGCCAGAAATGGCTTTTGTTTGTTAATTTTTTTTATTTCTAAGGGGCCTGGTACCAGAATAGAATTTTTTTTTCCTATCTATCTATTCTATTCTATATACAATAATTACGGGTGTTGCGGTCGTAGCACATCTCTCATCAACAATTCCAACTAAATAAAGACAATATATCACACCAAAATTTAAATAATACTTTTTAATTAGATATACGTTTTCTTCTTTGATTTCCAGTTTCTTGTATCATTTTTTCTATGTAGATAATAACTCGTATTGTGCATGCATGGAACAAAAGTATTGTAGACACATTTATTGATAGTTGTGCTGTTTCAGGATGCACGCAATGGGCTTACACTCCGCCCTGGCGATCAAGCGCCAGCGGCGGCGACGGGAGGAACAGAAGAAGGCGAGGGAGAGGAGGTTCAGCTCCCAGTCGACCGAGTCCGGCCTGGGGGAGTCTAGGTCGTCCTGCGCAAGCCCTAGGAACAGCATGGGCAGTCTGGAGCGCAAGAAGCACAGGCAATACCGCTCCGTGCGACCTGCGCAGGGGGATAAAGTGGTCTCCAGCGTCGGCATGCTCCACATCGGCGTCATCTTCGTCGTCTTAGGCCTCTTCCTCATGGGCTCCGGTTTCGTACCCGACGACTTCGACGACTGGGCGAAGGGCTTTACCTGGTTTAACGAGCTGGTCCTCTCCGGATTGGCCTCTCTCCTTGTTGGCATCTTTCTAATCATTCTCAACAAGGTGATAACAAAAAAGGAGGAAAAGGACCTGGCAGAATACGTTTCCAGACAGCTCACCAGGTCGCGTTCCGGTCATCGGCTGGTACGTGACGTAGAGACGGGGAACCTCGTTACTAAGCAGGCCGGAAAGCAGAAGAGTGAGGAGAGGATGAACATTCTAGAATCTGAGATTAACGGCGATATTACTCCCGTCCACTTCTCGCCCACCTTGAAGTCTCCTCCTGCACTGTCCGTTTCCACCCCGAGATCAGACTTGGAGAGGATCCTCGAGGAAGAACTCTCTGACAAAGCAGACGAAAGGTTCCACAGGGAACGCGTTAACAGTTTCACGACGCAACCGCTCGAACTGTCCAGAGAGTTGATCACAACACGTCATTACAACAATCTTGACATTAATGATAAGTGAGCTGTATCGTTTCGCTCACTGTTGTCCTGCGTTCTATCAATTTTTTTAAAAAATATTCCGGCTATTTACTGAAAGAGCTGTGATGATGGCTATATTTGTGACCAGCTTCAGCTAACTTCTATGCCATTTTGATTATCCTCTAATTATTATTGATAATTTTCTTTGGACAAGAAAAATGAAAAAAAAAAAAATCAACGTCATTAAGTGGTAAAAATAAAGCAGAACTTACTTTAATTTTGATTTATTCACGCCAACATATTTAGAAATTTATAGTTAAATGCATTATACTTGAAGTTATGGTTAGTTAAATCTAATGTATAGTATTTTAACTTAAAATAATAATTTATTGGAGCTTAGTCAGGATTAAAATATAGTGAAAACAACAAAATACACAAGTTTTTTTAAAATTTATTTAATATACCAGCTGATCTCAAACTATGTTGGCCATTTTCAAGGATAAAACAGGCTACTACAGCTGATAAAATAATCAGCTGGCATAAAAAATACGTCAGCTGGTGAATAAATTTAAAAAAAAATTGTTTATTTTGTTGTTTTTTCATTATATTTTAGTACTGATTGATCCCAACAAATTATTATTTTAAATTAAAATACTATATATACCTTAAATGATTTCATAACTATTTTTTTCAAAGTAATAAAGCCTTTGATTATAATGGGTCAAACCTGTTAAAATTAATAGAACATATTGGTTTATAACTTCCATCATAAATAATGATGAAATACTTATTTTCTGTGTTACTGATTAAACCCATACCATAATTGGTACTATACTAGTCAACAACATAAAATTTTGTGGTATTCAAATATTTGTTTTCTTGGTAATTATAATTACATGGACAGTTAAAATGAAGCACAAATTAAGGTTTTTTTTTTTCTTTTTGTTTATAATTGAAGAGTAAAGTAGAATGGAGTGATTTTATAAAACTAGTGAATTATTCGCAAAAATTATAATAATAATTTTTAATCATTTTTTCGTTCAGATCAAATAAAATACCATCTCAGCTTGAAAATGAGTATAACTAATTTTTTTTATTGCCCACTTGAATAACTTTTTAAAATATATTTTGTCACGTCTCAAAGTAGGACGAGCTTATAGTTTCCATCGGACATTTGGAGCAAAGACAAATATTAAAATTAGGAAATTTGATTACAACAGTGACAAACTAGTATAATTTTCCCATAATGACCAACAATTTTCAACATTATTTTAGTGTTAATAATACCTTACAATCAGATAATCATTAGAGGAAAACTATCTTTTCTTTATTTATAACTAGTACAAACTACAAACATTTATTAGTAACAAGAATATTTTTATCATATTTATTTTAAATGAATAATTATTTAAATTTAAGTTAGAGTTTTAGACATATTGACAAAAAAAAAAATACCTGAATTAAATATATCAATTTGAGAACGGAACTGATAACCAAGTCTCAAAATATTCCTAATACCTCAATGAAAAAAAAAATGTATAATATAAATGTACTAATAATTATTTGGTTCCAAATTATAATTATTTTATACCAGAAGACTGTAGAACTGCAGAATTGTGCTGATTACAAGCATGATGTTGTAAAACTAGAATTTTATAAGTACCAACTTAAATTTGAACAAAAATTTTAATATTTTATTACTATAATTCATTGCATTCAGGTTGTCAATCAAATGGCTTGAACTCAAATTCTATACCCTCAATTGAATAATTACATAAACTGACAAACTTTGAGCTCTCCACAAAATTTTCAGAGTAAGTTAGAGTCGATGTCCAAGGAACCTATATGCTCGTCCCACTATGATTTTTGCCAAAATTGGCATTTCCTCATAATTCTAATTTTCAAAAACTAACGCACATTGTCTTAATGCACACATTAAAAATATAACTTTAGGTACTTCTTTCCTCATTTTATAGATAACATTTATAAATTTATTTGTAGCATGAAAATTGTTAAGTTTAAGGGAGAAAAAACAAACATGTTAATTACAATTTTTTTTTGTCTGGCTATCTGACTCTGATTCAACTCCTTATAGGAAAATCATGTAAACTTGAAATTAGTTTCTTATCGACTACATTCACTATTCACTTGACCCTCCGTTCCAAATGTATATTTTTTATAATACTTGAATGATTCTCATAGATTATTTAAGTATACTTAAAATTCACTGAATAAATTATATCATAACATTTTTTATTTTACTTTATTACAGATATAAGTAAGCACGACTTACATTTTTTTTACACAACATACCTCCACAATTTTTTTTTATATATATTGAAATTTCATTTATCAGCATAGATATCAATTTTTAAAATCTTTTATATTTAGATAAAAATTAAAACATTTAATATTTGTTTACGATCGTTTATTTTTTATTTTTACAATTATTTGAATGTTATTTATCTCAAAAAGATTTTCAAAATATCTTCCCAATGTTGCCATCCATATAACAACGCTTTTTACATATCAATTGTACTTAAAACTTATGTCCCCAATGGTAAACCACACAAAAATAAAAACAATTAAAAAAAAAAAAAAAAGGAAGAAATTTTAGGTTTACCTACATTCTATTATAGCATAGTATTTTTGTCTAATTAGCGAATAAAAATAATTGAGCCTTCGACAAAGTCCTTACTTGAATTTAAACACTAATGTTCCACAAAAAAATATAAATATATTATTTATAGGATAGCTTATATATAAATAAAATTTACAAAACTTATAAAAAAAAATTCTCATTTGATATAGAAAACACACTTTCTATTCTCTGAATCATCTAACATAAACTTTACATAAATACCACTTATATTATCGTATATTCCTTATTATTAATATTTTCAATTTTCTATTCAAATATTTGTGAATGGTGTAAGAAAGACTGTTTTTTTATGATTTAGGGTCCAATGTTAAATTAAAAAAAAAAATAATAAATAAATAAAACAGTGTATTAAGGAAATATAATAGGAAAGTTTTATTCAATGAAATCTAAAAACAAACCTCTAATGAATTTATTTGAAATCTTTACAAAGAAAAAATAAAATAAAACTTTCAGTTAAGAAAAAAAAATTTAAATACATCATTGTGCTATACGATTGCCACAATTCATAACATAATGTTAGAAATTTAAACAATGGAGTAGAATTACTAAATCGGTTTGATCAAATAGATACATGAATTTCTAGGCAAACATTTAAAATGAAAATTTAACAATTAACTTTACCTTGATTATTCTGTTTTCATTATAATCTTCAATACTATCTCTTATTCGTTGATAAAATATTTGTTTTATAGGTGAACAACTTAAGAAAGAACCTTTTAGTGCCCATGTGTCTAACAATAACCTTTTTATTAAGGGAGAAGTTGGTCGGAGGGTGCGGTCAAAGAGTTACACTTTTATAAGTAAACTAATATATTTTGTGCCGATTTTTCGGCCTAAGTTTTAGGCCATCTTCAGGGCTAAAAGGAAAACAAAATAACGACAATGAAAAAAGACAGAGGCAGTACCAGTAACAGTAAAAAATGATAAAAGCAGAAATTACAAGTAAGATAAAAAAGTATGAAGTATAAGAAGAAAAAGATAACACTAAATTACATTATGTAATTTAGTGTTATCTTTTTTATTGTTATCTGCCTCTGTCTTTTTTCATTGTTATTATTTTGTTTTCCTTTTAGCCCTGAATATGGCCTAAAACTTAGGCCAAAATATATTAGTTTACTTATAAAAGTATAACTCTTTGACCCCCCCCCACCAACTTCTCCCTTAAAATATACATCTACGGTCAACAAAAACTCCCTCCAATAACCTTTTTCTATTGACATAAAAATCAAATTACAAATTATTGCATGCAACTGAAAGAATATAAAACCAATCAAGATATTAACAAAAAAAAATTCAAGATGGTATATCTGACAAGGTAGCTGTCGGAATTTAAGCAGAGGGAGAAGGTGTTCCCCTCATTGAGCCTTGGCTCATTGAGCTCTGGTCTAGGCTCAACCCACATGGTTCTTCCTTTAATTGTTCGCCTGTACCATAATTAATCTTTTTTATAAATGTTAATAGAATAAAAAAAATCTTAATTTTGAAAAGAAATGTGTTTTAAATATTATTTCGTTTTAGCTAATTGAAATTAACTGTTTTCTTATTTCAACTCTTTTTTTTTTTCTGAATTAAATTAAAATTTTTGCTATTATTATGTTTTATAATATTACCTTTTCTGATACAAAAAAAAGAAAAGAAAAAAAAAAGAAAAATGAATTGAATTAAATAACAATATTAATATATACAATTTTGTAATTGTATTAATTATTTTTGTCCAGCACTATATATATTTCTGTACCTTAAAGCTAAAAGATTGGTTGTCGCATTTATAAAATTGTGCGGGAGAAAACATGATGTTTTGCTTGAAAATAGCTCATAATATTCACTTAAATTTACCTTATGCCATTCTTTTTCTGCAAAACTAAGCAATTTTAGACTTCAAGCTTTATTCCACTGGAAAAAGCATGTATAATGAAATAAACTTCAGTACAAAATTAATTTTCAAGAAAAGTGGACAACCGACCTTTTATCTTTGAAATGCAGATATATATATATATATATATATATATATATATATATATATATATATATATATATATATATATATATATATGTATATATAAAATAGAAAATAAAACAAAGGAATCTTTATTACTGATAAATATGATTTCCAGAGTATCTAGTTAGCATTTATTTAGAATCTATTTTGGGAGGGATCTATTTAAAAAAGTTACTAACCCTAAAACAGTTTGATAATTTTATATATATATATATATATATTTTTTTTTTCGGTTGGCTCTATAGACCTTGTAGATCTTTGGCCGCGCGATGTGGTGTTCTTACAGACATTTATTGCTTGCGGGAGCACAGACAGCCTGGAGGGGGTCACCCAACCTCACGTTGCAGCGAACCATGGTTTCCATGGTGCAGCGGCAGGCTGCCCATTGCTCTATAACCGGTCCCTTTGGGGCCAATTCGGCAGTGTCATTCCCAACGACTCACTCGGGTTCAAGGACAGTGACAAATCGGTCTGGATCCACGGATTATGGCTGTTTGGAGTCAGCAGGCGCACGAGGACCTATATTTCTTTCCCCGAGGCAGACCGTCCATGGACCAAACCTCTGGGCGGCTATGTTATGTCCTGGAAAACCACAACGCGATTCACAATTAAGGTACACGGGGTAGGGTCATCACTCCTACGCCCGGTCTGTGTGAGTAGCCTCCAGTAGGCTGACGGGCCTCACATACCCGAGGGAAGGGGTGATAAATTTCTTAAATTATTACTTTAATTAAATTAAATTAGTGCCAGTGCCGGGATTCGAACCCGTTCGAATTCGGCCACCCCGACCCCATATATATATATATATATATATATATATATATATATATATATATATATATATATATATATATATATATATATATATATATATATATATATATATGTGTGTGTGTGTGTGTGTGTGTGTGTGTTTGTGTATATATATATATATATATATATATATATATATATATATATATATATATATATGTGTGTGTGTGTGTGTGTGTGTGTGTGTGTTTGTGTATATATATAAATATATATATATATATATATATATATGTGTGTGTGTTTGTGTATATATATATATATATATATATATATATATATATATATATATATATATATATATATATATATATAAAATTATCATACTGTTTTAGGACTAGAAAAATTTTTGAAAAGATAACTCCCAAAATAGATTCTAAATAAATGCTTATTTAATAAATTCCTTTGTTTTATTTTCTATTATGCATTACAGTATAAATTTATAAATGGATCACTTTAAGATGTATTTTTTTTTTTTTTTTTTTTTAGAGCACACTAATATTAACAACATATAGATTTGTAGAATTTGTACGAATATATCTTTAATTGATCTAATCACTATGATTATCTTAACAAATTTACTCTAATCTCATTAACCATATTTAATATGCATTGATTTAAAAATCTTAGGTATTAATGAAACTGAAACTAAAAATAAGTTTAAGGGAATAAGGGCATTTGAAAACATAAAATTAGAATACCCATGTTAGTTATACTGAATATAATCTACTATATTCAGTAATATAATCGTAATATATTACGAATATAATCTTTGCATGATATCATAAATTGAAAACATTTGTTTATGTCATTCAGCTCTAGTCTAAAAAACAAATTATTTACGATACGATAAGTGAATGATTGGGGATCGGTGATTTAGTATTAGTTCTATGACCAACGTAACTTTATTTTTTTTTTTAAACTAATGCAGAAGCTCAATTTTTATTACAGCAGTTAACTGATTAAAAAGTCCGGTGACATATCTACAAACATTTACCAGCTTTTCTAAAAATGTTTTTATAATTTGTTTCTCACTAAAGTACTAAATGAAGTTTGATTTTAATTATTAGTTTTGTATTATATAGGTAATATTGAAAACGTTTTTGTACGAAATTACAAACATTTAATGGCTGAAAATTGCTTTAATTTTTCTCATTAGAATAGCTAATTATATTCTCATATTTGTATGAAAAGAGGAAACTTTAATTATAAATATGCAAATTTATTCATCATAGTCTAATGAGCTTCTGACTTAGAAAGACCTTAGACTGGAATGCTGTACATAACATTATATATACATTATATTATACTCTATGGAGTATATATAATAAAAATATCTATATTGGCCATTTCATAAATATTGCCTACAAATATTGATATAATAGTCATATTGTTTTCTTAGAAGCACTTAATTTATATTTAATGCCTTTTAAGATATTAATGCTGCACAATCAGAATTTATAATGTTTTGGAAAAATTAACAAATTTGTATACAATAAGGCTCAAACAGATGTAGCTAAGTTGATTCAACTAAATAATTTAATATACACCAAATTTGAACTTTTAGATCAATTTTTTTAATGATTGCTCAGAGTACAAAGGACTCCCAAGGATGTAGAGACCAAAATAAGACCAAGATAGTCCTGAACCATATTTGTGAAATGATATTTATACACACACTTGTTTTATAATACTGAATATACTCATTTATTTAGTGTTCATTTTTTTTTTTTTATTTGTTATTTTAAGAGTTTGTAATAAAAATAGTAATTCAAAATAAATCCATGACACAAAAATACTTCTCTTTGTCACAGGAAAATTTGCTTTTTGAAATCTTCTAACTAATGAATATTAAATGTACGATATACTTTCAAACTTTCAGTGCTACATTAGATAAAATTCAAAACGTTCGTTGGAACTAAACTCTACACCTCAAAATATCTAATAAGCTGATTTTATAAGTTATTCAAAATTTTTGATAATTTTCCAACATTTGTTTTTAAAAATTAGAATTGAATTTTATAGCTAAATTAAAAGGATATTTTTTAAAGATTAAAAATTAAAACTTTTAAGCTCTTGAGTTTAAACTTATTAAAAATTAGTGAAGGAAAGCAGGAAAGCTCTATGGTGTCTTCTATTAACTCATATACTCAGATATAAGCACAAAACAATTAATTTTTAGTTGTCGCAATCCATTTGTTTAATAACAATGAGTCTCCACAGCAGGCTAAACAGTTATAAGAGATAAAAACACATCTTGTTTCAAAAAAATTAATTTGTTAACAAGTTAATAGTCCTCTTTAGAAATTTATTATAAATTACCTCAAGTACAATTGACAAATTAGATACTTAATTTATCCATGAACATGAGTTAATAAAAAGTATAAGACCTAATAAGGACTTAAGTTGGTGAAACTATAAATAATCTTTGATAAACTTTGAGAGAGACTCAAGGATTTGCTTCTCTATTACTTTACTACATCCACTTTATTAAAAAAATTCAAACTAAATATCAATATGCATTATATTTATTATACATTCAATGAGTCTTAATTTATAATTAATGGTTATTTTTGAAATTTTTTTTTTAAATTATAGTTACTTTCGATTTAATTTACATATTAACTGAGATTGCCCTTTTCAGGTCCTGAAAATTCCTGAAGAGACAAACCTTGACTTTTTATGAATTTACAAAAAATAAAATTTGATGTATTAAATAAACAAACTCAATCCCTTAAATTAAAAGCAAGGGAAAATACTTATATATATATATATATATATATATATATATATATATATATATATATATATATATATATATATATATATATATATATATTTATATTATATATTTTATATATAATTAAAAGCAAGGGAAAATACTTATATATATATATATATATATATATATATATATATATATATATATATATATATATATATCATCAATATTCGTTTTTAAAACACAAGCTGTGTAATAATACAAAAAAAAAAAAGTCAAACATTTATTTTTAAAAAATATTACGTTATTTATAAAACAATGAAATTGGTTCTACTTTGGGTATGAAATGTTCACCTAAAACAAAAAAAATTTAACTTTATCTAGTAAGAATTTAGCTTTAAAACCTGCCTTTTTGAGTCTCGTTGAAGATAAATTTAAGAAATTTAAAATGTTCTGTGATTATTCTTTTTGCATACATGAATTTATAATAAAAATGGTTTCTATGTGATTATTCGATCATTGTAAGTATTTTCAGTTGATTTTGTATGCCTAATAATCTAAAATTTAGCGAATTGAAGCTTGTAATTTAGGAACTTTAGAGCGTATCAGTTTGAAAAGGATTGCTTCAAATGCCTACTTACTGTAAAACGATAAATGTTAAATTTAAATAATTCTTTCATAAATAATATGCTCATATATATTTTATATACATTTAGTTTTGTGTTATATTTTTTTTCATAATTAAATGTTCTAGTTATTAAAGTCGTACATAACTCTTATAAAATATGATATGGACAATCCTATATGATGCGGCACTAAAAAAATAAATTATATTATTTTTATGGTTATTTCTATCATTAGGCTCCATCAAACTCTCATCTATAAACAGTTATAACTAATGTTATATGATAAATAGTTTCTTATTTCTTTATATATTAATTCGATGCTCAGACATTTAAATATTACTAAGCACAAATTTTAAATTATACTAGTAAAAATTCACAAAATATTTATTACAAACACTTAAAATTTTAAATTTAAATAAGCTTCAACATATTTATAAGTGTATTATTGATTAAAGTATTTTTTATGAATATTATTATTTGTTATATTGTTTTTTTAAATTTAATGTCAATTAGAAATATAAAATGAAAAAAAAAATAAAAAATATAATATTATGTGATACCGTAATGCTTCATGCTGTACTTGCTTAACCATTTAAAAGACTGACTTAATCTATTCTTTCACTAAAATCATACTTTTTGAAAACTAGCTATATTAAATGTATTTGAATTATTGGTGTTTTAACATCAGATGGCCGTAGGAATGTGTCAGACGTTACCTGGTGTTTGTAACATATGTTTAATTAGAATTTATTCATTTTAGTTTTCTCATAAAATTTGTGCATTTATTTATAAAAAATTGTAAGAGTTTATTAATATTCCTATCATCTATTTCTTTGTTAATTTTGTATTTAAATAATATTCCACTTAAAAGTATAGTTTTTGCACAAGTTTAGTTTAGTTTTGTACAGTTTTATATATGCTTTTAAATCTATGAAATAAATCCTATATTTAAAAAATAAAACATTGTTTCTCTCAATGAACCTTATTTTTTCTATCCTCATGATCCATCTAGCAACTGTAAACTAAAAAATAGCAAATAAAATACAGGTAAGCAATTCTTAATTTTTGCCAATAAATTTTTTAAGTATTATTAAATTATGATTACTCTGAAAGGCTTATGGCAATATACTATAATATAAGGCAAGACACAGTATTACAATATTATTCTTATGGAAAATGATAATGCTGGAGCAGCACCAATCCTGTGCCCATATGACATAACATATGCTCATGGGCGCAATTATGCCCACCTGAAATAAACTGTTTTAGGTGACCTGCTACAGTTCGACAAGTTTTAAATAAAATGCTATATAGGTAATTTACTTTTTTTAATATCCAACAATTTATTGGAAATATAGGTTTGTTTATTTAAAAATAGTTATTTATTAATATCATAGCAATTTAACAATATTTTTTTGTCAATCTTCACCATTATTATGGTTTTTTTTTCTGTTTTATAACAGTACCAAAAATTGAATGACAAGTTTGATAATAATGCATTCAATCTTATAAACAGTTAAATGCTCATATGCCCGCCCTGTATTTCATTGTTTCAAATTAGTTTTTCATTTTAATCTCAAAATGAGTGAAACGTTGAAATGAAATTATAACTGGTAAAGGAAGAATACTATGAAGTGTAGGTTCATAATATTTCTCTTCCGGTATCCTTCCTTATGTTAAAAATTATCTACTTTAAAATTTAAGTTTTGTCGTTAATGTATTTTCCTAACTTAAGAAAAAATGTATAAATAAAAAAAGATTAACCTGTTAGCAAATTTGTTTTATCAATAACATTAATTGATCTTCAGTCCATTGTAAAATGTAACTAAATATAAAAGAGCAGTGATATGATCACTTTTTAGACTTTTCCCACAATTTTTAATGAAAGGGTTTAACTTTTACCAATCTTATTTCCTGACTTTTTCTATAATACTAGGTTGTTACAAAAACTCTTGTGCATTAGTATAGCTTTATTTCAGATTACATATTTCAAACATTATTGAATACAACTCTTCAAAGTAAATTCCATTGTTTTCAATTACTTTCATCCATCTTTCTGTCAGTATTTTTGGATCAAATGGATTTGATGCCGGTACCACTCCTTTGGTTTTGAGGCAAAGAACTCTTCACATGCAATTTTTACGTCCTCGTAATTATCAAAGATCCGAACTTTTAAAGAATGAGCCATTGATCTAAACAGACCATAATCTGATGATGCAATATCTCGGCCATTCGCTAGATGAGGCAAAACATTTATTCCTTGCTGTTCTGATAAATTTTCTTGGTCAAACAAGAACGACGTGCAGGGGAATTGTTGTGTTGCAAAATGGCTTCATTCCTGTTGACCAAAGCGAGGTACTTTGCACTCAAAACTGCATAAACTCTGTCTAGCTGTTCACAGTAGAGGTTTGAGTCCCTACTACGGCCGATAAATCACGAGTAGTTGGCGGTCCTGGTTTACACATTCAAGAAGAACGTCATCATCAACGACCTGATCTGGGTTGTGCGGCAGTATTTCGATAGATAATTGACTCTCCTTCTATGGCACAAATTTCTTCAACGGCTGCCTTTGTGCTTACACCTTTTTTCCAATAATATCTCAAAAGACCGTAAATCACGATTTTTTCTTCTGACATTGCACATGTTGACATAAATATTAGGAACAAAGACATTCTTCTAGGATAATTATGAGAGTTGGAATTAAGGGTTGTTGAGTTCATGCACAAGGACTTTTGTAACAACCTCTAGTATATAGATACTTCTGTTTCTTTATCAATTACTCTTATTCTTTTGTTTTTTCTTGGTAGTTTATGTACTCCACTATTATCAATTACGAACAGTCTTTTAACTGCTAGAAAAATGTATACATGCTTTTTGTCCTAAAATCTGAAAATTACAGCCAAATTCAAGTAGCATAGCCCTTTCAAGAATTTTTTAACATTCTCGACTATAAATCCCTGGATTTTGTTCAATCAAGCGTCTGCATAGAGAAAACATATTAGAACAAAAATTGTTATTCCTGTTGGCAGAAGAACTTACGACTGAATATTAAAATTTACAGGACCAAGAAACAAAATAATATGCAGGAAATAACATCAACAGTTTCCACTACAATATCTGAAAGACAAATACATGTAAAATTAAATATTGCAAAACAAAAAAAAAAAAAAAAAGCATATGTGGTATATGTGAAAAATATGTTAGTGGAAAATACTATAAGGAAAAACCATCCATCGGTAAATA
This sequence comes from Rhaphigaster nebulosa, assembly GCA_948150685.1. NCBI lineage: Eukaryota > Metazoa > Arthropoda > Insecta > Hemiptera > Pentatomidae > Rhaphigaster > Rhaphigaster nebulosa. The sequence continues at coordinate 4,516,975 of OX411309.1, forward strand.
ATGAAATTACTGACATAAATAATAATATTTTAATTTCTAGTCATCTTCAGGTCTAAAACATAAACAAAAAAATTGCTTTATAATTATTACTTGAAACATATTTTATATTTTATTAATCATGATTAATTCTGCATTATTTGTAATCAACTGAAAAAGTTATAACATCTATTTGAAAAGTGCTCACTTTACCACTGCCAATAGAAATGGATATATACAAAATATTGGCATGTTTAGTTTTATAAATAATTGAATGGAAAACATTGGGTGGAATCTTTTCAGAAAAATAATTTAAAGCATTATATCAGCAGTTTGCTGAAATGGGTAAATGGCTATAATTTGCTATGTTACATTATATTTTAAATATAATTGACAACTAATTAATATAGTTATAAAGCTTTCTCCATACTATGGCGGTTTTTAGTTTAATGAAAGGAAATATAAAATGGGCCATAATTGTATTTGGTAATACAATTTTGGTCCCAAGTTTATTAAATAAAACTAGATGTATATACTACATGCATGCTAATAAACTCTGTAATATCAATTTATGATATTTCTTTGTGTGATAAAAGCTAGAAAAATGCTTTTTTTTTTTTTTTTAATTTTGTAATGAAAGATTTAAAATAAATTATGATTTTGGGCTATGAGCTGGTGAAAAATGATTATAATAATACTAATTAGTTACATTTTTTGTAATAATTTGTCTCATATTATATTAATCATGGCTAAGATCAATTTTTTTTTTTTAATTAAAACTTTATTTTTATTTTGTTACAAGATTATGGCAGATTATTCCTTGTAGTTATCATTCTTTTAATATTTGTAAGGATTACTTATTCTTCAATCCAAAAATGATTTTTTGATTGAAGGATTTAGTTTTCTGAAAATAAATATATATATTATATAATAAATTGTATAATATTTTATTATATTAGTTCCCTTTGACAACATTCCTGACAATAAATTTTTTTTCATTCTCAAGTCAAACCATTCTCTAAAAACATTTCAATTAATGTCATTAATGTAATCAAACCATTTTAACTATATTATGCGCAATATATAATTTAAAAATATATTATAATATTAAAAACGATCCCAAGATGTTAATGAGAATAAGATATCTTAATATAAAGAAAAGAAGCCTACATTATAAAGTAAAAACTGGCAATGTTTGATTCAATAATTAACCAATATCTGTTGAAGTTTGGCTAATTTAAAAAAAAAAACTTTCAAAGTGGTTATCATATTTATCGTTTGTCATTATAATTGTAATCAATATGATATTTAATATTTCCAGAAAACTGAATTACAAATATAAAATGTGGCTATGTGGCTGACATATATTGTCAGTAACTGTACTTGTACGAAAATACAGGAAGTAAATTAGATGCCCACAAGATTGATTACTTCAGTATTTTATTGTGTTAAATAATTTATTTTTGAAGCTTCTTTTATTTTTATTTTCTCAAATCTCTCTGAAATGCTCTAAAATAGAGCAAGTCCTAATTTTCTGATTCCTAGCTGGACATAAACGAATTAATACTCAGCTATACAAGAAATTTGGAACGTGGAAGAGTTCAATTAACCTGGTGTTAGAGTCTTACGGTGACTTGGAGTATTAAACAAGGACAAGCAAATTTATCTTGTTGGATCATACAAAATAAAAATTTTTAATATGGAATGATAGTAATAAAATATAGGGAAAAACTAATAAATAGTTGTTTTAATTTAATATTGAAGTGCAATCATGGCCCGATTCTCTAATGCAATTATTTTATAAGATTATCCATTTCAATTTGAAATGGAAACTGTTATGGAAAATTCCAAGGCTTAAAAACTGAAAGTTCAAGCCTTCAAGTTTTTCAAAGACCATATGGCCAATAATACTCTATGAATGTTCAATGTGTTTTAATGAGAAGATATTCAAAGTGTAGAAAGAAAAACTTTATATATGATTTTCCAACTATTTTAAATTTTGAGTTATACCTTCATTCTAAGATAATTGCGATATGTTATATATTGATTTTTACTCTGGTATGAAATGGACAAAAGTTTCTTCAAGGCGCTATTTCCTGCAAAACCAGCAACACTGTTCAGCTGTGCGGTCTATAATATTGTATCAGAGTGGGTAAAGGGGCTTATTGAGTCTAATTTATCATATTTTTCTTTTCTGATTTATTTTATATATATATATATATATATATATATATATATATATATATATATATATATATATAAAATAAATCATATATATGCATTATTATTATTTTCGTTTTTTCCCTTTTTCAGAGAGCGACTGAACTTGAGCAATTATGATTTTTTTTCTTCCTTCGTTCCTCCCAAATTCTTTCATAAATTATTTGCTGCTTCTTATTATAGCTTATTATATCATAGCTTATTTGCTGCTTTGTTTTTATTGAAAACTAGCTTTGAATGTTATACATTCATCTTCAGTTTAAGGCTTATTGTTCAAGGTTTAAGTGCGAGAACAAACCAATACAAACTTTTCTGTTTGTCTACTTAAACCTTGAACCGAAGATGAATATATAACATTTGAAACTAGTTTTCAATAAAAACAAAATTATAGAAGTGACAAATAATTTATCAATCCCTAATTATAGGATTACTCATCATACAAATTAAACAGTTCCTATGCAATTTAAGTTTTTCCAATAAATAGTTACACGAAGAACCTCACATCTTGAAGTCTGTCATACCCTCCTCATTCTAAATAGCTACCACTCTAGTCTCATATGGATCATAAACATTAAATGTTCTTGTTCTAAACATTTGCTACGTTCTCTCATGCGCTCATCCGATCTTTTTTTCCTGTTATTTTGTGATTTGTTTAAGTGGGTGTTTCTTAACAAAGTTTCTCAACTGTTCCCTATTGCTTTACACACACACACATATATATATATATATATATATATATATTTCGACAATTCTGTATACTATATATTTTTGGTTTGTCAAGCAGAAATATATTTTAAATGTTTCCGTTTAGTTTCCATAGAACCATTTTGTTTCCATTAAATAATATAAAAGAATAAATTACTTAGTTAATTTCTACTTTAATGTTATTACATTAAATTATTACAGAGCATATTGTTGACAATAAGTTGACAGCTTGGTGGGAGGTTTGGTCGCATCACCTTCCTTTCGGACGTGCTCGGGTTTCCATCAAGGGTTTTGTAGTCCTTATAAGGTACGCTAAATCTTTCCTAATACTGGTCCGACTTTGATGATTCTATTTTTGTTTTTTAGATAATTTAATTATATTTCCTATGATTATACACCAATAAAGGGAGCGGGATAGCTCTGTGGGTTAGGCACTGCGCTACTAATCTCAAGGTCCTGGGTTCGAGACCGGCAGAGGCAGATAATTATTTATTCTATATTCAGTCGCGGATCGACCCTGTGGGATCAGGGGACCCTCCTGGGGCTCACCCAGCCTCTATAAAGTGGGTACCCTTAATTGGGGGAAAAACCTTGGCGGTTGAGCGTGATCTCGGCCAAATCACCTCCTTACACAACCGTTGGCTTTGAAACAGTACGGTCCTTACCCAAGTACTGAGTCCAAGACCCTTCACGGGTTGTAGTGGTACAGGTTTTTTTTTTATACACCAATAAAATATACTTTTCATCATAAATTTGTTCTCAGTATTTTCTCGATGATGTACTTCATATATGAAAAGTTAAAGGGCTTTAAGGAGAAGACTTCATTAAAATTGTTTTAGCCGTTTTGAGAAAATCATAAAAAAAATTTAAAATCGATGATATAATTGGCATTTCCAGTAAGTCTAACATGCTGTATTTTTGCTAATATTGGTCCGATTTCGGTGATTTGTTTTCTGTTTTTTAGAAAATTTGATTACCTTTTATTCTATACACAATTTTCCATAAAATGTATACTTTTTGAATTATGCGCAAAAAAAAATATTCTTTTCATCAGAAATTTTTCCCCTGCATTTCAAAATCAATGATATAAAATGGCAATTCTAATTTTGATGAAAAAGTTGCTGTAACATCACAGGCATATACCTATCTTTTAATTTTCTTACAACTTCTCATTTTTGAGCTAGGCTGTTCGGAGACATATAGATACACAGACCATTTTGTGAGACTTAGTTATTTGGACTCAGGGGACCTTAAAACCATTGAAAACTCAAATTTGAAAATGTTTATGATAGCTATACTTCCCCTTACTTTTTATTTCATATATAGGTAAGGGGGAAAAAATCAGATATTAATATTATAATTTATAAATAAGAAATTTTATTATTAAACATTACATACAATGATAAATATAAGATATGATTGTTGAGAGATGCGGTAAAGAAATAAAGAAAAATACAATAGGCCACAGAGATGAAGAGTGTTACTGGTTTAACGGCAAAAAATTTCATGAGTAAAAATAATTATATAATGTGTCTATTGAGCACCAATGGAGATTGGAAATTTCACAGTTTTTCAAAATAAAAGTGCACTATTAGCTTGATTTCACCATTTAAAATTAAAGAGATATAATCTCATTCATTGACGTTTTGAGCTTATGAAACTAAAATCAAAGAACTTCTTCTTTTTGCATATTTTAATGCCAATGATGCGAAATGTAATTTCATCAACAGTCAACTATATCTTCGTAATTTAAAAAAAAAAATAATAAAATGTTTATCATATAACCATCCATAAGAATTATTCTAATGGAAATAGCTAGCATCAAAAAATTTATCAGTTATTCGTCACACTTTATTAAGCATTAAGAAATATTATGCATCCAGTAGCTATTGAAAAATAAGCATAATTGATGAGTGACTGCTTTCTGAGGGAGACAAAGCAGCCCAGAATTCTCATGGGGAACATCCCTTCAGGTATTTCTTTTTTTTTGTTATAATCATATTTGAAGAATGGTAAACCCTCACTTTGTCCCATTTGGATCATTTGTAACTATCTCTCTGGCTATTTAGAGATTCTTAAAAGGCATTGAAGATTATTTTACAGATTTCGGATTTATACATTGAAAGAAATTAAAGTCATAAGTGTCAAAAAGACTACATAAATCGGAAGTCCCAGAAAGCATAAGACGACAACACTCAACTTGCTGCAGCAAACCCAATGAAATTTTCATGATGTTAGCCTTTCTGTACTTTACTTTCTGTACCATAGATGACTAATAAAACCAATAAATCTAAAGAAATTAAAAGAAAGATACTAGTAGGAAACAGAACTAATTATGCAGGCAGATACTGATACAGAGTAAGCGGATCTCATACATGGCTAAAATTTACATGCAGAAAACCCTGATCTGCCTGGTTGTGTCTAAGTGAAACATGGACAATGAGACAATGTGAGACAGGTTTGAAAGAAAAGTACAGTCAAATCTCATAACGTTCCCAAGTCTTACTCATAATGCGAAACACTCATTAAGCAAAACAATTTTCCGCATAAACCTACAAAAATTAATGTAAAATACAAAGTAATCACAAATGGCACTAAATTCCTAGCACAATGATTGCCTATGCAAACTAAAACATTGTAGCTTCTAACAGTATGGTGTCTTTGAGAGATATTGATAGGAAGAAAATGGTGGAGACAATGGGGAGGGAAATAGTTCATAAAAAATAACATGTGGGTGACACGTGCCAGCCACATGACTTCTAAAGGGTTAAAAACTCTTGATAATTTTCCGGTATATAATTCCAGGTCTAGTAAAGTCTGGATGTATTGATTAAAACCTCTCTTTGTTTCCAGATATGCAACAGTGTAAAGTCATATATTACGTCCATGCTAATAGTTTGGTGAGTACTGATACTGATATTGGTGGGGGAAACTAATCCAGCAATTGGGCCTTTTGTTTCTTTTTGCGAACTCCTGATGGGTAAATAGAGATTGCTGCCCAGTATTTACAGAAATTAGGAGTAGCTGGAAGAACGTTCAACTCGATCCGGAGTGATTTCCTCAACAGAAGAGGGTTACCAAAAAGATAAGGCTGTTCGTCTACATGTCAACATTTCTGTCCATTCTTTCCTACTCCTCGTAGACTATTCTTTCCTACTACTCATCTGAAAGAGTCAGATCCGGACAATGGATATGCAGTACCTGAGAAAAGTAGACAAAAAAAACAGAAGAGACAGGATCCACACCACTATAAGGTCAAACCTCAAGGTACAGCTATTATAAAATACCCTAGAGGAGAATAAATTAAGATGGTTTGGACACCTCCTCAGGATGAATCCAGGAAGAATCGCTAGGATGACCTATGAAAGCAATAAAGCAACGGCTGGACTGGAACAGGAGAAGAGAGCTGATACAGAAGAGGGACACTTAGTCCATTCTGTGTAGAGGACATCCTTACATTGCACAGTTGTAGAACAGGATTGGAGTATGATGATGACTTTCAAGAGTGGGATTGTCGAGATCCATTTTAAGGTGTCACTGCGAAATAAATACTATTTGGCCCAGATTTTAATCGAAACCACACTGCAACAACCTGGACACTCTAGGACTCTTGTCCTAACCTGCTAAGCCATCACACTTTCACTTTGGGTACATACCCATTGTGTCTGTTCCGCTTAAGCATTTCATCCTTAATTCTATCTAGCCTCATTTCCTTCTAATTAAGATTGATTTGGACCAGACAGAGGGCATCCAGGAGGCATCCTAGTGCAATGGGTCAGATGGTGGCAATATTACTTTCAGGATAAAATGTTTGATCATAGAATATGGATATAAACAATCGAATACAGTTTACAATGTTGTAAACATCAAAAAGTTAATATTTTTTTACTTTGAGATTGCACTGTTTTTTTCCATTGTCTTTGTCCAAAATGTAACCAATAAATAGATCATCATCTGGCAAATATCTGTAAACTGAACTATTTGAGTTTTTGGGTTTAATTTCCCATTTCAGTCTTTTCTGTTCTCCCGAGTCTGATTCTATCAGAGCTAGCTTCTTTTCTACTATTCTAAATATGACCTCGGTTTGGAACAGCATTCCTTTAGGTAGATATAATTAAAGCAATTTACACCGTCTGGGCATAAGATTGAAGTTCTTATACCATATACAATGTTGTAAAAAGTAATAATGATGCCCTTGGAGAAGCCTGAACAATAAATTTCTTATTAGGGATTGATAAATTATTTGCGACTTCTATAAATTTGTTTTATTGAAAACTAGTTTCGAATGTTATACATTCATCTTCAGTTCTAAAAGCACACAAAAAATTCAAAAATTAAGCAATTCAAAATATAGTTTGGTACTATTATACATATTAAATTAGATGTAATATAAATCAGTATTATAAAACATTTATGAATTATGAATATAGTTAAGACAAAAAATCAAATACATGTTGGTACTTACCAAGGTTTAAATGGATTATATCAAACAGAAAAGTTTGTACTGGTTTCTTCTCGCATTGAACTAACAATGAACGAAAGGAGGTAGGTAGAATGTTTATAGGTAACGACTTAAGGGTCAGGGTTTTTCCAGTAATGCCGGTGAGTAATTGGTTTTTCTGTTATAGATGGGAATAGATTTAAGATTGGACTATTGGAGATATTTATTTGGTCATTTAAGCAAAAATCTGGATTGGATTTGAAGGATTTCATTATTTAAAGTGCTTCATATATATTGAATTTGAGGCTGTTTTCATTTGTGTTGCATTAATTTAACTCCTGAGTCTTTGATGAATTTATGATTTTTTTTTATTAAAATGAATTGCAAATTTGGAATTCTCTGTCTTATTATTTTATGCATGTTTATGTTCTTTTAATCTCTGATTTAGGGATCTTCCAGTTTTTCCCGTGCATTTGGCTTCATAATCATTACAATTTAGTTCGTATACACCGCTTTTTTGGAAAGGGTCTATTTTGTCTTTGGGGGAAGAGAAATATGAGGATAGGGTTTTTTATATTTTAAATGCAGGGTTTAATCCTAGTTGTTTCAATTCATTTCCGACTTTGGTGGATATAGGGCCGTAAAATGGAATCAAATCAAACGTTTTGGAATGGGCCTATATTTGGGGATTGTTGAATAGATATCATTAATTGTCTTTTTTTGTATTTTTTTTTTTTTTAAATATGATTGATAGTGGTTTTATAGTACCCGTTATTTTTTGCTAAGGAATATATTATTTCAATTTCTTTATTATAGTTCTTTTTATTTAATGGTACATTCAAGAGACGATAAACCATGCTATTAAAGGCTGCAAGTTTATGTGCTATCAGTCTCCTAATTTCATTGTTTACAATGACATCCAAGAAGTGATAAATAATTTATCAATCCTTAATTAGATTGAACCTTCTATACCATCACGCGGATGTCAACTGAATACATTTCTTGGCTATCTATGAACTGAAACTTATTAAGAGATAATATTTTTTTAGAAAAGTGGATTGCAAATTAAAAACAAGCTATTAAATGTAGGTTTTGAGTGTTATGTATGTGTTTGAGTGAGAAAAAATTAAATTCACAAGAATAAATAATAATAAAAAGTGTATGTATTTTCAGACGAGGCAGCCATGATTGGGGCGATGCCGGCGGTGGCAGTGAGGCACGAGAGAAGAAGGCAAGAGAAGAGGACAAAGCGGCCAAGTCTCCTCTACCTCCAGAGCCCCCACAGTCGATCAGCCACACCCAGTCCTCTGCAGAGCCCCCCTGCCAGCCATCAGTTTCCCCCTGAAATATATGTCTGCGGGAAGGTAACAATATCAGTCATTATCCAGTCAACTTAAAAAGCAAAACAATCTCTTTGCTTCAATCCTGGAAGATTAATCATATTTTTCAATAAGGAAACACTACCGTGGGGTACAAGTGTCTTCCCCAAAAAGTCTTTGGAATTGTGAACACTAATTCTTATTACATGTCTAACGCTTCGAGGTCTTCTGCCTCATCCCTGGACAAATAAAATGCAATTTATAAGATAAAATGTAAAAATTGTGTCCAATTATATATTAGAAAGAGACTTAAAAAAAAAAAGTACAAGAATCAAACAACATAGAAACAATTGTAAAAATATTAAAAACATCAACGTTACTGCATTGGTCCAACATAGCATTGGAAATAAACATGAATTTGATTTCAAAAACATAAAAATAGTAAATAGAGAAAAAATACAAGAAATAAAAGAATATATGAAGCGATATACATAACTAAACACTAAAAAATACAGTTAACTTCAAGATAGATACTAGAATTATTAATAATTAGTTTGCAGATATAGATAATTGATTAATAATTAATAAATTAAATAAAGACTAAAATAATGACTATTTACAATGTATTACTAAAAAACTTAATTAATTAGAGTTGATTGCAACATTTAAATATTGGTAAAAACAAAAGTACAGAGATGAGGAATAAAATAAATAAAGATTTAAGGATTAGAGAGTCTATAAGACAGAGGTGTGTACCTTTGAAAATTTTAAATATTTGACTGTAAATAAAATGATAAAATATATTTTATATATATGCATTATTTTTTCGAAAGAAGAATATTTATAAAGGTATAAAAAATGGAAACTTAGAAAAATAAGGTAGAATTCATTACAGATAAAATTTGGGAATTATAGATGGTTATTTGCAATACTTTTTTATTTTTATATGTAGTTAATAGTTTAGATATGAACCATTAAGATGAGGCAAATGACTTCAAAATGTTGGACTTGATGTAAGAAATATAATAAAGTTACCTTTAAATATAATATAGTTATAATTACCTTAAAGAACTTGATATAAGTAATCTTCCAGAATAAATTAAATTGTTATATGCTTCAAATTGTTTTTAAAAAATAATAATTATGATTGTAATGTATAATTTACAATAAAATAATGATTTGCCTGACGTATGAGAGCTTACAAAATGATTTGGAATATAATCACAAAAATATATTAATATCTAGTTTTATAATTGAAATATAAATTATGTTTTTTATTATTATTACAAGTAAATGCTAGTAAAAAAAAAAGTATGTCTATTGTAGAGTAATATAAATAAAGAACATTCGATGTGGAAGGACAAAAATGAGTTTTAACAGGAAGGTCTAATTTTGTTTTGGTGCTTCAAGTAAATAAACTTCATGCAATTTTTGCATTTTACCCTTGATTTTCTGTCCCTTGATCAGTTGCAACATGCACGTCTTCCAGTTAATTTTTCTCTATTTTCTGTATATTCTAAATTTGAATTTATATATATTACTCGCATTATTTTATCACGTAATTGGGATGATAAGGTTTGGTTTGCTAATCGACTTGTCATAGAATAGAATAGAAATAGAAAAATAAACTTTATTCTGGGACTAGGTCCCTTAAGAATAGCAAGTATGTACAAGTAAAAAAGATAACACAAAAAATGTCTGGCCAAACACTTCCTTAATAAAGGTCACTTAATATTTACAATAATCTCAATTAAACATATTAGTAACGAGAAAAAAAGAAAGAATATCTTTCTAGTAAAAAAATAAAATAAACATAATTTTACTGACTAAAAAAAATTAAAAGAGAAAAAAAAATAGAAAAAGAAAAAAACCTTAGAAAGTAAAAATATAAAAATAATATGAGTAGAGCAATCCTCAGTTAAAACAACATTAAAAACAAATTCTCACTTCTAAACAGAATTTCATTCAACTATATAAAAATAATGAAATAATTCACCAGCTTTGTATGATACAATTATAATGAGAATCAATTATTTACTACTAATCAAGATATTGATTTGAATTAAAATTTCATGAATTGATGTCTTTTTTGGGAAGTGAGGAGGTGTTGAAAAAGGTGGAATTTCAATGAGGTGAGGGAAGAAGAATATTGGATATTAGAAGGGAAGGAATTCCAGAGGACAATGGAGCGGGCAAGAAAGGAACGTTGGAATGTTTTGGTTCTGTGGGAAGGATATAGAGGTCAGATATAGATATAGATATGGTGCTGGGAGTTGATGGTTCGCTACAGGAAAGATCCAAGGAAATATTGTCTACAAATGGATGGAAGAGCCACTTTGACTTGCCGTAAAGATGTGTCATGTGAGATCATCTCGAGGAATCGAAGACAAATCTTAAAAAGCAGTTCATGAAATGCTTCAGTCTGTCCTCGAGTGCAACTGACAGGCCTCTGTACACTACGCAGCCATAGTCGAAGTGGGGGATAATGAGTGAGTATATAAGGAGCCTACGGGTGGGTTGTGGTAGAAGATGGCGGGAACGATGGAATAATTTTAGGGTACTTATTGACCGACGGGAAATTTGGACAATATGGGGCTTCTAAGAAAGGGTTTGTTCAATAGTAATCTCTAAGTTTTTGACACAGGAGCTGAAAGTGAGAGGGCGATCATTTAGGAATAAATTAGGGAAGGCGGCGTTGGATCTGAGGAGGGAGTTGGAACCAATAAGAATGGCCTGAGTTTTCGTTGCGTTTAACCTTAATTTATTCAGGTTTGTCCAGGCACTGATCCTATCTAGGTCTTCCTGAATATTTGCAAACGCAACTAATAACTCGCCTTAAAGATAAATAGAGAAGGAGGGAAGGATAAATAGATTTGGAAGACATCGGCGTAAAGGTGGTGGAAACAGGAGGCTCAGTAAAGTCATTTGTTAATTATTTTAAACAGGTCCACCTATTTTCCTTTTTAATGTCATATATACAAGGTATAAATTTGATATTCCTAATAATATATACATATACATATACATAATTGATGGATTGATGGATAAATATACTGCTGTTCTTTGTAAATTATAAAATTGAACACTTTTATAATAAAAAACAAATTTAATTTTAATAATATTCAATCAAATTATTAACTAATTTCAATTTTTTTTCTTTGGAATGTACTATCCATTATTTGTAGGCCATAAGTTCATTTGTTTATTGGTGGCATTTCATTATTCATAGGAGAAATACTTCTAAAACAATAATTATTAATTTTTTTAATTCATTTCAGGTGTCAGTTCTACACATTGTAGTCGTTTCATTACTTTTGGGTGCCGTCCTCTTGATTGTTGGTCTAGTACAACTCAAACCAGGAGCTGATGCTTCACAGCATAGGTTATTAATTATTTTATAAATTATAATATTATATTATAAATTAGTTATAATATTAATTATATGTTAGGATACGCATACAATATTAGATCAAGCAAATGTTTACAAAGTTGTCAACTTGAATCAGGAATTAGTTGTAAACCTATTAAGGCTTAAAAAAAAACCAGGTCTTTTATAGAATAGATACACCAGTTACTTTTCGGTGACTACAGTGATCGTTACCAAATATCATATAATAAATAACCTATATGCATAGGTTAATGAAACATTTATTTTATTTACAAATTATAAAACAAGAAACATTTATAATAAACCATATTAAAAGTTATTCTGTAGGCCAAAATTCCAACATGTCCTGAAATATTGTTTCAAAAAGATCAACAGTGAGGTATTTATAAAAAAAGAAATATTTTTGAAAATTTACATTTGTCGATTGTATCACAAAATTTCATAATGTGTTTTTACTAACTCCTTCGTGTTTTGTTTCCATATAAAATAAAAAACGATTGGGCTCTTTTCTCATCTTTTAATTATTCATATAGCTCGAACAACTTCATTTTTCTGCATTATGGTTATATTTATGTATAAACATATGATCACTGAATCTTATATTAATAATTACTACCAATCACTGTAGTTACTAAAAAGTAACTGGTGTATCAATTCTATAAAAGGCCTCAAAAAAACTAAAACAAAATAATACATACCACACTTAGTCCTCAGTAGTTGAACAGCCACTTCCTTATTAGTTAGAGGAGCCCAGAACCGGATACCGAGCGAGAGCCCTGCCATCGGGAAGTTCTGCTTCGGCTTCCAGAAACCACTTGATAACACTATACTAAGCAGATCTGCACTAATTCAATGTACAATCAATAATCAGTTATGCCATTACCTGACAAACAATTCCTAGTCCTCAGTAATTACTTTATACAAACTAAAAGAAAAGAATGGCTTATTTTTAATAAGTAAGATTGTAAAAACTTTATTAATTATTTGAATTCTAAATAATATAAAAACGATTGAAGTTGTTTTTTTTATTTTGTTTTTTATAGGAGGTAACCATTTTTTTAATTAAATATAAATAAAATTTTTGTCTGTTTCCAGTTAATTAAATAGCCATAACTTATTACTGGCTCAACAAATTTGTTAAAATTGAATCTGATTGATTTGCAGAAACTTGCCTTAAGTTTTCTATTCTTACGTGAAATGTGTGGTATGTCATTAAAGATTCAAAAGATTTAAAATGGAAAAAAAAAATATACATATATATATATATTTATAAAATTTTCTCATATTTATATTTAAAAATTCTGTTTTAATCATAAATGTCAACTTCAAAACTAATATGTCTGATATGTCTGAATATAATAGATGAAAAATATCCAAGATAAGAATAGAATATTAGATATAGAGCTTGAAATGAATAGACTTTAAAATAGATAAAACTGTCATTAATTGAATATTTATACACTTTCTAAAACAATATGAAAAAATAAATAAGATGAATCTTTTCTATTTTTAATAAAATAGAAAAAATACATTTTGTAATTTAAAAATATATATCTCTAAGCATACTTCTTCTATATTATTTTATTTTAAGGAATGACTCCACCCTTCACACTTCGTGATCCTTTAATCTTCTTATAGATAGGACAATGTTTCTGGCATCGGTTCATTCTCAAGTCCATCATCTATATATATATATATATATATATATATATATATATATATATATATATATATATTGTTAAAAACAAGCTTTAAACATTATCAACATTAACATACTTTGTAAAATCATTTTAAAAAATTTGTATAATTCGATGATACTTTATTTTGTTAATTAATTTATATATATCGTATAATCACATATAATTTCATAAATTGAGAAAAGCCAAATTTATTAATATTTCTCTTACCTAATATATTGTATTGTGTTTGTCAAGTTGTTGTATATCCATCTCCTTTTTGTCATTTTTTTAAATTATATTTATTTAATTTATATAATCTCCTTATTATATATTATTGTCAATTTTTATTTGTTTTTAAGTTTTTCTGTAATATTATGTTATTGTGATATTATACATGGTATCCTAGAAGGAAATGTCAGTAATTAAGGGGGGGGATAGTCTATCAAAATGTAGTTCCTTGCTGCCAACCGCATCTTCTTATCTCAATCCATTTTAAAGATATGATTTTTTAAATGATTTTCCAAGAAAGAACAATAAAATCTATTCAAAACAAAAATCAATGTGTTTAAAGTAGTAAACAACTTTAGAAAAATTTTGGGGAAAAAAAAACATGGTATGAAATAACAAAACTGGGAAAAAAAATACTAGGTACTCATTACTAGGTAGGTTTGTAACCTTCACAAACTAGAGTATATCCTTGAAATACTGATGAAATGAAGCAACTTTTTTCAATTCCCCAAGATCGTAGCTAGAAAATTCATTCCTTGAGTTTCAACCGACTATTTCTGAAAATTGTTTGTTTTTACTTTGCTTTGGCTGCTATTATTGCCTGACAAAGCAATATTGGTTTTACAAATTGGTTGCTATGTTATAGGAAATTCACCATAAATTACAAAAGTTGAGAAATGTTCAGTTACAGTAGAGAAATTTGGATTTTTACTGGAAAAAAACATGGTTTTCTTGAAAAATCATATCTTAAAATGGATTGAAATAAGGTGAGGTTGGCGGCATTGAACTACATTTTGATAGACTATCCCTTCCTCAACTACTAACATTTCTCCCTGGGATACCCTGTCTAATTTCATATTAACACATAATATTACAGGAAACCTTAACAAAAAATAAAAATTGACAATAATATATAATTAGGAGATTATATAAATTAAATATAATTTTATTTAAAAAAATGACAAAAATTTAAAAAAGGAGATGGATATATAACAAAAGGACAAGCCTAATACAATATATTAGGTAAGAACAATATTAATAAATTAGGCTTTAGTCAATTTATGAAATAGAAGTGATTATATATGTACAATAATTAACAAAATAAAGTATCATCGAATCATACATGTGATTTTATAAAGTATGTTATTGTTGATAATGTTTATTTAGCATTATATATATATATATATATATATATATATATATATATATATATATATATATATATATATATATATATATATTTTATAGATGATGGACTTGAGAATGGACAGATGTCCGGAACATTGTTCTATCTATAAGATTAAAGGATTGCGAAGTTTGAAGGGTGAAGTTATTCCTTAAAATCAAATAATATAAAGATGAAATATACACTCTTTTTAATCATTGTTGTTATTGCAAATAAGTTATTAATTTTTTTAAGGTATGTCCTCCTGGGAAGCGGAACCTTTTTGTTGGTCGTCGGAGTCGTACTCGCGATTGTACGTTGTTGTTTGCTACCTTGGAAGCAAAGACACGACCTCTCATTAGAAGAGGGTCACATTCCCATCCGTCGAGAGAGCGTCGCCGGAGTCAAAAGAGATAGCGTGGTCCAAAGCAGGGCCAGCATCTCAGAGCAGGAAGGGAAGCTGCAAAATGAGACGGAAAATAAAGAGACAAGACCAACTTAACTTTGTATGTGAGGAATTGAAAGCGCTAATGTGACAAGTATTTAGTTTCCTTCTTTATATTACTCATGTTATTACATGAATTATAGAATGGGAATCGGTTTGGCCAATCATTTTGCCAAACTTTGTTGGCTTTAATGTTGTTAAGCATTAACAACTTGATTTAGTAATTGTTTTCAATACACTCTCTTTTTTTTACTTTGATTTTTAAGGAAAACAATCTATTTTTTCTTCTTCACGAATGTAGTTCATTTATGCATTGTTTAAAACATTTTTTACATGCCTTTTTTTTCTTTATAAAATCAATAGATTTAATTTTTTTAAAAAAGACATTTACTTTAAGTAAGAATGAGGAATAGAATCAGAGGTTTAAAGTAATATTATGTATTTCATATATTGAATTAATTAATGTTTTCTATCTATACATAAAAAAATATATTTTCAATTTTTTTTTTCTTCATTTCTTTATTGTTATTTTTTTTAATTTTTTGTTAAATGTAAAATTGTTTTTACAAATGCTACTTTGCTTTGCGCTATTCTATAACGCACATAACATTTAAGCACGAATTATAAAAATTATATTTACTGTTAAATATATATATAAGTGAGTTTTATTTATAGAGAGGCTCTGGAAAAGCCTTTCAAGCACAAAAATGTTTTCTACTATTAGAATTGTATTAAAAGTAATGTGAATTAAAAAAATAAAAAAAAAATATAAAAAAATGTAATACATATATTTTGTAAGAAAAAAAAAATACAAAATATATTTTATTTTATAACTATGGATTTAGGACTGTGTATAATTGTAATATGGTGTAGTGAAATGGTGAATTCACATAATATAATATTCACACTTTCTCTTCAAAAGTAATTGACTTTGTAAGTTTAGATAAAATATAAAATAATTTCTGGAATGTGCATGTGCGATGTTTTTTATATATATAAATAAAAAAAATTTCATTTTTCTCCGATTTGATTAAATACAAAAATATACTTGGGGAAAACTTTTGTATCTCATCTCCAGTTTTAAATACTTGACTTTTTAGAAAATAGTTCAGGATCTTGAAAATAATCAGTCGCTTATTGATTTGATGGGGCATAATTCTTTTCTAATGTGATGATGCCAGATAAAAATGTAGTTTTATTTCTTTGGTTACGGCTAAGATATTTTTGTTTTTCAATATCATTAAATGCATTAGGGCTAATAAATTTTCCAATTGCGGCCTATTAGCATTATAATTTCCATAACGGTTATTTTGGTTATTTTTATTAAATATTTTTGTATTTGATATAAAATCTTCCTATTGATCGTAGTAGTTTTTATTTTATTTTTTCGAGGTTACTAAACATCTAAATTGTAAAAATGGTTTTATCTATCATTTCTATCTTCTTAAAAAAAAAAAATTAAAAAAAAAAAAAAATTGGTTGGATTGTTTATTTAAGCAACCAAACATTATTTATTATTAATGAACAGTTATTTCATAGTAATAATAAATAGTAAAACTATTTATTTTAAGCCTACGTTTCGACCCACAATGTAGCATTGAATTAACCTTCCAATCTCTGATGCTTTTATATATATTTATATTAGCTTGATTTTCTATAAATTATCCTTCATTATCTCTACTTTTATTGAGGTCAACAATTAAATATTCAATAGAGAAAATAAATTTTAAAATCACTACTTTTGAAGAGAAGTTGTGATGCAACAATTAATGAATTGTACATAATTTAGCATATTCATTTCTGTTTATGATTATGCATAGACCATAATTATTAAAACTAGCATAATCTTCTATACATACACTTTCGATCCCAGATTCTAGATTACTTATCTCTAGCGACTATTGACCAATTCATTACGTACTGTTAATCATGTTGCCAAAATGCTACAGTTTAGAAAAAGTCACTTTTTTGTACGTTTACGCAGGCTGAATATTTAGTCTCTCCATTCGTCTAACTGTGATATTGAACTAAATATGATAAGGCAAATCGATAAGTTTTAAATTTATTTGACACATTTAAAAATGCCTGAGATGTTTATTAGATAATGGGAAGTTGTTAGGGCGAAGTTGTCTATGAGCTTACATTTTTTTGAAAAATTACTTTCTTCAATTGCCTTACATTTCTATGGATATTCATAATTTTGGTACGATGGATCTAAGAGTCTTTAAAAGTTTAAGGCAATGCTGATCACGGATAAGCGAAATTAATAAATGCAAGACACTTTTATGTTATCATATTTATTAATTATAATAAACGTCTGATAATAAACCATTGTATATTATTAATAGTAAAAACTAACATATTCAGATTTTATTTTGAATGCTGAAAATGATATAGCGTGTAAAAATGGTTAAAGTAAACAATTTTCAATCCCAAAAACACAAATTTAAATTAATTGTTAATATATAATTGGAAGATTCTAAACACAAAGCATAGAGTCCGTAAAATACCAGCGAACAACTAAAGTCATCCTCAGGAGTCAAAAAAAGGAAAAAAAAGTAGATCATATATGTGATGCATATGCACTACAATCAACAGGAGACTGTACCTTACTCCAAGACACCTACACACATGTACTGAAAGAAAAAGGAGATAACAGCTGGGTATTAAAAACAGTTCCATCAGCAGAAAACAGAAATATCACATACTAAACAACCAAAAATGTAGTAAAAGGAAACAAAAATAAATTGAAAATAAACAAAACAATAAATACAAAAGAAATAGGAAGCAAAATTGCAGAGCAAATGAACATTATAAAATAAAACAGCTGATCAACTAACACAACCAAACCAAATACAACAAAACAACTAGTTAGATTTGTGTTAATCTGTTTTTATTATTACATTTCTCTACTGTGCATTTTTACTTCCCTTTTCTTTTCTATTTATATTTTTCTTTTGTAATTAATATATGGTTTTGTTCAACTCCCCTAGACTACTGCCTTATTTGTTGTCACTACACTAGCAATCTCTAGTGTCATTCCTGCTAACTAACTGTCCCCTTTTAAACTATATAATCTCTCTTGTCCTTTGGAAATTGTACCTTTGATTTATTTTTTTTAGGATAATTCAGTATGTGATATTTCTGTTCTTCCGTTTTCTGCTGATCAGCTTTTTTTTTTATATAACCTATCCCACTATCTATTGTGCTACATCCCATTTATTTCATTTTGTGAGTAGAGGTTTTGGAGTGAGGTACCCTATTTTATCTTATTGATGTATATTTTAAGCTGGTGATATGAGATGTGCTGAGATTGCTCAGCTTATATGTAATCTTTTTTTTTCGGTCCTGAGTACGCCTGAATTGGTGAAACATTGATTGGTTAGTCCTTTACCGGTATTTTAGAGACTCTAGGCGGTGTTTGGAATCTCCCATTTATACCTTAACAGTTATTCTATGTCTCTTTTTGAGATTTTTCTCTTTTTATTAATAAATTAAATTTTATTTTTTTAATATTTATTCATTTCAAATTATTCTCTATGTTTTACAATCTCAAATTTAAATTCATAAAATAATTTTTATAGTTGCTCAATAATTAAATTTAAAAAAAATCAACAACTTGATTACAGACAAAAATCATAAAAGTGACTTGTGTTTATGCTGATTATTTGTACCGCTTCCTTAAGTTTAAAGCTCAATTATGAAGTTTTAATCTAAAACATAATCATATCATGGATTTTCAGAACCAATTGTAGCTTTTTTAAATTGAAAATATGTCTTTGTGGAAACATTTTATGGTATTTTTTTATCTAATACTCTTGAACAAATTGTTTCAACGATATGGAACAACTTAGTTTGATATAGATATTTATTAGGTCGTAATTAATTTAAATTATTTTATGTTGTAGCTTTCTGTTTATCTAATTTTACAGTGTTCAGCAATATTTTTTTCAAAAAATGTCTTCCTTCTGTAATTACTGTTATATTTATTAAAATTGTTATTAACTAAATTAATGACTAATAATCAAAATTATAATTGTGCCAATATTATTGTTAATATAATTTATAAAATTCAGTTTTGTAAATAAATTTAGGTATTAAATATTTTAATTTTTAAAATATTAACATTGGTGCATTAGAAAAACTTTGATCAAGCCATGTTGTCGTTAAATTTACTTATTATAAGTATATAAATTATGTTATTGTCTAATATTTTTAAAACAAAAAGTATACAAAACCTGCTTTTTCAGTTAAAATTATTTTTCATGCATAAGTTTTCTTCTATAAGACCTAATAAATATTTTTGTTCGTTGTGAAGTGATAAGAGTGAAAGAGTGGAAACTTAGCAGCTTTGTACAGTATGAAAAGTCAATCAACTATAATTATAACCAATAATCATTTCAATTTAGTTTCCTGGAATAAAGTGTTCATTTTTATTATGTTGAATTCACGTTATACATGGTAAAAATCTCATGTCAAATATTCTTCAGAATATTTGAAATAACATTGTTTACATTAATAGGCAACTTTATTGGCCATTAAAGTTTTTCAATTCGATTTTTCTTATTTTACAAAAATAAATGGCATTATAATCCATTATTGGCTCTGCGCCTCCTGTAAAAGCGTTTTCCAGTTGGCTCTGTGTTGTGTTGTGACTTTCTATGAAACCATGTAAAGTATTCTGAGTTATTCTGCTAACATGATCGTTCCATAGAAGATGGCTGATCTTGATGAGATTGATAAAATCAATTAATCTATAAAGTTTATATAGCTCTCTGTTCTTCTTAGTTCTTTATGCTGCTCATCTCTTGCGGCTATTAACTTCCTTCTCAGGAAAGTTCTTTAAAACATAATCAGAGGCTTTTCATCAGCTTTAGTCATGACTCAAGCTTATCCTTTATTAGTAAGTACCAGACGTTCCAAGTATTTGTACAGCCTAACTTTCATATTGTCCTTGTTCCTTATTTGCAGCCTGAAGTAAGAGCTCTTTGTTGCATTGATCCTCATATTAATTTTTTTTAGAGGGATATTTGTAGAAATTAACTTCTGACATTTTTAGCCTTGTTGCGGTTGGTTATCTTCATCTTTATTCAGATTGTATACATAAATAATTACTATATAATTATTATATACAATAAAATTACTAATTTTGCTTTACTTAATCTAATCATCATGGTAAATCTAAAATGACTGATTAGAGCAACAGACAAATGGCAGTATGCCAAATATTTTCACCCTCAACAGGGTTCACTGAACATTTAGCATGAAGGAAATTTGACATGACGTTTTGTCTAATGTGAATCAATACTAAAAATTCACATAAGATTGTAGTATGCAGTTTTTAGATCAGATAGTTGTTTCAATGTGGTAAAATCAACACATTTTTTAATAATTCAATATTAGATAAAAATGTATAATGTACAGCTTCCTGAACTCTTCTATAATGAAAATCTGGCACGACAGCTATGTACTGTAAAATAATATTGTCGGAAACTTAATCATTTTCTTTTCATGATTCCAAAGAGATAATATTCTTTTTTAATATAACTTAATTGAATTTGGGATCCTTTGATAGATTATAATTGATGTATTGTATATCTCACATTGTATCAATGGAAACATGTAAGTTTCTGAACAGAGAGCTGTACACTTATGTATGTGTACTCAGATAATATTAATGAGTTTACTTTAAGGTTGTTGTTTTTAAAAGATCAAACTGAAAGATATTGTGAGACATTTTTGAGAAGTTTGTCTTTTTATGAAACAGGGAGATTATATATAATCAAACAGATGTCTTAAAATGATTTCAAGTAAATTATTTTATGAGGACAATTTTGAAATGCAATAGAAAGAGAAACTGTATTCTTTAGAGTTTTAAAATAAATAAAAATCTATTTTATTTAAACTAGAAAAATCTAGTATTTAAGAAATTTAAATATCCACAGGCATCGATGTCACCTGATTTTTTTTTTGGCTCTCAAGTTATCTTATGTTAGCTATATACGATAGAGTGAGAAATCAATTTTTATAAATTAAAAAATAATCTTTTAATGTAATCTGTAGCGTTATGAAAAAATTGTTACAGAAAAAGTTTTGTCTTTGTTATAAAACCGAAATTTTATTCAACTCAATTTTAATTCAGAAAAAAAAAGAACAAATAAACAAATTTTTGGGAATTTCCTATAGTTTAAATTAAAAAACACATAAACATATACCTTGTTAATTTTGATCAAGTAATTAATCCATGTGTTTAATGACTGATTCACACAATCTTCTAGGAACAGAAAAAAATAATTGAGTACACGGCAAGGGATTTCAATCAAGATGATGAGTTTGGAAGCAGTTATGATGAGCCCATTGATTTATATTATTTTTTTAATTCTAATATATTTTACGGAACAGCACTGTTACTTGATATGGATCTCCCCCTGCTGTGCATTTTTACTTTCCTATTTGTCTGTTCTTTTTATTATTTTATTTAATTTTTATGGTCTTTTGTTCATTTTTGGTTGTTTTAGTATTTGTATTATCTGTTTTTCTGATGATCAGCTGGTTTTAATTAAACTTTACCAGCTGTTTTTATGTAACCTGCCATATCATTTTGACTGTGGATGTGAGATGTGCTGCATTTTGTCTTTATATATATATTTTTACCTTTACTGATGATGCCTGAATTGGCAAAATGTTGACAGGCTATTTGTTCATCGGTATTATAGAGACTATAGGCTCCATGTTTGCTCCATTTATATCCTTTGAATTTAATTTTTTCATATTTACTAAATCAACATTTAGTCGTATTTTTTATTTTGATTGAAGAATTTATATTTCTTTTATCATGAATAAACTCCACTATCCTTTTCCTATTTAATTCCTTATTACTTTGTTGGGTCCTCCACAGCTCTTCAGTTTTTCCAACTATAATTTTAACTGGCATCGCATGTTATTATTAGAAAGTGTGTTTAAACAAGCTCAAATTTAAGGAGTGCGTGTAATCTAAGAGTGCAATGTCTGCGTATTTCCTTCTTTTGTCCTCATTCAGAGATTAGATGTCATTAATAGAAATAATTAAATTTGCTCTGCAATATATTCTCATGTTTTAACGTATCATCTTAAGCCCTATGGTTTTTGCTGCCTGAATCAATTCCGTTATCATCAAGACTTCCTTTTAACTTTTTCTTATTTAATGATAACGGCTTAGTAATAAATGATGGTGTGCTTCATTATGACTATCCCTTGATCATCATTATTTTGATTGAGAAAATTAAAAATAAATATCAGTCTACCAATGTCGATAAAAATAATAATAGCTTTGAAAATTTGTTACTTATGGGTGGATAAAACTTGAGTAAAGGTCTATTTAATACCATATTATCTATTTTGCAGTTTTTACCTGCAATGAGCTTTAATTAAAATTAAAACTATTTGACATACCATTTTTTGACAGTAACTATAAAAAATGATATTTCATTTCGGTCTAGCAGATAAGAATTAATTGATCTTTTGTCATGTCAAATAATATGCTTGTTCTCAGATAGAACATTGAAGGAGCTTTTTTTGTAATTATTATAACAATGGTTTAAACTTAACAATTGCATGTTGCTAATATGCAATTTTTAAACGTATAATTTAAGTCTTTGATACTATTAGAATTGTAAAAGTCAATCTTCATTTTAATCTAATATATCACATTAACTCTCAAATTAAACTTTTTGCTTGAATCACATTTGTGGTCCTGCTGAACATCTTAGCACATCAAAATATTAACATTAAATTTACATCTTAAAACAATAGCACATGATCTGGAGGACCATGTCTGTTAAACTGCTTAGTGATCAATTAGAGAACGAAAGAAACAAGGTTAAAAGTTTGGCTAAGTTGCTTCGAGAGATAATAAGAAAACAGTAATAAGAGCAAGCTAAGGAAAAAAAAGTTAAAGCAGAAGCATTATTACGCTTTTCTTTGTTATTGAGATATATATTATCATGCACATATTTCTATGTATAAACAACTATGTTTATATACTTTATTATAACAATAACAAAAGAGAAATATACCTGTATCTGAATTTTGTATGAGAATTTTTAAAGGAACATTGTTTATTAGTATGTTAAGTCACAAGTTCTTGAGGTATATTATGTAAAGTATAATGGACAATTTAGATATTGCACTATATGTAAGATATAACTGTCTCTTTTGCTACAATGGAAAAGCATTTATAATAATTATTATCATATTATTTAAAATTTTATACTGAGGGTAGTTAATTTGTTTTTAATTTGTGATAGGTTGTCATATGAGTTTTGTTAAAAAGAGTTGGTTAATCGTTATAGATGTAGCCTTGTGGATAAGTGGTAAACTTAGCTTGTGTCAAAAATGAGTTTGTTGGCTTCTAAATAGTTTGTAAGTAACTATCAGAAACGATGTATGGAAGATATATGCAATATGAAATTAAAATATTCCATAAACAGCTTACATCAATCAAACATATTTATTTGCTTCCCAATACAGAATTTTAAACTTAACCACTATTTACGGGGGCTACAATTGAGTTTTTCTATGATGAGATGTGCTTGCTTTCTCATCTCAGAATAGAAACATTATCATAACATTTCTGAAACATTTATTATCATAATTGAAGTTTTTATATAAAAATAAATAATTTAAAAAAAAAATAAGAATGTAGAAGTCAATATTTTTTTAAAGACTAAATTAATCAGAAACATTTTAATAATTTACAAAATGATCCATTAATTGTTTATTGAAATTGAAAAAATATTATTTGTATAAGATAAGGTTATACTATTATATAATCTTAATTTAAATTATGAAATAATCAATATCCCATAACATATGATAACCTAAATGTACATAAGAGTATGCTAGATGCTGTCAATAATTTTTGAATGAAGTGATATTTCTTAAGGTCACTTATTGAGGTCAATTTAACGATATATAAATAAATGTGATTAAATTAATCCTCAATTATTATCATTCCATTTTTGTTTTAATTGTAAATCCATTAAGTTTTTAAAAACAATTAATTAGAAATATGTTTATTTCAAAAATATATGTTACCGTTTTTCATTGTCCTGTTATGTGATAATGTGAAGCTTGCTGCTATTTGACCATCGGTTACATGTATTCTAATAAAAAAATATAAAAAAGAATCTGTCTAACTTATTGAGTTTTACCTAGTTATATACTTGTAAGTTAATGCTTTTCTTTTTTAGGAGTTGAACAGAGAAATAATAAATAAATAAATAAGTACCAGGTGCCATTGGCATGTGTTTAAAATTTTTAAGATAAAAATTTTGTATTGGTAGAAAGTAATAAAATATTTTCTACTATGGGACACTGACAAGGTATGTGTAAACCAGCTTAAAAAATATTAGCAATTCATTGATGGATGTTGGCAACATATTTGTTAAATACAGCTACTTGTATCTGGGCACATTCTTTCAACAGTGTTGCCTGTCCAAAGAAACCTCCATTTTGAATTAAAAATGAAAGAGGCTGTTGTAGTTGGTGTTTCTGCTGTTTCTATCATGCATAATAGCTTTAATAGCTATAATGCTATACATGTCCAAAAACAAAAAGAGTGGCAGAGAGATTCTATTTTGAAAATGGGTCTACTTTATTCTGAATTACTTTTGAAGGATGGTATTTTGCAATTTTGTCAGGTTAATAAAATCTGATTAAAAAGAAATTCCATGTTTGTTAGCCTCTAAAATCTCCAAAAAAAAAATACAAATTAGCGTGCTGCTATTCTAACATTAATATGATTGGAAGTTGCGGTATTTAGCTACCAACGATTCGTTTATTAGTCTGATGAATTTGTTCAACCAATTTCCTCAATTAGCTCTATTGAGCTTCATGGTTGCTACAAAAAGTAATAAGTGATTAACTAAATTATAAAATATGCACTAGTAATAACCTATCAGTTGAAATTCCACCTGTTGATTCTTTACCACTCGTAGACAAGTTGAAGCTCATAAGACTGTCCACCATACACACTGAGCGGTGTTTACAATTTGAAATGAAAAACAGAGATACACGCAACAGCCAACATATTTCTTTGATACAGTGTCGCTTAATGTTGCCTTGTATCCCATCAACATGGAGCTAGTTGATGGGATACACGTTGATAACACCAATATCAACATGTCAACATTTTGTTGGTTGGTCGTTACTTACTTTTAATATTAGTGATTACAAGACTTTGAATATTCTATGATAGAACTTGAATGAGCTTACCAAATTAAAGTATCACTGTCCAAGAGGGGCTTTCATGCAACATTGTACCAAAAACAGCCTCTGGACAATCAAGATGAGTTCCTGCCTGCTATCGATGTTGAAGTTTAGGAAAGAGATAGACAGAGTCCCTATTAGACTCCAAGGCTTGTTACTTGCACCACAAGATACAGGAATTGTATTAAGGTTTAATAAAAAAGGCAACCTACCCTGTTATACGGGATAACAGAAACATTCAACCAGTTTATGGGTACAGGATTCTAAATAGTTGATTCAGATTAATTTTTACATATGCCACTGTGTTTCAAGTGGAGATGTATAGTGTCTATGGATATGTCCAGAGATAATCTAGCAGAGGGTGTTAAGAAGCCACCTTAGCAACCTCAAGACTGCAACAGCACTGGTTCAAATCCAGTCTGGGTGGGTTGCAATTTATTTTGTGGTGGCCCCAGTTAATGAATCATAACCTTCCCACTAGAATAGGTTGGTAACCTGAAGGCTAACTGATTCTGTGTGCCTTAAAAGATTTGGAAAGGATGTTAAACCCCAATAAATAAAAAAATTTATCAACTGTGATATAGCGAGGATTACTACCTACTCAGATAGTTAATCAGCTCATCAAGCTCTTGAGTCTCCTAAGGTGACCTCCATGTTGGTAAAAGAGTGCAAGGAAGTAATGAGATTTTTTGTTAGTTCTAAAAATCTAACAAAAGAATTGGATTTCATTATAAAGTTGACCAGCTACCAAAACAAGGTGCTGAATTTCCTTCTGGGACAAGAAACCTCATTAGGTATCTGAAAACAGCATCAATGAAAAGATGTCCCTGATTGGAGCAAGCAAGGAGTGGCCTATGATAGGCTAAGGAATTAATTAAACAATCCTCCTCCTCAAGAACTAAGTGGCTGCTAGGACTGAAAAGAGAAAAGAACTCCATGATTATTGGAGTACTAACAGGTCAGGACTCAAAAGATATTTAAAAGTATAGATGAAGCGAGATCTCGAAAAAAAAGATTTAGGAAAGAAAGATCATATCCAGAACAAATTCTAAGCTTAAAACTGATTTTAAAGTATCACTTGGATAAAACAAGAAAAATATACATCTCTTTCGTGGATTTTCAGAAAGCGTACGATTCGGTGGACAGAGAAACTCTCTATGGGATATTTCAAGAATACGGTGTAGATCAAAAAACCATAAATCTCATTTAACTGAAACTTACCGGGACATACTTTAAAATTAAATTTTGAAGATGAAATTATTAAACCTTTTGAAGTTAAAACGGGATTAAGGCAGGGGGACAGGCTATCGCCAATTTTATTCAACATCGCGTTGGAAAAAATTATGAAGACGTTCTGGGAAAAGAATCAAATCAGGATAAAATTAGGTAAGGGAAAGGACTATGTAGAAATAAAATGCTTAACATTCGCGAATGACTTAGTCTTACTGGCTTAAAGCGAGCAAGGAGCAATAGGTCAAATCGAGGAATTGAAAGAAATATCAGAAAAAAACGGAACTATGGATATCTTTCGAAAAAACCGAAATGATGACCAATAACAAAGAAACAAAAGGGAAAATTAAGACTAAACGTGTGACAATCAAAACGGCCAAACAGTTTAAGTACCTAGGGAAAATCGTGAATTATAACGGAGGGGACACCCAGGCGACCAAAAGTAGGGAAGTAAAATTGGAGAGATTAGAACATTTGACAAAGGATACCTACAATTAAAATAATCTATCTAAAAAAGCTAAATTCAGACATTGTGAAACAGTGGTGAGACCGGAATGGGGTTTACTAATTTGGAGAAACTACTAAAAATATAAAGAAAAATTCTAAGACGTACCCATGGACCAAAAAAAGTAGGAGAAGAATACTGGCCTAAAAAAAAAACAGATACGTGTATGAGGAAACTGAAGATTTGGACACAACAATGAGGAAAAGGAGACTAAAATTTTTTGGGCACATGAAAAAGATGAAAACAGGTTAAAGAAACGGATATTCGACAAGGTGATGGGACTGAGAAACATCAGGGGATACTCCAGTCAGATGAAAGAGGAAATAACAAAACTTGGTATTACAAAAAAAGAATACCAGGACAGAGAAAAATTCAGAAAATACATTAAGGTCCTTGTAGTGGAAAAAAGAGGAGAGAAGGGCGACGAGCGAAAGAGAGAAATTAGTGAGAAAATGAAGAGAATATGGGGTAACAGGAAAGCGAGAAATGATATATGCGAGGTCCTTAGATGGCCATTATCGTGAGAAAAAAAAAATAATTTGTGTATTTAGTTCTGTGTATTGAGATATATTTTTATGTTTTGTTTTTTTACGAAAAATTTTCTAAGGAAGAAAATGCTTAAAAGTGTTTTCAAAGTTATGGGATTATTATACGGAAGAAAGTCTGCGAGAATGGGTACGATATTTCCGATAGTTTACGCACATAAGAATGATATGTAATAATTAAATAAGAAAAAAAAAATGTTACTAATGTACATATATTTATATATTTTAATTTATATGTATATTGTAACGCTCTATAAATAATACTATTTTTGACGAGGATAGAGGTCCTTATAACAAAAATCTGGTGCGGTGCGCGCATCACACAACTTTCCCTTACCGTCCTATAATAATTATCTTTTTAATACAATTTTAAAGAGTTCACATAAACACTGCTTCTAATAAGCTCAGCAGCATACAAATCTTCTCCCACATAAGTACAATAAAAAAAAATTTTAAACAATTTTATTACAACAATCCTATACACTACCTATATATTTTAACTTTGTCAAGTTGCAAATATATTTTAAAAGTTTCTGGTTTAGTTTCCATGGAAACATTTTCTTTCCACTAAATAATGTGAAAGTAGAAATTATTAAGTAAATTTTCGCTTTTCTATTCTTAAATTACTTTATTACAGAGCGCATTGTTTACAACAGATTGGCGGATTGGTGGGAGGAGGATAGGTCGCATCCGTCTCCTTTCAGATACACTTGGTTATCCATCTAGGGTCTTGTAATCCTCATAAAATACACTGTATCTTTGCTAACATTGGTCCGATTTTTATGATTCTTTTATTATTTTTTAGATAATTTAATTACCTTTCATACAATTCTGCACATAATTTACATTAGAATGCATACCTTTTAAGCTATAAGCAAATAAAGTATTCTTTTCATCATAAATGTTTTCTCTGCAATTCCTCGGTGATTTACTACCTAAATGAAAAGTTAAAGGCCTTTATGAAGAATAATTTAGGCAAGTTTCATCAAAATCGTTAGAGCCATTTTCGAGAAAAATGTAAAAAAGTGTAAAATCCATGGTATAATAGCTATTTCCGGTTAGTCCGATGCGCTGTATCTTTGCTAATACTGGTCCGATTTTTATGATTCTTTTATTATTTTTTAGATAATTTAATTACCTTTCATACAATTCTACACATAATTTACATTAGAATGCATACCTTTTAAGCTATAAGCAAATAAAGTATTCTTTTCATCATAAATGTTTTCTCTGCAATTCTTCGGTGATTTACTACATAAATGAAAAGTTAAAGACCTTTATGAAGAATAATTTAGGCGTTTCATCAAAATCGTTAGAGCCATTTTCGAGAAAAATGTAAAAAAGTGTAAAATCCATGGTATTATAGCTATTTCCGGTTAGTCCGATGCGCTGTATCTTTGCTAATACTGGTCCGATTTTGATGATTCTTTTATTATTTTTTAGATGATTTAATTACCTTTCATACAAGTCTATAGACGATTCACCATAAATTGCACGCTTTTGAAGTTATGCGTAAATAAAATATTCTTTTCATCATAACTTTTTTCCCTGCAATTCCTCGGTGATATACCATATATATATGAAAAGTTAAAGGTCTTTATGAAGAATAATTTAGGCAAGTTTAATCAAAATCGTTAGAGCCGTTTTCGAGAGAATTGTAAAAATGTGTAAAATCGATTATATAAAGTGGCACTTCCGGTTAGTCGATTTTGACGAAAATGTTGCTGTAACATCACATGCATGTGCTAAGCTTAAATATGTAATTTCAGTATCGTACAGCTTTCCGTTCTTGAGCTAGACTGATCACATACACACAGACCATTTTGCGAGACTTGGTCATTTGGACTCAGGGGACCTTAAAACATGTATTTCCGTTGAAAACTCGAATTCGAAAATTTTCACGATCGCAATACTTCCCCTTACTATATACTTCGTATATAGGTAAGGGAAAGTAAAAATAGTCGGTTCCACCACGTTTAAGTAACGAGTATGATAGCTACTTTTCAGAAGACCTTAAAATAACTTGACGCATTTCTTATTTTTACTTTATCTTACCTAATGAAATGAAATTATAAACGAAATATTTATTAATGGGAAGGTATTGTGATCGTGAAAAATTTCGAATTCAAGTTTTCAAAGGAAATAAACGCACCTTGAATCCCAATAATCAAGTGGCGAGACGAAAGGGGCACTTTACTTGAAGGTAATAAGAAATTTATATCAAAAATCATATTAAAATTAAATACAGAGATCATATGATTCGGTGATAAAGATTATAAACGCGATTTTTTTCCACTCTAATTAAACATTTTTATTACTTGTTTTAAGTGTTAAAATTGGGCGTAAAATACTGGTTTTCTTCTCTATTTATGAGATGAACAAGTGTGCAGTAGGAGAATAAGATATAAGCTAAGCGGTTTCTTCCGCTAAAAATATAAAAACCGTCGATTTCCAACGCTTTATCTAGTGATATAGACAGTTCTAATGTCAAGGAAGACGAAGAACATAAATAACTAAATTTAAATTAAAGCGAGGCCTATCACGTCTGAAAATGATCAGCTGATGGGTGGGTATATTTATCTGTCGACCGAGCTTAGCGAGCGGAAATTGACCACTGTGATCTAATTAAAGCAGTAATCATTTTTAAAATTCCAATGAATACGAATTTTCAATGCAGCCATTTAAATTCAAAGTTTCTTTTTTAAATAAAAGAATTTTAGTAGGCGATGAAATGCAATTTAAATTAATTTTTTTTTTAACGCCGCCACATAAATTTCCTATTATATGAAGAAGAGGACACACGTTATCACGTTATGGTGTCAGATTATTACAGACAATAATAAATAAACGATATGGTCGACCGCTTAATACGTAAGAATCAATAATCGACTGATTAAACAATTATTCTGTAATTAGTATATTATTGAGAAATAACAGACTATATAAAAATATAAAGACCAGTTTCAAAACTTACAGTGCACGTGGCGCTTTCTAGTGGTGCACTTCGAAGACGCTCCCGCTATTATCTTTATAGTTGTTGATAAGTTGCCCTTACTTTTTTAATACCCCTTTTCTAATAAAAAAAAATTGAATTATTTTATTATTTAAATCAAGTAGTTTTCTTAAATATATGGCAATTATGGGTATTAAAACCTTTTAAATGAATTGGAATTACAGCATTAAAATGTCCAACATTAATAATATCTTTGATAAACACAAAGTAAGTTACATGAAAATAATCAGATTTATTACCTTAAATTTATGAAAATAGAATATTTTTTTCGGATAAATAGCTTTTTATCTATTGGCTATTGCTTTTTAGTGCATACAAATACTTAATTATAAGACAATCTTAATAATAATAGTACTTTATTATTCTTGGGTTGCAATGTTTTCTGAGATTTATCTTTATATGACCTACCTAAAAGATAAAAAACCTTTTTTAAAGAGAATGATTAAAATAAAAGTTTTTTTTTTTTTTTGAAGTTTATCTTTACGTTGAGATTCTTTTACTTTTTTTCTTTTCACTTCTGTATTTGGTTTTTCTTTAATGTGGTATTTATTTTCCTTCAGTCTTATAGCATGTTTTGGCCATGTTTTTGCAACATAGCATTGATTGCTCTAATTTTAGATGAAGATGAAATTCAAGTAAAGAAAAAGCGTAAATGGTTTTATGAGGTATAGGTGAAGATAGGAGAGTATTAGATGAAAATGATCTTTTCTTTGGTTATGAAAAAATTAAATCTTGCATTGCATTATTTTATCCATTGGTGTACGATGAAGATTCACTTGGCAGGATTTATATGGTTCTACACACAGGGTGTATCAGGATTGGCGTACCTGAGTATAGTGCTGCCAGGTCAGCCCTGTATTTTGTCCCTGAAACTCTAAATTTTCCTCTAAATTCACCAACTTTAATCCTAAATGTTTAATTTTTATTTTTCTATTAGTGTAACTAAAATTACTCCCTAGTATATGATAATAATAAATGATTAGAAAAGTAAAAAATACCCTTGGGGGTGAATATAACCCTAAATCTAGAGGCAAAAACCCCAATCTGGCTTCACTGGCCAGAAGGTG
The DNA here is from genome assembly GCA_948150685.1 of Rhaphigaster nebulosa. Classification (NCBI taxonomy): domain Eukaryota; kingdom Metazoa; phylum Arthropoda; class Insecta; order Hemiptera; family Pentatomidae; genus Rhaphigaster; species Rhaphigaster nebulosa. The sequence goes on from OX411309.1 coordinate 4,549,149, forward strand.
ATTTTACACCTCATTTGGAACAAACAAGTTCATATGGATTATGGCCGGATTCCACATATAAAAGAAAAACATTTAAGTTTTGTTCTTTTTTAAGTAGGTCACCTTTTTTGTTAATAAGAAGCAGTAACTAAAAAACTATTTAAGCAAGGTAATTTCTAATTGTAGCATCGTAAACTAGATAAAATGTTCTTTAAAAAAAAAGAGTAGAATTTGTCTTTCTTATAATCATTTGTAATGGGTACTTTCGAGCAGATAAATTACCTTAAATTCTACTTTTGTAAAACCATAGGTTGTTCGGGATTTTTTTTTACCAGCCTCCTTCTAGATTGCAGATTTCCTACTTTCAGAAAAACTTTCTTGTTTAATATGCTTTAGGTCTATGTTAATTAAGTTGAGGTCTGTTAAATAATAAGCTGGGATTTGCCTCTAGTTTTGTAAAAAATTACATGATGTAAAATTCTCAATCCTAAAACCAGTGTTTTCAGGAAAAATTGTAACAATAAATAATTACAAAGTTTTTATTTCTTTTTTTTTCTATGACCTAGGATTTATTGTATTAAATTAATTACTAAAATACACTTTTTATTTATAAAAAAAATATGCCAAATAAAATGTTTAATGTGGGTATAAAAAATGAAATTCTTCTTTAATAAAATTTAATAATATTACTTAATATTCCTGATAATCATAATATAAAATATATTTTAAAGAAAATTTTCAATGTGCCCTCCCTAGGTACGGAAATCCCTTGTCCTTTCCAACAGGGCACTGGTTGCTGAGGGACCTCTGCCTCGTTATTCCTCATCTCATTGCACTTTTGAACTATTCTTTCAAGTGGCTGGTCCTTTTTCTCACTAAATTCGGAATAGACCATTATCTTTAACTTCCCCCAGACATAGAAGTCCTGATGTGTTGAATCTGGACATCTGTTCGGTGACCACCTTACTGATCCATTCCATCCTATCCACTTATTCCCAAAATGATAGTTGAGTCACACATGATATTTTTTTTTTTTTTTTTAAAGCAGCACTCATTATGAAGAATAATTAAAAAGTGCAATGAGATGAGGATTAACGAGGCTGAAAATGGATTCAAATCCGTGGGGTTACCAAGGTCAAATAGGGCACAATCTTGTGCTTTTGATGATTCCTATAAAGTTTTTGAAAGTGGATTGAGCCGGTTTTGAAAATAATCGCATCATATCCTAAATAATAATAATAATTATCCTAAATATTAAATTTCAACTATGAGTATATTCTCATAAGACTTAAAAGTTTTGAGGCAGCCACTCACAATTACTTTAAATGGAGTGGAATACTTGGAATGAAGTATTCCACTCCATCATTCCATTTTTTACTGGCATGGGATTCACGCTCCTTCAGGCCATTTTCAAAACTATTCTGAACTCAAAGTAGATCAAATCCATGGATTAATAAGAAACATTATATACGAATATTACGAAAATTTTCTTAACCATCAGATGGATAGAATTAGCAAATTTGTTACCCACATTACATAAATGGTAATCTTGGTCACATCTTTTTTCAATAAAACAGAAAAAGTAGGTAAACATGTATTTTATAATATTTACAGTCTATAAATATTTCAATGTACAGATTAATATAACTCCTGGGAATTAATGGGATATAAATATCTTTACTTAATCTTTACTAAAAAAAAATAGTGGAAACTTTAAGCATATTATAAATTACAAATCCTCTTAAAATATTTATTTCATTTTTATCAATGTTTATATTATTTTAAATAATTGATACAATACAAAAATTATAAGTTATACATTTTTTCGACTGATTTTTTTTTTCTTTTCTTTTATTTCCTTTCTTTTTTTTATTTTTATTGTTTTATATATATATATATATATATATATATATATATATATATATATATATATATATATATATATATATATATATATATATATATATAATTTCTATTTTAAAAAACTACAAAAACATATTCATCAATCAATTAGATTAGTTGAGTATAAATTAGCTGTTATTAATTTATGGAGTGTAATAATTGACAATTAATTTTATAATGCTTTTATCCTGAGCGAACATGAATTAGGGTCAGGTGGGGTAATTGTGAACAAGCGATGTCAGAGCACTCTGTAATACTAATGAAAAACTACAGATTACAGAAACTCGAGAAGAGGTATTCTTTTAAGGTTCTTAAGACTTTGCCACCATTTTTCCCTCCACTTTGATATAAAAGCTGATAATATTAAGGTTTTAACAAAAATTGTGAATTACATTTGTTTGTGGTCCCCAGTTTTTCTCATCCCGCACTTGCTAATAGAAGGTAAGTTTTTTTTTTGTGTGATAGTAGTTTGTCGTCTTAGCTTCAAGAAACGCCCATTTTTTTGTTGGTATAATTTTTGTGGAGCCACAATTGCCCTAGTACCATGTAGTCTTGGAACAATCGTGAACAAAATGTTTCTATTCATATTATGCATGCTTAGAACTTATGAGGTGCTCGATTTGAGCCTACCTCCTCCGAGAAGCAATCAGCTATTGCAGAACCCACCAGTGTTTGATCCAACTTATACAAAATATCTACAAAAGAGATATTCTCGAGAAACTTGACTAAAAATATCGTGTCATAGGAGAAGGAACTCATCTCAAATCTCAAACTTATGGGGAATTTTTCATAAAGAATGTTTGTAAGAACAAAATGTATTTTCACAATTAGCCCATTTTTCAGGGTCAATCATGAACAAATACATTGAATAGGGATAATACTAAATATTGAACAGCTATTGGTGGAATCAGTAAGAGATCAAACAGAAGAATTGAATGGTCTGGACGTTTTTTTTCTTGATCAAATTTACATACTAAATATAGGATTTAAATTAAAATTAAAGAACTTTGTTCATAATTGCCCCTTCTGACCCTAATTAGGAGTTTTATTCCTGAACATGTCTAATTTGGTGAAATGTTGACTTGTGTTTAAACTTTAACAGTAATGACATAAGTCTTTTCATTTGAATCTTCTTATACCATACTAATGAAGTATTTATCCATACATTTCATAATTATTTTAATTTATTTTGTTAATAGGAAATTGAATATTTAGAATCATCCAATGAAATAATGCCATGGCCAGATTCATCACAGTTTTGTTTCTGTAAAAACTTCAGAAGGTAGGAAAAATAAAAAGTACTTAACTATTCAAAATTTACATGTATTTGGTACAATATTTTATTATATTGTATATTTTTATTTTTGTTTTTCTTTATATATACAGTAATACAAATAATGTGTTTTGGTGCAAATGTTGACTAATTGCTTATTAAATTTTAACCATTGACATAAATATAATAATATTCAAAGTTAATTTTGTAACATTAGTAAGAAAAATAAATGTTATGAAATATAAACATTGAATGAAAAAGAAATAACTAGTAAATTAGTCTTTCCTATACATAATAGATATATAGTACTATTGTAAATGTTATGAAATGTTGGTAATTAATGTTGAAATAAAGCCTGTTTAATATGTTTGTTTGTCTGGTAGTAGAGTTAACCACACAATGTACAAATATTGACTCTTAATATTATTTTAGGTTTACAATAAAGTAAAAAAAAAATATATATATATATATATATATATATATATATATATATATACACATGAGTCTCAGCTTTCAAGTATTTTACTTTTGTAAATTTCACTTTTATATGCTGTTGTAATAAGGTTATATCTTTATCAATGTATAAAAGTGCACTTACTTCCATGGAATGGTTCTTTGATTTTGCCAATCAAGAATGAGAATGAAGATTTTTAGCAAATATTGACCTTGGTTGAAGAATTTGATCCCAAATGTTGAATTTATGGGAAATTACTTAATTTGAACATTTAATTTATCTCAAAAATTAATTTAAATTGGATTGGAATTATGCTAACACTGTCTTTCTTGTTGGGATTATAAATATAATGAAATATCAAAGCCAAGTTTGGCATAAAAAAGTTTATTCATTTATAATTATAAACAGTGCATCTAGCATCATAATAGGCGGCCATTACAACAGAACAAAGAACAGAGTACTTAAAGTGGAGGAGGATACAATGCCATCTCGATCTTATGATCTTTACAAACAAGTTTATATACAAAGCATATAAATTTGATTTATTTCCAACATTTCTTACCACCTTAAGATTATTCCAATACATTATCGCTTCCAAATGTTTGTTTTTTGAGGCTATTACAGTTTTCTGTAAATACTATTGTTTTGGCTGTTCGTTGAATAATTATTAAGTCAGACCTCAAGGAGTAACTGTTGCATGTGGATACTTGGGGAGTAACACCACCACAGGTTACTACAGTTCAGTACACTATGGATACTCACCAGAATAGCACACTAAGCACTTACACTCAAAATAAGGTCAACTACAATACACACTCTAGGGTGACCCCTAGGAGATTTTTCCTCTCAGGAAAGGGTATGTTCGGTTACTCTAAAGGGCAGCTTCCAACCGTCCTTGGACTGGACTGTGCCTATCCAAATTTTTAAAGAATACAGCTGGACAGCTTTTATGGAATTCGACATGGCTAGTGGAAGATCGACAGAGCTAGAGAATGCCATATAGACTTCTTCCTCACACTGCTTCACTGGTTCATAGAGAATTGAATATGATTGATGATGACTTAATCAAGTATTAAGCCATGTTATTTACTGTCATGTACTTTTATATGGCATACATAAAACTTGCAATTTCATCAGACTAATTTTTTAACTAGTCAGTTTATTTATGGAATCAGAGTCATCTTATTAAATTTTCTAAATTGGACCAGAGGTAGTTCATCAATTTTTTTTTTTTTTAATATTCAAATATCACTGGTATTTGGTAAAAAGAGATTAAGCCATCATTTTCATGAAAAAAGTTTTTATGTCTTCCAGGCCGAAAAAGTCTGATTTTTTTTGGTCAAGAAGATAACTTTAAAAAAAAAATGATGATTTATGCCCTGTCACTGTAGACAATCAATATAAAATAGTGAAAAAAGACATTATTTTAACATAAAATGGATAAAAGATGGGAATGTTACAGTTTAAATGTTTGTTAAAATGGTAAACAATTATGTAAAAGTGGCTTAAAAGTTGGTATAGTTTCTTTTGTATATTTATCTTGTACTTTGAACCCGTAGGAGTAAGTTTATTTCAAAACAATTTTAAATTTCAAAATTAGTGCAAGTGGAATATTTATAACAAATATATGTAACCTTTCAGGTTATTTTGTCTTTCTTATCAATAAAAATAAAATACAGTATTTGGGAAGAGACGGATTACCATTTATTTACATATGTACAAGTGTACTTGAACCCACCTCCCCTTCCACTGGGCTAGCACAATATATCATTTATATAACGGAAAGTAATAAGTTACAGCCCTTTTGACCAAACACTAATGACATTTCACAGTGTGTTGTAAGTCATAGGTTCACTTGTATTTGCACTTTTGTACTTTATTATGAAACAGGGTATGCTTATAAAGTAAAGTACAAGTTGTTATATTTTTTACAGTAAGTAAAAAAAAAAATGAATAAAATTATTATTATCTAATGACGATAAGTAACTTGTAGCCTGTAACAAACCTTTCCACTTGTACTTGTGATTTTGTACTTTTTATGAAATAGAACCCAGTTGAGGAAATCGCTCAAGTAAGAAAAATCGTCACATTTGGAATATACTAGTGAGAATTATATTGTCTAATTCATTGCATGATAAAAGTAAAATGATGGGTTTTAAGTGGGGTAGTTAGCATTAAAGAAAAAGTGGCAATAACAATATCAAAGGCTAAAGTGAATATTGAAAAAGTATAAACAAATCAGATGAAATATGATTTAAATTAAGAAGTTTATTTCAAAAAAGCAACAAAATGTTACTCTCTTCCCGGTTTAATCACTCATGTGGATTGCTTCAATATAACTTATTATATTGATTATACTGTTATAAATTATTGTGAACCCTTATAGGAAAATAAATATATATAATAATATATCACAATAATATAATGGATTTAAATACTTCCATCTTCTGCAAATTCCTCAATGAAGTAACTTTTTCACTTCTCTTCTTCATTTTATTTTTCACTAAATCCTAAAAATAAATGTTTAAAATTTGAGGAATTTTAGGGTTATTGATTATCTCATAAGTCAAAATAATTTAAAAAAAAGAAAATATTGAGTTAAGTTTTTATTTGAAGCTGACGTTTTGCCTCAAATTTGAGGGCCATCCTCAGTGCTAAAATAGATCGGAGAGATAAAACGAAATGATAGAAAAAAAATTAACAAAACATAAAGTAAAAAATAATTATATAAAATGATGAATGATGAAAAATAAAGCTGTATGCTCTTATTTCTTATAAATAGTTCATTTAAAAGAAGAATGCCACAATACAAAAAAAAAAAAGTTTCTTCTTTTTGCTTGGAATATTCCTGATTACGTTTCTTTAAAAAAAAAAAATCAGATTTTTAGATTCAATATTTATTGCTGTAATTTTTTGTTGTTAGTTATGTTTAATCATTAGCTATCATCATTATTTATGTTAAATACCTTATTTTGTTCTATCAATTTTTATTTTTTGGAAGTTTTAATAAATAACTTCATACTTCATGAAAATGACGAATAAACTTCCAGGTGCTTAGGATATGAAACCCCGCCTTCCTCTCCAAGAAAAAACAAAAACCTTTTATAGTCTTCAAGAAAAAATAATTAATGACAAATTATTTTGTACTTTAATACATTAAATAAAATATTTTGTGTTGAATTTTATATCCTTACAATTTATTGTTCAATAAAAAGTTTTTTTTTTTTCAAAAATGTGTCTTTATATTCCATAAACTCTGAAGGATTGTACTGTTTCTTATGAAAAACTGCTACAATTTGATTCATGATTAAACCATCAAAAAATGAATATTTATATTTTTTTTTTAACAAAAAAGGTCAGTAGTATTGACTAACAAAATGTCCACCTTATGTTTTATTAGTGAATTGAGGGACATCGATAAACCTACACGCAAATGAATGATATATTTATCATCATCTCTCTGATATATTGTAGCCCTCAGAATGGACCACATGTTTGAGCTGAAATGTTTTTTACTAAAAACTTAACTCAATGTTTTGTTTCTTAAATTCACTGACAGATTATCTGACGATCTTTATTCATTATTTCTAATTAAATTTGTTATAAAACCAATAAAAATAGAAACGTTTGTGAACTTTTTACTTACTAATAGAAATGAGATCCAAATTTTTCGGAACCAGAATAATTTAATCAATCAAAAATGCAATTCATGTTTCAATTTTTTTTTTTAAGGTTCATTTTATTTTTTACCTTTTTTTTTAATAGGTTTTGTCCAAGATAAAAATATCATTCTTCTTTCTACTTAATTACCCTGTTTCCTTTTCTTACGCTTCATCACATCTTCATTCAGACTATTAATACGAGGAAAAAACATTCTGAAATCTTCAAGAGCGTCAATAATATTTTTCTGTCCTTCCCTGATCGTCCTTAAGTCGTTGTTCAAATCTGACAAACACTCCAGCAACCTGTCAACCTTTTCTTCAATTACCAAGAGGTTTCTCGAATTTAGACTCTTGTTCATAGACATTTTTTTGTTTTTGATTAATACTTATGTGATAATAATATTGCGCAATAAACTTGGCTAACCCAACTTTATCAGGTTGAATGACAATCCCTGACTGGGTTAGAAGCTGCAGTTATTGATTAAAACAGCTACAGGTGTTTGGAACTTACTGCACATGTTGTAAGAGTGCTGCTATCTCTGGGCACTTATATAAATCTAAAGATATCATTATCTTTTATCTGAACTTTTTTATGTTTTTATACTTTGACAAAAACAGAAACAAACAAATATTTAACTAAACAAAACTACAATGAAATCAAATAATGACAAGAATGCAATTATATTATTAACTATTTCTTTTACAGTTAATTTTTTTATACATTTAACTATTCCAAATTAATATTGTACACAAACTTTTTATATTTTGTTTTATGTTTATTCTATAATTTGCAATAGGGACTTTGTTTGAAAAAAGTCTCTACTTTCAGTAAAATGTCTTTAATCCTCCAAATACCATCGGGCCCTTTAAGGGCCCCACAAATTTCTAATTTTTGAAATAACTTTTGAAGAAATCCTTTTATATCTAATACGTTCAATGAATTTTAGCATGAAACTATCTGGAATATTTAGAAATTATATAGGAATATTATATACACATTTTTTTCTCTCTCAAAAACATGGCTTCAGTCCTTTTGGATAATAAATACCATTACCATTATTAAACAATTTATCTCAAGGATCTGTAATTAAAAATAGCTAATTAATTTACCACAGTATTTCTTATTTGAAGGATTAAATTTTGCTGGAAAAAAGTCCTAATTTAGTAATCACCTCCTAGAATTGATTTTGTTGAAAATCATGCTGTTTTGTCTTTTCAGGATATTGGTTATTTATAAGGAACCCAATTTGATGTTATATTTTTTAACTTATATTTATTTTTTATACCCATGAAATATTGGATTTTGTAATTTTAAGTTAGAAATATACAAAAAAATGAACTATTTTTTATAAAAGAGCTCAGAATCTAAGAAGATAAAATTTGTATTTATTTTTGGGTGTTGGTAAAAATAAACTTCAATTTGAAATTCATTATCAGCACCCAAAAAAATACGGAAGTATGTACTAAGTTCTAACTTTCTATTCATTAAGTGGAAAAAATAGTTTGGTGTTTCAAAAAGATAACCATGGTACTTCGTGTTTCATGAGATCTGTGATATTCTGAAGGTTAATAAGTTCGTAATTATCCTGATTGTTGTAATAATATGTGCAAAATTTTGTGCAGTCTGTTGGACCCGATGGCATCTTTCATTTGTCAATACCTTAAATATTTTTAAGTAATTTTTAAAATGTCCATTTTCAATCAGAAATTGAGTTAGTTTATTGTTTCATGACTGTATTTTTTTTATAATTTTTTCAGAAATTGATTGAATAAATTTATTTAATGCTCTAGATTTTGTAGCCAATGTCGTCTTTATTTCAATCATTAATAATGCACTATATTGAATCACCCTTGATATAGGATATGGATGTTTTTATAAAACTATCACTACTGTTGAAGTTCTGTGATGCTAATTTTGCTAGAGGGTTTGCAGCTTTGTTTCTCAAATTTCCGGGATGTGATTTTATTCTTTCAATATTCAAAACAAGAACAAGATTTTTTTTTTGTTATTATAGGTGTGTTGTGTTTGTTCTGGAAGAAAATTGTGGTTTTGAGGATTAAGAATTGAATCTATGGATGCAGAGTTATCATTGTTAATAGTTATGACATTATTTTTTAAATTATATATTAAAAAATATTCGGTAGCACTAAGTAGAACAAATTTTGTAGCTTATGTACACTTATCAACAGTAATTTATTTATCTATATCTTTTTTTATCATTTTCCTTCTGAAAAGCAACTGAGAAATGTGTTTATTTTATTGTACGTTAGATATTTCAAATAATTTTTCATATAATTTAGGATAAAATAATTCATTGGCTTTGGTAATTTGTGTCTTACATTAATGTTTAAATGTTTTTATATTATTTTTTCATTCATTAAACATGTATAAAAAAAATTATAAATTGTTAAAAGCAATTAAAAATCATACAAATAGAATATATTAATTATTTACGACTGAACTCTAGCAATCGTACTAGTAATATATTTCTAAGCTTGATATTTTTCTTTATTTTAACAATATTTAGTCATATGTTGTTCTTAGATAGAAGTCTGGTCATTCTTATCTCATCTTATCCATCTGCTTATCATCTTATCAAATTTTCCGACTTTTTATTCGCCTTTCCTCTCATATCCCATGAACGGGTGGACGAATTTTCAGAGTTTAAACGATTTTCCGACTATTTGGTGGTAGACTAAAAGGAAAACGAGTTTAAGGATTTTCCGACTTTTCTTTCGTTTTTCCTCTTATAACTCATGAACGGAGAATAGATTTTCACGGTTCAAACGATTTTCTGACTATTTGGTGGTAGACTAAAAGGTAAACGAGTTTAAGGATTTTCCGACTTTTCTTTTACTTTTCCTCTTATATCTCTTGAATGGGTGAATGGATTTTCACATTTCACGATTTTCCAACTATTTAGAAAGATATGAGAGGTTCCATATGCAAGTATTTAAATTATTAACATCCAATCTAGTCCAGAGGAGCTACAGACAGGGGTTAGACTGAGCTAAGTGAGGGGGCAATTCATACCGTTCCTTTAACTAGATATACGATTTTATAAATATATATAAATTTGATTCTGTTTTACTAAGATTTTTTAATGGTAACTTTAATATATAAGTTTTTTCTCATTTTAATTTTTATTTAAATGGTAAATATTATGTTTCAAAATCATTTTAACCTCATGGTTCATTTCAGTTGCGTTACCTTTACGTTTGCTCTAACCCCATAATTTATTCCTGGCTAATGTGTGATACAAATTTTGTTTTTTAGTTGACACAGAATGTTTATATCAAACCAGGATTCCCATTCTAAGAAATCTCACTAATTTTCTGTCAATAGAAAATTTAGTGTGTCAAACCAGGATGGGTAGCTATTAGTCTACCTGCTAGACTACATTGATTCTCTTATTTTAATCTATAATTAAAATAATGTTGTTTAAAAAATATTATATATATATATATATATATATATATATATATATATATATATATATGTATATATTTTAAATATCTTTGTTTTTATATATATATATATTCACTTAGATAAAACCTTAGAAATTTTATTCAATTTCTCCAGGTTTTTTATTCATTTTTTAATGTATTGTTCGCTTAAGAATCATAATGAAACTCAATAATGATGTTAATCATATTATTTGAGTAAAGCAGAGAAATACCCAACGGGTTGGGATCAATCAAAATAAGAATCTAATCTTGGAAAAAATCAAGATAAGGAGGCCCAGTTGGGTTAGACAACAAGGCATTGTTGTAAAATTATGCAAGATGGTCTATCTCAGCACAATACCAGGCAGAGCCTTCATTGATTGAGGCTATGTCTAGTTTGGAATAATATATTAGGTCGTGGCTGCTCATATCAACTAGCTCTGTTGAATTCTGTTAGGGTAGAGTTTTGATTTGGAAAGAGTTTTAAGATTCTCATTGACTTCTAAATATGTCAAAAACTATAGAGAAAAGTATGTAATTTTTTTATTTTTTTTGTATGTTGACTAATATAAATTATTAAAAAACATTTATTTCAATTTAATTCCTGTGATGGTAGTTTTTCAACCACTTTATTCTTTCGTGAAGAATTATAATAATTTCATACTTGATATTAATGTTATTAATATTTTAAGATTCTAAACAAAAAATTCAGAGTCTCTAAAATAACATAAAACAATTAACCTGTCCATATTTTGCCAATTCAGGCTTCATCAAAAAGAAAAAAAAAAGGATCGTATATAAAGAAAAAATGCAGTACCTACACCTCACATCCATGGTCTAAGAAGACATATCAACTAGAGGCATTACCACCCTCCAAGACATCTAATACTGAAGGAAAAATGAGGTTACCTAACAACAGCTGGGAAAGGTAAAATTAAAAACAGCTGATCATCAGGAAACAGAAAACCAAACAGAAAACCAAAAAACGTTTAACAGACCATAAAAATAAATCAAATAATAAAAATAAAATAACAAGTACAAAAGAAACGGAAAAGTAAAATGTTATGGTATAAATGGAAGATTCCACTCACGAAGCGATGAAAAGTCTCTAAAATAATGGAAAACAACTTGTTGATTAACAATTATTTTATGTCTCCCTTTGGAGTTTTTACTCTTCTATATTAATACTCTTCATATGATTTTGATAATTTCAATTAACCCTTTTACACCCATAACTATTTCATGTCTGAATTTTGTTAGCTATTCTTATTCTTTTAGGCCTATTATAAATGGAAAATTTATATAATAAATTTATTATAGTTTTAATAATTGACTTCATGGTATATCCGGAAGGAGATGGTCCGGGTGGCGGTTAACAATATAATAAAATAGTTGTAACTATTTATTTAATGCCGAGGTTTCGACCCACTTTTTAGGTCTTCATCAGGGCTAAAAATAAAGATACAAAGGAGTAATACAGGGGTATAAAGACATATATGAAATACATATATTAAAAATAAACCTAAAATTGAACATACATAAAATGGAAATAATAAGTATTATTAAAGATGAAAACAATATTGGCATGTTTTACATTGGCTACCCAACTAGCTCATTGAGAGAGACAGAACCCATGCGGCACCACCAAAATAAATTATATGGTAAATAAACAAATAAAAAAGGTACAAAAAAAAAGTACTAATTATATTTTCAAAATTTTTTATTTTCTTAGGCAATAGGAACAACAAATCTATTAATGTACAGTTATGCTGTTAATAATTACAACAATATAACTTTAAATATACAAGCAACATCTTATTAGGCAAAGCGGCTCCCTGAAAAATATATCAGTTCATTTTTATCTTTTTGAAATATATAATAAGTTAACAATAACAAGATATATATATATATATATTAATATCGGATGTTATTTTTCCGCGTGTGGAATCAATATTCCTTCTTGTTAATTACTTACAATAAGTCTTTTGAGAGTTGATACAATTTGTTGCTGTTGCTTTTAAGGCTTTTTATGATACACTTTTAAAATAATGAGATTTATTTATATAACCAGAATATGTGAATAAAGTTGTAATTACAAAAAAAAATTATTTATAACAATATTTGACAAAAATTAACATTTTGTTTATTGCTATACTGGGTTATTCAGAATCCTAGGGATGTCAAGTTTGAGCAAAGGCCATAACTATATCCCAACTAATTAAATTTAAAAACTTAATATCTTTAAAAGTGTTAAAAGAAATTATGACTAGAAAAATTTCTATTAACATCTAATCTACATTTCTTTTAACTTTAGACTATATATAACCTACAAAAAATTATCTATTTTTCTTATTTTCTACTTAGGTTTTTTTATTTCTATATTGAATCAGGTTAGTATCGAATCTATTCATATTTTTTGCATTTAAGTAAAAAGTGATTGCCTTTATAATATCCATACTGAACTTTATATAATTAATTATTTTAACTACACCTTCTTGCATTAGTTCAGTTTTTAGTGTTATGAACTTCTGATATTTCATCATGTAATTGGTTTTGTATTTCTCTAGTTCATTTTTAATTTTAGTTATAAAAAAATAAATTGAGTAAATATGAAATTTTCGTCTCAATTTCATCTAATAAATGTTATTTCCTTCGGAAGCAAATTAAATAAATATAATATTCATTATATGGTTGTTCCATACATAATGCCAAAACTGACTTAAAGTGAAGTAAATAAAGTGTTATTAAATCCAATAATAATTTTTAATTTGCAAATTATTTGTAAACTAACTCAACAAACCTCTACAAGTACAACCCATGAAGTGATTTGGGTTCAGTAGTTGGTAAGGACATATTTTTTCTTGATAATTGTTAATACAATAATAAATAACTTATAATTGGTAATTAATTATTGACACATTTTGATATGTTGTAAAATATAAACAAATATCTCTAGAAAACAAAAAATTATTTTATTTAAAAAAAGTTCATTTCTTGTCTGCTCCTCTCCTTTAAATCGTCCAGAGAACTAGGCAGATGTTTAAACACCTTGTTCTTGAGATATCTCCAGAGAAAGAAAATAGCATGGAGTTAATCTGATGACCTCTCAAAGAGATCAATCAGCAGGAAACATTTCCTTCAAAACTGAAATTGAAAGTTGAGATGTGTGAGCCCTGGAACTAAACATCCTCAGTGTCAACTTACAATAGTTGGGTTCATAGGATCTGGAGGGTGTTGGATAGTCTCCAACGTGTGCACGTTACGGTCGGATTTCAAAGTTGCACTCCCCTTCTCAATAAAGTACAGACCAATAAAACCAAAGTCATCAAAAGCCACCCACAGTGCCCACACGAAATGCTTCCGTTATTCCACCAGAAATGGCTCGAAGAGTGATGGAAAAATTTTAGGAATATCTTTGGCAATGCACAGTCAATAGCTGACATTTGGAAGATGTTATTTTTAAAATACACATTCTTTTTTTTTTTTTTTCTAAGACATTGATTTGTTTTTTACAACCCTTCAAAATGTGTCATTTATTTCTGCCCTATCGTGTACAAGGAGGGAGAGTTGTTGGCATCCACACTCAACCTTCAGGTTTATCCTTAAAATGAACTAAGGACCATGTACCTACTTTATTGAGAAGGCTAAATGATCTCCAGAAGGGCCTCCTGACTCTAGAGTCGATCTACGGCTGGTATAACAGAAAATAAAGTATCTGCTCTCAGCCGGACTCGAAGTTAGAAATTAAATGCCTTAGCCACTGATCTATGCCACTCCTTTAGTATTTATTATACAGCACTAAAACTTTTAAATTTATTTATTTCAATTTTATTTATTTAACATATGTTTTATTGTTGTATTCATTTGTAATACAGTATGTTGTACTTCTTTGTTTGTATTAAAATATATACATACAAACATATATTGATTTTTTATTTGATTGGCATTACAGATCCTGAAAATCTTGGGCCAGATGGTAAAGACTTTTTACTGGCATTGATAACTTGCAAGAATACGTCCTGTAAACCGTGGTTTCCATGGTGCAGCATCAGAACCCTCAGAACTTTATAACTGGTCCCCTTGAGACCAATTTTGGCAGTACCGTTCCCACGGCCCAGTACCTATAAGTTGTTCCCCAAGGCAGACATACGCTTATCAAACTTCTTAGTTATCTTAACAATAGGAAAAAATATGTTATAGACACTAAGCAGAAATTGAATGATCTGTATTCTCTTCCCAGTTTGTGTGTGTGTGTGTCTCAAACCATGGTATGGGAAGTAATCTGCAAAGAATCCTGGGCAATATGGCCCCCATGGAGTGCAGTCACCCATTCAAGTGCCGACCACATTAGACTATAACTTCAAATATCAATTCAAAGAGAATGATAATTTTAATAATTTTCTTTTTGAGGCACTTTAGGTTTGTTCGTTCTCTCTTAAAGCATTTTTAAGGGTTCATTAAATCAAAGATAAAACGCACTTGTCGCATTTTTTGATTTTATAACTGAACTACATCTTCATGAATTTTAGAAATCGTAGCTAGATTACAGTTAAATTTATTAAAATAATTTTGAATAATTTTCATTGACTAAGTATGTTTGGAATGTTTTATTTATAAATTTTCTCTCATATATTTGAAATTAAATTTAAGTATTGAACCAGAGAAATACAATTTTCACTTTATTGCATAACGATTAAGGGCAGTGGTTTTAAATAATTCAACTAATTTTGACTGTCTAAAATTATAAACAGCTTTTGCTGTAAACATTGCAAATTAAATAACTAATATGGATTATAATTAAATAACTTATATGGAAGACTTCACAGTAATTTTATGTTGTGTGCTGATCTCCAAAGTATTTTTGAATTTATTACTTGAGGATATGATTGTTTTATTGAACTTAAAATTAATATGATTGGCAAAAATATAATAAAAAATAAAAAAAAGTGAAAAGCTGTTTACAGGACGGAAAGATGGTTACAGAAGACATTACTTCTAAAATATGGATTACTAATAATTGTTCATTTGGATAGCAGATATAGGTGTATTTTTTTGTAGATCGACCATATTTTTGCAATTCTAATGCAATTATAAAAATTATTTTAATTTATAATATTTACTTTATGTATTGTATATAATACATGCAATGGATTATCATACATTAAGATCACATTATACTTTATTAACACTTTATGATAAATGGTGAATAATCAATGAAAACCATCTCATTTAATTGACATAAAATTAAAAAACGACAATTTGATATCAAACATACAACAATCACACATACAATATACATCTTGACATCTGTATATTACAGGCCCAAGGCTCCCCCATCTTGTAAAAAAGTGTGAAAGAATGGATAATTATTTTCTAAATTATGTTGAAAGCTGGGCAAACATATATTCTTCTGGCACAGTCGTAAGTTTATGCTCCACTATTCAAACAGAGCACTAACCGCTAAATTCTTCGAGTTTTTTTTCTATTTTTTTTCTTTTTCATTTCGATCAGTCTACAATCAGAGAAAACTGATTGACAGCGTTTTGTATCGTAGTTTTCTCCTGAAAATCTCCGGGGATCAGGGCCCGTCGAAAACCCTCAACGACTGAACTATTTTGTCATCCTGTTAACAAAAATTACATAATAAATAATAATTTACAATCTATGCTAAAATAAAATCTTATAGTAGATTGGCAAAGTTAGGATCGGAATAAAACTATATTGTATTTAAATCTAATGTTTTCTGTTGTATCTTTTTTTTTTTTTTTTTATAAATTTATTTCTTTATTATAACTGCACCATAATAGACCATCTCAGGTATAATAACTAGTATCTATGGAACAACAGTCGATACATATAACTGAACTACATAATTATGAATTTTAAAAATCATTTATAAAATAATATCAAACCTGTTAATCTTTTAAAATTAAAAAGAATGTTAAGAAGAAGGACCTACAGCCCAACTAATTCATTAATTAAATATTATATATCTATATATACATATATATATATATATATATATATATATATATATATATATATATATATATATATATATATATATATATATATGTATATTATAAAAATGAATAATTATTTAACATAAAAATATAAGTTACTAATTACAATTAAGTGAGTTCTACTAATGGCTATCAAAAGTTGAGAAAAAAATATGCAAATTTAAATTTCAAATACAGTTAAAAATAATAATTTTGTTTGATTTATTTTTTTCCGTGATTCCTTTGTAAATGTGTCTAATTTTTTTTTATTTCTGAAAAAATAATTTTATTAATATTTTAAATTAAATTGTTGTTTACTAATTCCGAATGTATGAATAAATGAACTTATTCTACAGACAGACAAATTCGATACCTAGGCCTGAAATTTAACAAAAGAATGATATGGGGTCCACGCATCAAGAACAAACGAAAAACGCTAAACCAAAGCCTTAAAATATACTCACTTTTTTCACGATGTTCTAAATTGAAACTTAGACAGAAAATGAACAATTACACCTATATACTTAAGACCATATGCTTCACAGATCTACGGGGCAGACAAAAAGACAGACATACAAAAACTTCAAAATTTTCAATCAAATATTTTTAGGGCTATCACCAAAGCCCCATGGCACATCAGCAACATTTCTTTTTATATACAGTTAAAAAACACATACGGACCCACTACAAACAATGTCACTATAACTTACTCGAACATCCTGACTCACTCATGCATGACATGGCTACAACAAACAAGTCTGACAATAGTCGCAAATGGCTGAAAAGGAGCTGGATGAGAGATCCCCTTTCCTAATTATATACAATAATCAAGAGAGGAAGAGGTGTCGCTGGATATTATTCTCTATCATGCCACAATCTCTAATTTTTAGCCAGCAGATTCACTGGTTGTCAGCACTGACATGTGTGAATACTAAAATAAAGGCAAAAAAAATAATCATTTGTGTTTATTTTAAGTTAAGTTAAGATTACCTTATTTTTATGAATAATCATTTTATTTATTAATAATAATAATAATTAAATTTATGAACAAATCTGTAACTAAGAGTGTAAGGATAATTTTTAAAATATAAAAAAAAAATACATTTAAAAATTATTTTAATTTATCTGGTATATTTAATGTATGTAAAAAAAAAAAATACATTTAAAAATTATTTTAATTTATCTGGTATATTTAATGATTTGTTTGAAAATAATAAACTTTTATAGTTTATTAAGTGCAATATTGAAATAAGACAATTTATTAAAAATGGACAAAATATTTGTAAACTCGAAAGTTTTGATTAATTTAACATTACAAAAACATAAAAATATATATACAATTATTAATGGAAGTAAGATTAAAAAAAAATAAAAAAATTGGGAAGATAAAAATCACTACTGAGACACTATCAGAAGAATAAAAATCTGGTGTTGTGTGCGCATCACACAACTTTCCCTTACCATCCTATAATAATATTCTTTTTAATATAATTTTACAGAGTTCACGTAAAGAATACTTGAAATAAACTGAGGAGTATTCACTTCTTCACATCTCCCACTTAAGTACAATAAAACAGTTTTTTAAACAATTTGATTACAGAAATTATGTTCACTATCGGTATATTTTGTTTGTCAAGTTGAAAATATATTTTAAAAGTTTCGGTTTAGTATCCATGGAAACATATTGAAAATATATTGGTTTCCAGTAAATAATATAAAAGTAGAAATTATTAAGTTAATTTCTGCTTTTGCATTCTTAAATTAAATTATTACAAAGTGTATTGTTGACAAAAGATTGGCATATTGGTGGGAGGAGGCTCGGTCGTATCCGTCTCCTTTCGGATGCGCTCGGTTATCCATCTTGTACTCCTCATAAGATATGCTATATCTTTGCTAATGCTGGTCCGATTTTTATGATTATTTTTTTGTTTTTTAGATATTTTAATAACCTTTCATACAATTCTGTACATAATTTACTATAAATTGCATGTTTTTTAAGTTAAGCGCAAATAAAATATTCTTTTCATCATAACTTTTTTCTCAGAATTTTTTCGTTGATATACTACATACATGAAAAGTTAAAGGCCTTTAAGAAGAAGACATTAGGCAAGTTTTATCAAGATCGTTAGAGCCGTTTTCGAGAAAAATGTAAAAAAACTGTAAAATTCATGATATAATAGCTAATTCCAGTTAGTCCTATGCCCTGTATCTTTGCTAATACTGGTCTGATTTTGATGATTCTTTTACTGTGTTTTAGATAATTTAACTACCTTTCATACATTTCTATACATATTTTACCGTCAAATGCTTACTTTTTAAGCTATGAGCAAATAAAATATTCTTTTCATCATGACTTTTTTCCCTGCAATTCCTCGGTGATTTACTACATAAATGAAAAGTTAATGGGCTTTATGAGGAATAATGTAGGCAAGTTTCATCAAAATCGTTAGAGCCGTTTTCGAAAAAATAGTGCAAAAAAGTGTAAAATCGATTATATAAAGTGACACTTCTGGTTAGTCGATTTTGACGAAAAAGTTGCAATAACATCACATGCATGTGCCTACCTTAAGTACGTAATATCAGTATCGTACAATTTTTCGTTTTTGAGCTAGGCTGTTCACATACACATAGACAATTTTGCGAGATTTGCTTATTTGGACTTAGGAGACTTTCATATATAGGTAAGGGGAAGTAAAAAAACAAAACCTTAAGTCTCTATAATAAACAACTAATAACTAACTAGTCAACTTTTCGCCAGTTCTTATGAGGGGTATTTTTGAATTGGTAATTTCGAAGATAATTTGTGTGAACCTCCGTTGCCACTATCCAGAATATTTCACTAATCGAATCTTATCTTATCATAAGCCTTTGGTATAAACGAGATATGGGTTTAATTTTGGGTTGGATTTGTCTTGTATCTTTAAATAATTTGAGGAAGCCATTAAAAATTATTAAGGTTAATATTTATTTAAAAAGTATTACTTAGAGGGGGTAGTAGCTACGGAAGGAGAGAGGCGTCAGAGGCTGAGTGGAGATGAGATAAGGCAGTAATTGGCCTAGCTCTCATCAACTTACTCCTTCACCCATTAATAACTTCTTTTACTTAACTCGATAGCGTATTACCTATCGACCAAAGTCTCCAGAGCAATAACTATCGATACTTAACGGAGGAGAGGGGAAGATTAGTTAACTGTCACCTGTGCTATGTCGAAGCTCCGTCAAATCGATGCTCAACGTCATTCGAATCCACTCTCTGTCAACTCGGTGTTTCCATGGCTCGAAAATTTTTTAAAAAGTTTCAGTTTAACTGTTTTACAAGAACTTTTACTATTAAAGTATTAACTTAAAAGTTCTAAACAATTGAACCTTCTCATAAATGGTTTCTTAAGAACTTATATCATTAAAAGTTTTGTTAAAATATGTTCTTGCCAAAACTTTTTTTTATAAAAATTCTATTAATACAAGTTCATACTAGAACATTTTAAATATAATTTTTCTCATACTTATGGGGCAAAGCTAGAGAAGGATCTTCGGGACGTGGGGGAAATCTCGGGAGAAAGCAGTATGTTGAAAAAATTAAAAATCTTTTAAAAAATAACATAGATAATAGCTAATATTCGAAATAAAACAACAAATAGAAAAACAATTATTATTTTATTTAACTTTTAATTTCAATAGAAAAATTGCTTTAATTTTAATTAAATCGCCTACAGAATGTTTATTTAAAGAAATAACATTTTTAGAATAAGACTTGAGAGAAAACTTGTATACTTGTCCACATTAAATTAGGAACTTTAATAATGAGAACTTTTATTATATTCTCACTAAATAAATAGCTCTAACGAGAAATTTTTTAATTATAGAATTTGTATATAAAAGTTCTTGAGGATAAAATTCTAAAATAACTTTGATTATAAAAGTTCTTATGATAAGATTTTCAAGGAACTTTTACAATATATGTTCTAACCAAAATGTTCTTGTTAGAACTTATAATAGAAGTTTCAACATAAAAGTTCTTGCATGAAATGTTTCTAAAAAGTCCCTATGAAAAATTTTCATTTAAAATGCAAAAAGTGCACTCATTGTCGTTAAAATGTTTTCTAGATTTCTACTGATTTGCTGTGTCATAAAAATTTATTTAAAAAATATATCCCCGTCTTCCACTATTTCTAATTATCTTTCATTGTTCAATTTGTGAACTGTTTTCGATGAAAATTTAAGGATGTGTACCGAAGAAAGTAATGATTTTCGAAAATAAAATCTCATGACGAAGTTTTAGAAAGACCACAAGTATCAGGTACAAGCCCCCGTATCCAAAAACTGGAGGGGAACAATTCTTGCAACTAGCTAACAAAAGTAGCTTGTTCATTGTACTACATTTTGGTTTATTATTTTCAATAATAAGCTTTTGGAATCTACCAATAATAGAAAAATTAACTGCCTCTCCCTGAAAATTCGAGGTTTTACGTTGGAAGATGGGTAGGATCCAAAAATTGATTACATTGTATTATATTTTATTTTTTTTTAAGTTTAGCACCAAAGTCACACGTTTTTAATTAAAAAAATATCTGATGTGGACAACACATGACTTCCTTGTACGCCTATTAAACTGTAAATTGGTGTCTCAAAAAGTGATCCTCAATTTGGTTACTAGTTTCCGAAGATTGCAGTATCTCAAAAACGACACTCGGCGTACCGACACCCATCTATTGACACACTCACAAATGGGGAGGAAAACAAGTATTTTACACTCAATTTTAACACTTAAAACAAGTAATAAAAATGTTTAATTGAATTGGAAACCAAATTGCGTTTGTAACCTTTATTACCGAAACTTATGATTTATGTATTTAATTTAAATATAATTTTTGATGTAAGCTTAATATGACCTTCAAGTAAAGTACCCTTTTCGGCTCGCCAATTTTAATCAAAATATAGTAAATGCATTCATATCGATACAAAAGTCCTATTTACCAAATTTGAGATGTTTTACATTATATTTTAATATAATTTTTGATGAGTCTAATATGACCTTCAAGTAAAGTACCACTTCCGGTTTTCCAATTTAGACCAAAATTTATATTTAATATATATTTAAATCAATATATAAGTTGTAAATACTAAATTTGAGAAGTTTTGTGGAGTACTTTAATATAATTTTTTATGAAAATCAATTATGATCTTCAAGCAAAGTACCACTTCCGGTGACAAGTAGTGACCAAAAAGGGAGGTTCACAACTAGATTATAGAACAATCCTAAATACAAAATTTCAACTTTCTACGGCTAACCGTTTTTGAGTTATGCGAGATACGAACGTACGTACGTACAGATGCCACGATGAAACTTGTCAAAATGGATTCAGGGATGGTCAAAATGGATATTTCCGTTGAAATCTGAAAACCGAAAATTTTCGCGATTACAATACTTATTATAAAAATCTTTTGGGCCAAGTTTTTTTCAAAATGAAATGGAGATACATAGTTTATGTCATACTTTAAACTATTAAATTTATTTTGCTAAAAGTCATTATACAAACTGGATTTTAAATAGGGATTGATAAATTATTTGGCACTTCTATAATTTTGTTTTATTGAAAACTAGTTTCGAATGTTATACATTCATCTTCAGTTCAAGGTTTAAAGTTGCATTTTAAAGTTATTTATTATATGCGACATTATCCGAGAGCCATTAATTGGTGAGTGAGTTTCTACTAATTTTTTTTTTTTTTTTACATGATCTCTTTGAGATGCCATTATACAATTTGGTAATTGCATTGTTATATTAGTATCAAACATAAATTTTAAGTTGAACACAAAAACGCCTGGATGATCCCCAGAGCTCGACATTACCATCAGCCGTTTTTTTTTCCAAAATAGTGGCCAATTTTGAGGCTTCATACGTCCGTATCTCACCCATTTACGAAGATATAGGAACAACTATTATATCAAAGGCTAGTTATTTATAATAATTTATGTTATTTATTTATAATATTTATATTATATTAATTTATATTATAAATAAATCTATATATTTATTAATATCCTGGGAACTTTTTGGAATCCTGAGGGGACCGAGGTTGGCTCAGAGTTCCCCAAGCCATACTTATGTGCAATATTTTCTATTATTGTAAATATTGCAGAGAAGTATAGCTCTCTTTAAGATGTGTTAGTTTATTTTAACTTTAGTTGCAATTTTTCTATATATTTATTTTATTATTATTTAATTTATTTATATTTGTCAGTATTATGCCATGGATGGATAGATATGTAACAATGAACGTGGTTAAAATCTTCCTGTAATGCAAGGGATGCATTTAGCTATGGTTGGAGGTTTCAAGATTGTGCCTGACAAGACACATTGACCTGGAATCACTATAATACTGAGACAGAAATAACTTTGAAGGATTTTAAAAATCAAACCAAAGTCTCTAGAAAAAAAACTGGTTTAAGGGAGGGCACTGTGATTGACTTCGGTGTTATGGGCTCGTTGTTTTTTTAGGAGAGGGGTCTAACGGTAATCGTGAACTCCGACCGTTACGTGCACATGTTAACTATCGTAAGATAGAAAAAGTCGGCGCAGAGAATATGTGGTTCCACGGCTCACACATTCTCGAAGTTCGCTAGGAGTTTTGATGAAGATGTTTAGATTGATCTCTTCGAGTGGTGCCTTGGAAATGCGTAGTCATTAGCGGCCGATATTTGGAGGATGTAATTTTCAAAACCCTCTGAAATAAACTATTTTCAATGTAATTTTGGAAAATTATACGTTTTTTTTCTAGAGGAATTCGTTTGTGTTTCACACGGAGGCCGAGAATGTTGTCACTTTAGCAACTTCGAGTCTGCTGCGGTGTCGGTTCGAATCCCGTCTGGGTGGGTTGAAGTTTATTTCGTGGAGGTCCCACGTAATGAATATTGACCTTCCCACTTTGGTTAGAATAGGTTAGTAACCTATAAGATAACCCATTCTGTTTGCATTAATTGGAGTAATAAAGGAAGCAAAACACCCAAAATTAACATTAACATAACTGTTAATTAAAAAATTAACAGGTCTTAAAAATTTGTCAGTTATTTCTACCCCACCTTGTAATTAATATATTTTTTTTATTATTATATTAATTTATTTTTTAAAATAAATTAGACATAAATTTTTGTTTTTACTTCAGTATCAGAACCTTCATTAGCAAGTTTTTAACGCTTTATTTAGAAAGAATTTTTTTACACCAGCTGAGCTAAAGGATTTTATTTCCTCTGGTTCAGTAAACGAATCTCCATTGAACCGAAAAGAAGATGATCGACAGATCGCTCCCTGGAGAACATTACATTATTAGCCCCTCGAGTGTTGATAGTAGCCGTCCAGTGCTAGACGTCAGCCCCAGCCAACTGATCAATAGTTGAGCCGAGCCCCGTCGAAATAATCTTTTATTATTCCGGATTACGGTGATCTGATCTAGTAGGAGTTGGTTGGGTGGAAGTGGAACCGGTTATCGTCAAAGGACTCTTCGCCCGGTCGATCACAGAGGCGATGGTTACATTAGCTCCCTTCTCTCATCTAGGCCACACTTCCTCATCTTCCTTAATAACATCAACCTTATCAAAACCTTTAAGGACCCAAACATTAATTTAACGATGAATTTAACACCGTTTAAATTTAATTAAATTATTTATTCAGAAATAATTTCAACGTTCATATATTACAATATAGGAATTTCAATAAAAAGAGGAAACAATTTTTTTGATATTTAAGTATATCAATATATACATATATATATATATATATATATATATATATATATATATATATATATATATATATATATATTTATGTATCGACACCGTTTCTTGAAAAAGGCGAAAGCGCCATTTTGCAAACTTTACACGAAACACATGCAACGATTTTTCCCCAATTAACAATATATATATTTTTAAAAATTTATTCTTTATTGTGTACAATAAGAGTTTATTAAAGTGATAAACCTTTATAATAACTATATATTTTTAAGGCTTCTAGTACTAGGTAAGGCCAGTGTGACGACTGAGAGTCGTTAGTGTTTGATGCTTACGTCATCAATAGCCGATTTTTAGATCATTTCCAATTTTTTTTTGTCGATATGTAAATATCGTGAGTGAGAATTTAGAAACATGATGTTTACGTCCCATAATAAGTTGAAACCTAAAAATTTCGAATTTTTGGTGGTTAAGCCTTTTTCAAAAAATGACCTCGTGTGTATATATATATATATATATATATATATATATATATATATATATATATATATATATATATATATTTTATTGTTGGCACTGGTATTTATTTTCTGAGCCATGATATCCATAGCCAGTCCCTTTGGGGCCAATTGGACAGTATCCTTCGGACTCTTTCGGGTTCAAGGACAGTGACAAATCGGTCTAGACCCAGGGATTATGGCTGTTCGGGGTCAGCAGGCGCATGAGGGCCTATATTTCTTTCCTCCAAGCAGACCGTCCATGGGCTAAAACCTCCGGGCGGCTAATTAACATCCTGGAACGCGATTCACAATTTAGGTACACGGGATAGGGCCATCACTCCTACGCCCATATATATATATATATATATATATATATATATATATATATATCATAATGTTGGAGTGAGCTTTATAGTGGAAGAGAAAATCTAGCCATACTGAAGTCGAAGAGCAAAGGCATCCTTTTGAATTCTATAGAAAACTAAAGGTTAGAGCCGTCGAGTATTCTATGGGCTGCCGAGCAGTCCCTCCCCCTTCGAGTCGAGATGAGAGTCTCTCTATTGAGCATAATGGCTAACATCTTCAAAGTAAAAACTTCTAACTGATGAGGTCGTTTTATCTCTGTGCAAACCAGGCAAAGTTTAAATCAAAACTTCGACTTCATTCCACTTTAACTCCGTCCCAACCTCTTAATTCATATTCAAATTAAAAAACATAAAGATAACACTGATTGCGAAATAACTAAAAAAATAGGAATAATTTATTGTAATTGAAAGAAAGAAGAAAAGTCTTTAAAAGTTTATTCATAAAAAGACGAAACGAGGTCATATCCGCGTTGGTTTTTATTGTCTACCCGACACAACACCCTTTTTCAACGAAATTATTAAAGAGCGCCTCCATTTCATTTTTTACTGCTATGACATTAATCGTCCCCTTTCCATTTAAAAAAATAAAATTATAAATTGTTCGCCCCTCAAAAGGATATCGTTTCAATGAGCTTATCATGGAAAAAAAAAAAAAAACAGGAATGAATAGAAAAATTTCAGTCATAATTGATAAAATTATTCAGTTCGTGCGGTTTAAAAGGACTTTGTAAGACCTTAATTTAATGGAAAATTATTTAATTTTATCGTGAACGAGTTAATCTTCCAGAGAATATTCGCTTTAACATTCATTGGCCTTGGACAGAGCCACTTAAATTATTTTATTTAATAACTTGCTGTATCCGCACGGCGTTGCCCGTGAATAGAATTGCGAGTTAAATGCCGTCTCAAATTTCAAGTTTTTTTATGTCTAACTTTTAAAAGATAATGAGAGTAACAGAAAACAGAATATTGTTTTTATAATTCCAAATACTGTAAAGTTTGTACAAAACTTTTACGAACAACTTTAAAAATAAAATATATATTTTTCATCTTTGATTTTTAATACATTATTTATATATAAAGAAAAATTTCATCATATTTATTGCTATTTGATATGAATGGGAAAGTAAATAAAAGTATAATTGTGAAAAATAAATTCACCGAGGAAACACACCATTCAATTCAATACCCTGGTTTGCTTTGCCATGGCTATGTAGTACTGTTTTAAATGCGATTTTATTGCTTATAAAACCATTTTTTATCAGAAAATAGCGTTATTTTTAATCATCAAATATGTTTAATATTTTCAAGTTGAAACTTGAATTCTAAAAACATTTTCTAGAGCCACTTAGACTCTTTTTTATTTCGTTTCTATGCTTCAATTATTAGAACTCTTAGGGGGGCTACCGGAACTTTCAACGAAACAACCGATTACCAACAAAATATTGACTGTAAATATTCTAAGGCCAAAAGGGTGAACATTTTTCTCGGTAATCGACTGATTTGATTAGAGTTCGTCTCATTTCATTTAAATGTTTTTTAGGAAGAGGATCAAAATGATTATAAATTTGTCATAAATGGGACTTATGGAAACGTAATAAAGCATTACGTTTATACATTTTTACTGATTTTATTAACAAATTACGCTTTAACACAATAATTTCACTCTCGTTAAAATGTTTTCTTAGTGAACTTGCTTTAATGTGTATCAAGTTGCCATGACAACGATTACAAAATTACCTATTTTTTAAATAGTTTTCCTCATTTATTCCCTTAAGGGGGACATTTCGAAAAAATTAATGCATAAAAAACCTTCTCAAAGAAATTCTCTTAATGATAGTGAAAACCGCATCAAAATCGACTGACTACTTTTCGATTTTTGCGATCAAAAACATACACAGGCTGAATTTTTATATATAGAGATTTGCCGTAGATGATTGCATATCTATATCATTTTTAAAAAAAGGCTTAAGCGCCAAAAATTCTAAATTTAGGTTTAAATTTATTTTCTATCGATTCCCGCTTACGATATATCGCAAACAAAAATTGGAAATGGTCTAAAAATCGACTTTTGATGACGTATGCACCAAATACTAACGATTCTCAGTCGTCATTCTTACCAAGTCCAGTGCTAGAAGCCTTAAACATATATTATCATTATATAAGTTTTGCTACCTTCTGTACACAATAAAGAATACAATTTAACAAAAATTGTTATTTTGGGAAAAACCTTTCATGTTTTTCCTATAAAGTTTGCTAAATGTCATTATAACTTTTTAAAAAACGACGTCGATATGTATATGCAAACATTGGTTTTATTACCATACGGGTATTTAGTCTAACTTATATAATATGGTTGATGAAGTAGCAAAATTACTTGGGTTCTGGCAGGCGCGTTGTGTATACCAACCCCGCACAACAATCTTGTGTATATTCATGATTTTCGATTATTGTTGATTCTGGACAATACTTTCCTATTAATTTTCTTTTTGAAGTGTAAACTTCTTTTGGCCCGTTGGGCACTTTTGGGATGAGGTAAAAAAAGCAAACTAGCGTCTCGTACCGTACCATACCGAACCCTACCTATATCCAGGCTACAATTTCTCATCTGTTTATTATCTTCCCGATGAGCTAGAGACTTAAAATTTGGAACATATCTTAGGATTGGATGACAATGCAATAATAACAGGAGTGGGGACCACGCGGCGCAGTGCGCAGCCCTTAGGACACTCTCGGACGACGATTTTTGACGTCTTCGTCCGTTTTTTTCCTTGTAAGTTTTTGACGGAACGAGCTACGATTGTTATAGGCATACCGTTTTAAACAGGAAGAACCCTGCTACATTTCGTCCCATCAAGGTATAGGTCTAGCACTTTCACTTTTTCTAATATTTTAATACGAATTCGGAAATCACCTCTGTGAAAATTTGGATTATTTTTTTTTCGCAAACTAAACGACTAGGTAAATTGCGAGTAAGCCATGCGATATGCCATAGAAAATTGTAGCACAATCCTTTGAGGAGCTATGAATTCAAGAACGGCAATAGAGAGGGAAAAATTGGATTTTCTAAAAGTTATCCCTTGGCATCGCTCGCGCGACTTGTGTTTTTTAAAATAAGACCACTTTAAAAACTAATGGGGTCAATGGTTGATCGAATTACAGGTCAACCTTCAAAATCGGATTACTATTTCCGGAGATATTCTAAGAAGCAAAATCTGTCGGGATACGCAACTACGGTCACAGCTTATCTCCCCATTTATTTGTTTTTTGTTTTTTTTCATATAAGTTATCAAAATATTCAATAAGTAAGCAAAATAAAAATAATTTAAAATAGCAGCTCTCTAGATTTTTTGTTGCTGAATTCACTCCATTTTTCAATTTTTAAAAATATTATAGTAGTGAGAAGTGACGATCGGCCGAAGATTATGTGTTTCAGTGCTGCGATCTATTCTCCCGGGAACACACTGGTTTTATCCCTTTTGGCCTTAGGCCCGGAGAACCAACTTTATTTCACATTGTTTAAGGTAAAAAGAAGTTTAATTTTCCAGCGTGTGGTCCTAAGCAACCTCACTTTTTTTTTTTTTTTATAAGTATTAACTAGTAAATATAGAATTAGCAATCAATAAATCTTCTGTTTATATACGAAAATAATAGAAAGGGATTCAGTTACCTTTGTTCACCAAAGATCTCTCGTCCAGTTTCTTTTTAGTCTTCTTTTATTGGATATGTCAACCGATGCCTTTTCCAGAATTAGTCTGTTGAAATGTCAAAGTAGGTTTTTATGAAATAGTCCTTATTAATCGACTGCATGTATAAGTCAGAATGTAGAGTTTTATTGAGGCAAGTAGTAAGGTCTTTTTGTTATCTTTCATTATATTTTTGATTTTATAAAATGTGAATTATTTTTAAGTAAGCCGTTTTGGCTATATATCTCTAAAGAGTTTGCCCGTTTAAGCTTAAGTAAGTATGTATTTGATTTCTGTTTTAAGTTTCAGTTTTGAAGATTTGGAAAATTGCGAGTTAAGTAGTTTGGGTCATCTGTTAAAGTTATTCTGTTTCGGGCTTCGAATCGTCCTTCTGTCGAAAGAAAATTCAAGATAGTACTATGATATTTCATTATTTAGTCAATTGGTTCTTATTTACTTAAGGATATATATATATATATATATATATATATATATATATATATATATATATATATATATTTTATATGTCAAAGGGTTATATGTATGTATGTATACAAATACATGTAAACCTTAGCAGAAATCTAGATGGCATTTTCGCACCATACTTAAAGCGACCGTAATTTTCTGTCATCGTGATGAAGAAGCCAGGCTTAACGGTGGTAGATGATTGGTCGGAACGGAAGGAAGCTATCTAATGAGGAGGTCCAATTAGGAGAGAGCTCTGGAGGCGATCCAGGCCTGGACAAAGAGCCCCCTCTACTCACTCCAGCACTCCCTTCCAGTCTCCCCTCCCAGCCCTTTTATCATCGTATTACCGATGTCAGCGCCTGTTTTAAATATCTGGCTCTTAAATGAACCTTTTCAACATCGCTACTCGACCTGAACTCTGGCCAATCTGGTTTGTCGTCTCTCTTAAAATATGTAACTTTTCGTTGTATTTTTTTATTTCCTCAATATACCAGACACGGAAAATTTAAGAAATTTTTTTTTTTTTAATAGTTAAAGTACATTGCTACTCACTTAGGAAAATACAGTTCAATCATGACAAATCATAATATGTAACTTTCACACTTCGACGAGACACGTGTTCACCAGTTTATATCGGTAACCACCAAATTCCTCAGACGGACACAGTACGTTACCTTGGACTAATATTCGACGGAAGGATGACCTGTCACGTCAAAAGGAAAAGTAATATTCTAAACAAACGACTGAAATTTCCGTACTCTTTTTTTCCAAATCATCAAAAATAAAAATCTTGCAGAAACTAAATAAAAACTTAAACCCAAGAGGACGTACGCCTCACAGATTTACTGTTCAGAAAAAATGACTCACTTACAAAAGCTGTATTCTTTTCAATTCAAAATTTTAAGACTGATAACAGATACCCCTTGGTATACAACAAAACTCTACATACCAATTTACAACAATAAACTATGGACCAGCACAAACATACTCTTTATTCCCGTTTCTATAGCTACATTCACGGACATCACAACAGACTGATAGACGATATGGCTACGGATGACCATAAGGAGAAGGCTGAAAAAGAGCTGAATGAGAGATCTCCTCTCTTGAATTGAAGGACTAATTCAAGACCGCGAAGAAGTGCTGCTGGATACTATCCTTCCTCATGTATATCATGACATATATCTATTATATACATACTCATTTGCTTATTGTCAATCTTATGTTAGACAGGTGCGAATATATAGTTCAAAGATAAAAAAAAAAAAAAAAAAAAAAAAATCTACTTAAATTGTATAACAATTGTGTTAAGATAATGGACGTGACCCTAAATTTTAAAAATTGGATTTTTGTATCATCCAACTCTTTTGCAGTCATTCAAATGCATTTTTAAAGTCATCAAACTCTTCGACAACATTGTAAAAACGCCATTTTACCTTTAACATCATCGATCGATATTGTCAATGAAGCATTTGAACAGAGTTACTGACTATATTGCTGGGCACTATAGCAAAAACTATATGCAACCTATGCCGCTCAGACTTTTGACAAAATCTAATCTTTAATCTCTAGATCGAACTATCTCATCCTTCAATCTTTCCTCTTCGAAAGATCTTAATCAGTCTCAGGCAGGGCTTGGAAATTTCTTCAATTCGTCCAACTTGACGGGAGTGCCTCTAGGTTCAATACTGCCTTTACTATACATCACTATTATATATTATGACGGTAGTATAGATCCCTTTTCCGGCTCTCAGGAGCGATGGATTTTTATGAGTGAGGTATCAAAAGAAAGGGAATTTCACGTAGAAGTGACGAATCCTGATTTTGTTTCTTAAATTCTTACAAGGGCTTAAATAAAAGTGATGAAAAAACTGGGAGGTTTCAAAGCTTTGACGACTGAGAGTCGGCGGATCGAGACGAGATAAGTTGGTTTTTAAAGATTTTGACGCGGGCATCACGATCACATACATTCCCACGGAACGTATTGGTCAAGCATTTTAAAGTCCAAAAACACACCGTTTTTGAGATAACGCACGATTATAGGTCCTGTGCCATCTTCCGTACGTGCCGTTGTCATGGCAACTTTATATTAATTTGAATCTGTTTACAAAAACTTTTAATGAGTGGGAAATTATATATTGTTTCCCATGTCCAACCGTAAATATAAATACTACACATAGAAAATGGTATAGCTGAATCTTATTGCTAAATTGAAGAGATGTTTTCCAGTGGGATTAGCTAATTACTTATTAAGTATGAACTGTAACTTCAACATAGTTATTACAAACTATGTAGCTTCACCAAATGTGTGTGTTGAATAAACTTTTTTGTTAATATTATATTGTGTAAACGAATAAATATGTTTCCCTAATATCGCTTATGCTTCTAATGTATTAGGATTGATATCTAATGCGAGAGTTCTCGCTCGGGTAGACCAGTTATATATGACGATATACCCGATAAGAATGGGTCATTGACTGCTACTTACACTACGATATAACGATTCTCACAAAACATAAAGGTCTTACACAGGCCTCATTAAATTTCCAACGTCACTTACATAAATTATACGATTGGTACAAACCAAAGATAATTCGACACAATCAAGAAAAATCGAAACACATCACATTTAATATTTAAAGAAATACTTATCCTTCCCCATGCCTCACATGTTATTACTCCTTACATCATAATGCCATTTGCTCATTGTCAACTTGAAATTTTTTTTTTTAAACTCTCACCTGAGAAATTATTTTTAAAATACTGTTACGAATGTTATAGAAGTGCCACGGGAGGGATTTTCCATCCCAAGGACTATTAATTATTATATACTAAATTAATATGTGAATGATTAATATGACAGCTTGCATTGACGAAGTAAAATTATATAAATGTCGGACAATAGGGAGAGAATCATGTAATTTAAAGGTAATAAAACATTATTTAAAATAGTAACTAAATATATTGTAAATTAAGGTATTAATATTTGTGTAATTAATAGTTGATGTTGTATTGTAGAAAGCATATATCCTGATTAATTAATTATAATATATTAACTTCCCTATTAATTAGAAATTAGTTTTATAGTATATTATAGGGCAATATATGATTTCCATGTATTCTCTTCTGCTTTATTTCATTGACGTTTCGGGGAAATATTTTCTCATCATCAGAATAATTTTTTTCTCAGCTTATGTTTCTCTCTTATTAATGTATTATTTATTTAGACTTATTTATTAGGGCCTACCAGAATAAATTTGTCTACAGTTATTCTATATATTCACTATCAGCTGTACATAAATTTTCTATTGATATAACTTAGAAATAGACGGACACGGGGCAGGCTATACAGCACCCGCAATACTTAACGATTGTGAAGGTTGAGTGAGTCTAAGCGTTAAACCCGAAGGGATGCACCAATTAGGTTTTATTATTATTATATACATTATATATATATATATATACATTATATATATATATATATATATATATATATATATATATATATATATATATATATATATATATATATAATAGACTAATAAAAGACTATTAACGCATTAAATACTTTTGGTCATGCTGATGCTTGTTGATGATTATATATATATATATATATATATATATATATATATATATATATATAATCATCAACAAGCATCAGCATGACCAAAAGTATTCAATGCGTTAATAGTCTTTTATTAGTCTATTATATATATATATATATATATATATATATATATATATATATATATATATATATATATATATATATATATATATAATAGACTAATAAAAGACTATTAATGCATTGAATACTTTTGGTCATGCTGATGCTTGTTGATGATTTTTTTTTTGTTATCAATGATAAAGAGATGTAAGGTAATAGAAATACAAACGATAGCGGTTCCGAGTGGTGACTGAACTTGTTATATTTTATTGTGTCCGTTACTTATCGGTACCAGTGACTAAAGTAGCAGATTGGTACATACCAACCCATCTCTAATTGTTTATAAGATTTTATTTAAAAAAAATCAGATTTATTAATTATGATTTCGTTTCAGGTATTGAGAGAAAAACAAGATGAAAATTCGTAGAAATGGACTAGATATATGTTTTATTGATTTAAAGTGAAGTGTAATTTACATAAATAAATGCAAGGTGAAAATATTTCACCACAAGTTCTTATATTCAGATGCCACGTTTCGGTCTTTAAGCCGTCCTCAGGCATCTCTGAAAAGGCACTTATTTAGTTTATTTACAACATAGCAAACTGTTTTTAATATATTTATACAGTTTGCTATGTTGTAAATAAACGAAGTAAGGGCCTTTTCAGAGATATCTGAGGATGGATTAAAGACCGAAACGTAGCATCTAAATAAAATAATTTGTGGTGAAATATTTTCACCCTGCATTTATTTATGTGTACTAGATATTTTAAATTTCTTTAAAAGGGTTGTTTATATAAATCTGATCACTCATTGTAAGCGAAGTTACCGTCTTGCGTAATATTGGATATTTTTTTTATGTATTTCTTAACATAATAAGAATTTCGGCAGAAAAATCCGAGGCAGTTTGTTATAATAACGTAAATCTCGATTCAGTTCTTCTTTCGTTAAAAAGTGTAATCGTAATGTTAGAGCTATAAAGTAGCCAGCCTTGAAGAAGAAAATTAATTTGTTTATATGAAAATATGGCCATTGCTACTTTGTACTCATCTAGTACTGTATTTCTTCGACCTTTTACAATCCAGTGTTAAAGAAAGAACAACAAAAAAAACACAGAATCCCATGCCAACTCCATCTTTTGAAACAGATTCACTATCTCAGTTTTTCCAAAGCGTGGTACGCGAGGAGTTTGGTGGGAGTACGCGCTGAACCGGGCTTTGAACGTAAAACAATTATAAAAAAAAAATCGTTACTTGTTAGTATTATGTATTTGTAGATTTAATATCTATCTGAAGTTAGTTTTTCAACATTTGTAGGCATTGAGTCGAAAAAAAGGAAGATACTTTTGGATATGGAACCACTTCTGATATTCAAATTAAAAATCAAGAAACCAATTTATGATGATAGTCGTCTCAATATAATAAAGTTCATCCTTCTCATTGATCTTAATATTTCTATGTGTAATATAACTTTTAATTATATTTTATTATACATATAAATCACACGTTCGTAAAAAAATCAAAGCTGTGCGAATTAAAACCTACCGGCTTAATCATTTGTTCTCTGCCTCACGCCTATTGCGTGTAATATGGCGCACCATTATTTTCCCACGTTTCTAAGTCGACAGAAAAGCTTCTGCAATCATTTCAGAATCGAGTGTTACGAAAAATAGTAAAGGAGACTTCACTGCAAAGGGCGAAAACATCGAGGCTGCATGAGGAATTGAAAATGTCAAGGGTTAAGGAATTCCTAACAGACAGAAATAAAAAGTTTTACGAATCATTATTACAAATAACAAACCCCATATTCAGAGACCTCATGCCCTCTGGAGTACACCAGCGTTGGCAACAACTATTTTGAAGATTGAAATTTCGTTTTAGTATTGGTTTGGTAAGATCGACCCAAAATGAAAGGTGAGCCCCATCGCCTAAGTAATAATTGGAAATTATGAAACATTAATAATAGCTTAAGATGTAAATAGAACTCCTTAAAATGCATATCTGCAGGAAAAGGGGAATCTCCAGCAAATATATAGTTCAGAAACGTACAATAAGGAGATATGAAATATATATATATATATATATATATATATATATATATATATATATATATATATATGTTATACATAAACTTTCTTTTTTTTTTTATGTTACATTCAATTACAAGATTTTTTATTTCAATTTTTTTTTTTTTTTTGACGCGGCATACTTAGTGTTACGGCAATTGTAGAAGAGGTTATATAATCATAAAAAATGCGGCACTTTTCTTTGGTTCAAAGTATGGTTTAAGCTCATCTTTAATTAAATACGAAGATATTTTCATCGATTCCTTTATTCAAGAGTTTTGTTTGTTATAATTTTTTTTTTTCAAATTGTATTTAATTTTAAGTTGTTGTTTTATAAATCTTGAAGTAGCTCGTCCTTACCTTTAAACAGGATTCGATAAATTCTTCTAAGGTGATGACGCCGTCTTGATTGATGTCCAGCTTCCTGAAGACGTGGTCCAATTGATCCCTCGCCTTTCTTTCCTCTTCAACCTGAAATAAGATACATTACTGAGTTTCTCACTTCACTAGTGAATATACTAAACATACATATAAAATATAATATACACATATGCATATAATTTACAAGTTTTAAAATCTACCCAATCATTTCACAGATCTATTTTATAAATCGATTTTAATTTATAAATGAGGAAGCTATGTAAATTTTAAATAATCTAAAATAAGTTTTTTTATATGATCATTACTGGACTTTCCCAGGCCAATTGTGTATCAGTTGACATCCGCACGATGGCATAGAAGGATCAATCTAATTCCAAAAAAGCGGACTATACGAACTAAATTGTAATGATTGTGCAGCCAAATACACGGGAAAACTGGCAGATCGCTAAATCAGAGATTAAAGGAACATATACCTGCATATAATAATAAGACAGATATTTCCAACTTTGCAATTCATTTAAATGAAAAAAATCATAAATTCATCAAAGACTTAGGAGTTAAATTAATACATCACGTTGAAAACTGTTTCAAATTAAATATATATAAAGCACTTGAAATAATAAAATTGTTCAAATCCAATCCAGATTTTTGCTTAAACTACAAAATAAATAGCTCCTAGCCCAATCTTAAATTTATTCCCATCTATAACTGAAAACACAATTACTCACCGGTATTACTGGAAAAACACTGACCCTTAAACCGTTTACCTATAAACATCCTGCCTACCTTTCGTTCATTGTTAGTTCAATGCAAGAAGAAACCAGTACAAACTTTTCTGTTTGATATAATCCATTTTAACCTTGGTGAGTATGTATTTGATTTCTTGTCTTAATTAAATTCATTATTCATAAATGTTTTATAATACTGATTTATATTAATCTAATTTAATATGTATAATAATACCAAACTATATTTTGAATTTTTTGTGTGTTTTTAGAACTAAGGATGAATGTATAACATTCGAAACTAGTTTTCAATAAAACAAATTCATAGAAGTGGAAAATAATTTATCAATCCCTAACCAATTGTAAATAGTGTATATAAGTATGCCTGCGTTTAAGATGTTACGTTTATTTTATTTCATTTAAGTTTATTTATTATTTCTTTATATTTAGTTTATTATTTATTGTACAATTATTTCATTTTTTTTCTTTTTTTTGTAAATATGGTATGAATAATTTCTTTGATTGCTATTACCATTGTTCTTGCTGAGACATAATGTAATATTACTCAATAAATAAATTGAAAAAAATATAGGTACTTTGCCGAAATCTGACAATATCTTAAGAAAGTTACGAAGAAATTTACTGACATATGTAAATACTGTGAAATTTTTTTTCAATATTAACAAGTTTGCCGAAAATAAGTGATTAAGACATATAAATGGAAAGATTTTTGCTTTCTCATTTTTTTTTATTAACCGACCATGTCGATCCCATGTTAAACTTACGAATTTAAAATTTTGTTGTCTTTGTTATTTTTGGATAGCATTTCAACCTGCAGTTAAGTTACGAATCTGTTATGTCATTAGAAGGTGATGAAATCGCAATTGCATTTTTACGAATAACGTCTTTAAGTTTTCAGTTTCCATTTTAAAGTAACGAATTTGTGTATTATTATAAACGTAAAACAATAATTACACATAAGATAAAAGAAAACAACACCAACAAAAAAAAATTTAAATTATGGCAATCAGCCCTTGTACACAGAATAATGTAACAGTTTTTTTTGCTCTCCTGAAAACTAGTGATTTTTACATTCGGAAGTTTGCCATGGGAACGATGATATGACCGATTATATAGACTGTTCAATAGAACATCTCATCTTTCAATTTATAACAATCTAATAATTTACAGGACGATTCTTGTGGGGGGCAGTAAAATTTGTTGAAGTTGAACTTCAAACGCATGCAGTCCTTTCAGTCTAAAATCCCGAAGGATAGCCAATGCTCCATTCTATGTATCAAACAATAGCCAACATTATGACCTTAACATGCCATTCGTTTTAACCTCATTCCATCCGAATTCTCCAAATTTCGTCATAACCTTACTCATCATTCCAAGCCTTTAGAACGATCCTCATTTAGCTGTAACCATCCTTATAATCCTGCTCAAAGATTGATACAGCAGTGGTCCCAAGACCTTTTGTAAATATGTATTATATGTTTCGATAATGGCCAGTTTCTCTTCTCAAATCCTGGGAGAATCAGTGGTGCCATCCACTACTGGGAGTGGGGGACAAGATCGGTTTAGAGTTAAAGATTTTTTTAAATTTTATTTTCTTTCTATTTATTTTTTTTCTGTAAATATGGTATATATATAAATAAATAAATAAATAAATAATATATATAAAAATAATAAATAAATGAATTGTGACACACAGTGCAAGCATATTTCCTAATGCCCTTAAGTGTGGCATATTGTATTATATATCAATAAAAATAGATTTATTTAAAAAAAATATATATCTTGATCCATTAAAGTTTTCATTAAACAAATATTTATAGTAATATAGAATCATTATTTCTCTATTGAGTTATTCTTTTGTAGACTGATGATGTGAGATTTGTGAATTTTTGGGGGTAATGGGAAGCTGTTGGAATTCCATCGGTCCTAAGCTCTATTACGCCCCGCCAAAATCCAATCACTCCAATCGATCGTGAGTGCGAAAAACTGATGGAGAGAATCGATGGACTCCACAGTTTTGAACAGTTTTAGTCATTAAATATAGTATAGTTGAAATTTATGATTTTTACTGTATGCATTATGTTATAAAATTATTAATATGAATAACTTACAATTTTGTAGATTTTTTCACTATTAATTAATTATGTTAAAAAATAGAAATATTATTTTAAAGGAAATGAACATTGTAGACTGTTAATATTATAAAATAGTTAGTTGACATCCGCATGATGGTATAGAAGGATCAATCTAATTAGGGATTGATAAATTATTTGCCACTTCTATAAATTTGTTTTATTGAAAACTAGTTTCGAATGTTATACATTCATTCTCAGTTCTAACAACACACAAAAAATTCAAAAATAAGCAATTCAAAATATAGTTTGGTATTATTATACATATTAGATTAGATGTAACATAAATCAGTATTATAAAACATTTATGAATTATGAATTTAATTAAGACAAGAAATCAAATACATGTTGGTACTCACCAAGGTTTAAATGGATTATATCAAACAGAAATGTTTGTACTGGTTTCTTCTCGCATTGAACTAACAATGAACGAAAGGTAGGTAGGATGTTTATAGGTAAACGGTTTAAGGGTCAGGGGTTTTCCAGTAATGCCGGTGAATAATTGGTTTTTCGGTTATTGATGGGAATAAATTTAAGATTGGACTATTGGAGATATTTATTTGGTCATTTAAGCAAAAATCTGGATTGGATTTGAAGGATTTTATTATTTCAAGTGCTTCATATATATTTAATTTGAGGCTGTTTTCAACGTGCTATAATAATTTAACTCTTGAGTCTTTTATACTTATTATAAAATAGGTATGCTTTTACACGTTATACGGTCGCATGAATTACTACCTCTCGTTTAAAAATGGAACGATGGATTGGAGTGATCGTCAGTGGGGCTCTTAAAATCTTCTTCACTCCTTACACTCCACTCCATCGTTCCGTTGTTCCATTTGGAGTGATCGTCAGTGGCCGCATTGAGAACATGGCGTTCTCACAAAACTGTCATAAAATCCGTATTTTACACTGTGAAAATCTACTTAAAATCCACGACTGGTTTTAGTGATTCATGAAGCACTTCCATTTCGGCCGATCTCGTCGGAAATTGGGCCTCAACTGTTGACCTTTGGGGTTAGCATTTCCGCAAGGTTGGTCACAGAACCAAGTCAATAACGCTCCAACGGCTAAATAGTTGATTTTCAGTTTAACAGTAACTTCTGGCGCTGCGTTACCTCGAACCTTTGTTCCACTTGAAAATTTGATTTGTTCTCTTCGTTTTATTATATAAAGCTAAAAATGTCCATTGGTTATTCAATTGAACTCAACCATAAATCGAAAAAAAATGTCTGAAGGTATCCTACTATTATATAAAAGGATAGCCTGTTTCGTTTGTAAGGTCAAACCGCAAAAACTATTCAACCAATCTTTACCAAATTTTAACTACACCATCTTCATCGTCACCCGAATGATTAGCTATAATCTACAGATTTTTCTTTAAAATATTATGAAAAAATTTATTAATAAATTGCTAAGAGAAAAAGTGTCCAACTTGTGTACGTGACGTAACCATGACAACTGCACACGCATGGAACCAACAACATATTTCAGTAGAACAGAACTACCGCTTAGACAGCTTGTCGTTATAAACCAGTTCTTTAAAAATGCCTGCGAGAAACGAGATTGAACAACGTTTTATAGATTAATATCTGAAATTAGGGATTGATAAATTATTTGCCATTTCTATAATTTTGCTTTTATTGAAAACTAGTTTCAAATATTTAGGTGCATTTAGACGACCGGATCAGACCAGACCAGATCGGAGAAAACGGGTCGTGTAAACGCTCACACACTACCAGATATGGGCGTGGCTACTTGAACGGGCACCTGCTCTGGTCCTGTCGTCTTAATGCAGCTTTATACATTCATCTCCTGTTCTAAAAACACACAAAAATTCAAAAATGCGCAATTTAAATATAGTTTAATATTATTATGCATATTAAATTATATGCCGTCAAAATACATATGCTTATACATATTAAATTAATTGTAATATAAGTTTGTATTATAAAATATTTATGCATTATGAATTTAATTAAGACAAGACATCAAATATATAATAATTTCAAAAGGTATTTTAAATTGTTTATGAACTGAAGATGAATGTAATAACATTTGAAACTAGTTTTCAATAAAAACAAAATTATAGAAATGGCAAATAATTTATCAATCCCTAATTAGATTGATCCTTCTATACCATCATGTGGATGTCAACTGATAATATCTTAAAGGTTATTTTGTAATTTAGGGTGTTAATGACATTAATAAACTTAAAAAATACG
Organism: Rhaphigaster nebulosa; assembly: GCA_948150685.1. Lineage (NCBI taxonomy): Eukaryota > Metazoa > Arthropoda > Insecta > Hemiptera > Pentatomidae > Rhaphigaster > Rhaphigaster nebulosa. The sequence continues at coordinate 4,589,826 of OX411309.1, forward strand.
GCTTGTTGTAATGTTTATTTTCATTGTATCTAATTATGTTTGTGCAGCTATTGTTTGCTGTAATCTGTTTATTTTTTTTTTACAAAAAAGAAATGGAATAAGTATTACGTTTTGCATTTTTCCCAGTGATTAAAACGTCTTTGGCACGGGTTTCCCCGCGCTGAGGAATTATTAAGAAATAGTTTTATAATTAAATGGAAAAACGAACCTGTAAAAAACTTATTTATCGATGATAAAAGAAACTAATTAAGAACATAGTAATTGTGTGAAAACTGGAAATGTAGCGGGGCTTATCAAGCTGCCAAGGAAGCAGTGTTATCGTCAGTAAAAGTAACCAATATCCTAACATCATCAGATATATGCAGCTATTTAAAAAACAATCCAAGATAGCCTGGGTAGCTTTGGAGTACTACCGAGAGACTCAATAAATTAAAAAAAAAATGAAAAATAAATAAATTCTTGGGAAAGTTCTCACTGCAACGAAAAGTTCTGTGATAATGTCTATTATTTTGCATGCTTAATTTTAAACATCTGTTGTTGTTATCAACTAACCTCATTATCTGTTTTGTTTAAACTCCAAAGTTCTAAATTCGGATATAATGAAAATGAATTGATATGATGGCGGAAAAATTTGTACATAAAAAGTGGACATTTTTCAGAAAATCATTGAGGAGATGAGGCATTTTAAACCTAAAGATTTGCATCTATAAAGCTTTTTATATTGCATATTTATATTATGGTTTAACAATGTAAATAAATGTTTATTTATTTTGGTCATTGCATGCATTATTAATAACCTAAACTTTAGCGACGCATGTTATACTAGTGATCTCATAAATCACCGGTTAGTAACTGTGGTACTCGAAACGGTGATACTTAGTGACAGCAGTATTAATATCGAAAAAATGTTTGATGTCTTAAAATATGGTAGAACAAAAAAAGATAATGATCATAAATAAATTGAAGAAAGACACTAAAGGCCAAGTTTTTGAGTGGTTATAAGCAACATAGCCTAACCTAATCTCGAATACTTGGATGAAAAAAATAGATTTTTTTTTGGTTGTACTGTTTTGGTTGCAGATATAAAACTGTTTTTCTCAGATTCTCTTATAAAATCTTCTGTAATTTTCAATCTGAGAATTTTTCTCTTCTGTTTTCTTGTGTTATGATCATTTCCATAAACAAGGAAATAGCCAAAACACGAGAAAAAGTCTGTTTAAATAAGCCATTATCTGCTTAGAACTTTCTTACACGCGATATGACTTTCACACGTTACCATCGCAGGTATCGTGAAAGGTTGTTAACTCCATTTATTATTGTTTCTATGGGTTTTATATACATACGTTTTTAATTAGGTTATATGGGCCAGAATGTAATCTAGAAACCTAGAATGGCTTTGAAAAGAGGTTAACGTTGGCAGATTAAACCCTCACGAAATGCGATTCACACGAAATGGCGCGGAAAGATAAACTGGAGGAAAGTCTTTAATTAGAGTCGGCTTATTTATCTAGATTCCTTTTTGTTCAAAGAGGATGAAGTTGAAGATCGGGGAGAGAAAAATGCTAGCGTGACGAGCAGATAGCGCTAACTTAGTCCTTGCGTGATCAAAACCTGGGAATACTGTCACACCTAAATTATAATTTTGTGTGGTATCTCTATGGTCTCACCTTCAAGTGTTAAGGCGATAGGGATTTTAGTATTTTTCTTTCAATAATGAACAATATCCGCGATATTTATAGGAATCCTTTGCATTCATTAGAAAATATTTGGTATTCGCTTTTATTTTTTTTTTAAATTAAATTATTTTTAAGCGGCAATTATTACAAAAGTCATTGTGCATTAGTATAGCTTTATTTCAGATTACATATTTTAACACTATTTATTTTATCAATCCCTAATTAGATTGATCCTTCTATACCATCATGCGGATGTCAACTGATAATATATATATATATATACATATATATATATATATATATATATATATATATATATATATATATATATATATATATATATTGTTTTTCTCTTAAAATATTAATTTGCACCTGTTAACAGTATGTCAACAATCAACAAATGAGCTAATAATATTGATACCAATAAAATGTGAGGCATGAGGTAGGATAGTACCCAGCAGTACCTCTTGTTTGGCTCGAATCTCTCACTTTTGATAGTTAAGAAAGGAGATCTCTTATCCAGCACCTTTTAGTCTCCTCCTCGTTAATATTGTCGCCAAGTTTTACGGCGGCAGTGACGATAGACAAGAATACAAGTTGGTTTTGCGGGATTGTATATGCAAATCGCCTGCCAGAGTATAGCTTTGTTTATGTTGTGTATATACTATTTCAATTATCAAATGTGCACTAACACACAATATATCGACTTCGTTTTTTAAAAAAGGCGTAAGTGCCATTTAGCTAACTTTACAAGGAACACATAAAACGATTTTTCCTCAAATAACAGTATATATATATATATATATATATATATATATATATATATATATATATATATATTTTTTTTTTTTTTTTTTTAATCATATACTCCTGTAGCAGGAGTTTATTAACCTGTCAAAACCTTTATAATTACAATATATTTTTAAGGCTTCTAGCACTTGTTTAGGCCAGAGTAACGACTGAGATTCGTTAGTATTTGGTGCTTACGTCATAAATATTCGATTTTGGGGCCTTTTCCGTTTCGAGTACCGCAGTTATTAACCGGTGATTTATGTGATCACTAGTATATCATATGATGCTAGTTAAGGCAATTAATAATGTATGCAATGACCAACAAAAATAAAAATTTATTTACATTGTTAAATCATAAAATAAATATGCAACATAAAAAGGTTTATTAATGAGGAATTTAACCTGAAGATTTGGATCTAGCTTTTTATATTATGTTTTAACAATGCAAATAAATGCCATTGCATACCTTTTTAACAACCTAAACTTTAGCAACATATGTTATTCTAGTAATCACATAAATCACCGGTTAGTAACTGCGGTACTCGAAACGGAAAAGACCCCAATTTTTAGTTCATTTCCAAATTTTTTTCTCGATATACCGTGAGCGGGAATCCATAGAAAGCGGTATTTACGTCCCATAATAAATCGAAACCCAAATTTCGAGTTTTTGGCACTTTAGCCTTTTTCAAATAACGATGCCGATATGTAGTTCATGGAACGGAGCAAAAAAAAAAAAAAATAGAAAATAAACGTAAACATCGGGTAGTTAAGATTTTTTGATACGTTGTTTCGTTTTGGATTGACATTAATAATCTAAATTTGCGTCCTCGGCAGACTACCGGAAGTTTATTTTATTCAAGAAAAACTCTAAAATTTTCTAGAATAAGAGCAGAGTTTAGTTAGTTTAGTAGAATGGCAAAGAAGAGACTCCAAAAAAAAAAAGAAATATATTTATAACGAGTAAACTTCTAAACCATGATATGGCGATAATTCCAGTAAATAAAAACAGATTTCAAGTGACTTATGCGCGATTGTTTATCAGTTATTTTTCGATTTGATATCGTGGCAGTTGTACATAACTTCCTTCTCCTCCGAAACTACATGATGTTAAAAGTGATAGCTTCTGGAGGCAACTCTGTAGTAAATCTAGGACCTGTGTCTGGACTGATTTATCATCTTAATCCTCATTGCTAGAAGATGTGGCGCTAAAGTCCGGAGGAGGGAAATGCCGGGAAATAACGTAAGATCACAATTCGTTATGGTGACATGAATTAAATTCAGCTCAAAATTATATTGTTGAAGCTCTAACCTCTTATAACAATCCTAGATACAAAATTTTAACTATCTACGGCTAACCGTTTTTGAGTTATGCGAGATACACACGTACGAACGTACGTAAAGACGTCACGACGAAACTAGTCAAAATGGATTAAGAGATGATTAAAATGGATATTTCCGTTGAAAACTGAATATTTTCGCAATTTCAATACTTCCTTTACTCTGTACAAGGAAGTAAAAACAGTAAATAAAAAATGAATACAATTATTATTAGCTACTGATAAGTAACCTGTACTTTGTTATGAAATAGGGTCGAGGATGCAGCAGCATATTTGATGAGGAATTTGTCAAATGCAGAATTCTTGTAGGAATGGATATTGAGATTAGAAGGGCGGTTCTACGGAAGTTTATTTTGTTTTGAGCTGAAGAAGAAGAAAGTTATTGTACATTTATTTAAGTTTCCATATTATACAATATCTGAAAGAATCGATATTCATGCGGAAATAAAAACACGTTAAAGGCTAGAAACGTCTGTTAGACATCATCTCATTAACAGATATTTAAACGATTTATCTGTCAGTCCGAACTGATCAGTTATGTGCCCGACGTCAGGTCCGCATACACATTATACCATTCATCGATCGGTCGTTCAGTTTTGTATGCTGAGGCACACTCCTACTTCCTGCTTTATACCTCATTGTAAGTCCCAGTCGGTGCCTGCAACTGAATGTATATTTTATGTTGTGTTGTATTTTGTATTACCTACGCATGGATTAGATGGAAGCAAGAAACAAACATGCCAATTCCTAAATAATTAGATAAATTATTTTCACCAATCCGCAATTGTTTATCTCTATGAAAACCTGTATTTTTTTTCATAGGAATCTTATGATTGAATTAACAGGCATTTTTCCATTTATCAAAAACTGTTCAGCAGTTAAGAAGAACGAGAGGGCTTTAGAAATGTAGAACCAGAACAATGGCAGAAAAAAATATTTTTTTTTAATACTATTAATAATAATGATAATAAAAAAAAATCTTTACTACAACCCGTGAAGGGTCTTGGGTTCAGTACTTGGTAAGGACCGTACTGTTTCTAAGCCAACGGTTGTGCATGGAGGTCATTAGGCCGAGATCACCCTCAACCGCCAAGTTTTGCCACCTATTAAAGGACTATTTACCTATTCACCCCTCTTCCCATCCTCCAGGGTCGATCCACGACTGAATACAAAATAAAATAGGACAACTCTAGATCCCAGAAGCAGTAACAGAGGATCTGCTCACCTGTTGATGGAATCCTAGAGTGTCTACGTTTCTTATCTTGCGGGTGTAGTTCTAGTATACCTTACAATTTTCCAATAATATTATTATATAATTTAAATTTCTAGTTATTTCAAACTTTCATAAAATCATAACTATAAAAGTTGACATCCGCATGATGGTATAGAAGGATCAATCTAATTAGAGATACATAAATGGAGATACATAGTGTATGTCATACTTTAAACTATTAAATTAATTTTGCTAAAAGTCATTATACAAACTGGGTTTTAAATAGGGATTGATAAATTATTTGTCACTTCTATAATATTGTTTTATTGAAAACTAGTTTCGAATGTTATACATTCATCCTCAGTTCTAAAAACACACAAAATATTCAAAATACAGTTTGGCATTATTAAACATATTAAATTAGATTAATATAAATCATTATTATAAAACATTTATGAATTATGAATTTAATTAAGACAAGAAATCAAATATATGTTGGTACTCACCAAGGTTAAAATGGATTATATCCAACAGAAGAGTTTGTACTGGTTTCTTCTCGCATTGTACTAACAGTGAACGAAAGGTAGGTGGGATGGTTTTAGATAAACGGTTTAAGGGTCAGGGTTTTTCCAGTAATGCCGGTGAGTAATTGTTTTTTCTGTTATAGATGGTAATAAATTTAAGACCTAAATTAATACACTAAAAAAGAAAGACCTAACACCACTATCAGGTCGAACCTCAATATTAAACCAGCCAATGATGTAAAAGAGGAAAATCGACTGAAATGGCTTGGACAGCTTTTACTAATGAAACATAGCGAAATTTTTAGTCGAAACAGATGGGAAAAGAGGAAAAGGAAGACCGAGAACTAAATGGGAAGATGAAGTAAAGAAAGACTTCAGTGGAATAAAAGAAGGGAACTACTGGAAGACCGGCAGAGCTGGAGTGGGTTCTCTAGACTTCTTAAGAGGTTAAATTAGGATTAAGGATTAAGTAATGAAGACGTTAGATTTTTTCTTAAAATATTTTACGAACCGAAATTATTCCGGTTACTCTTACCCTACGATATTTAGTCAATATTCGTCAGCCAATTTAACCATGACTTATATGTTTTATAAATTTTATCCGTTCTTATAATTTTTAATCTTTTAATAATGAATTACGAATAAATTGAATGAAATGTGTAGTGTAGAAATTTCTTAGCTATGACAATGCACTTAGAGATTTAGTATGCTTTTATTACATTGTTGAAAGCTGTATATAATATAATTATATAATAACACTCTTTAGTGCGTCTGACCGTGTCCGTCGTTTATACCCTCTAAACCCGCACAACTGTTCTGTATTTCGGGTACAGTATTGGCTTCCCGTATCTATTTATAATTTATATCAATAGAAAATCTATGAATATCTGAGAGTGAATAGAGGAAATACTTGTAGACAACTTTATTGTGGGTAAATAAATTAATAAAAACTAAATCAATAATAAATTAAGTTTAAATTAATAAATACAAAATAAATTGAATGAAATGATATTTTTTTTTCTTGGTCTTGTTGGTTTTCGCTGTTTATTTGACTGTGAATCATTTTAATTTAACTGTAGACCCTCGCTAATCCGAACTAATTAAAACCAAGGGGGTTCGGTTTGACCCTAGGATGACCTGGGGTCCACACGTCAAAATGAAAAGTAAGACTCTAAACAAACGACTGAAATTATTGTACTCTCTTTTTTTCCAAATCTTCAGAACTAAAAATCAGGCAAAAACTGAATACATACACATACCTACTTAAACCCATTTGGACTTACGCCTCACAGATTTACGGTTCAGCAAAAAATACACACAAAAACTGCAATCTTTTCGATCCAAAATTTTAAGACTGATAGCTGAAGCTCATTGGTACGTAAACAACAAAACTCTACATACCGACTTACAACAACCAATTATCTACCAAGACATACGTACTCTGTATTCCCATTTTTATAATAACCTTCACTTACATCACAATAGACTATGGCTGGTATGACCATTAGGGGAAGGTTAAAAAGGAGCTGGATGAGAGATCTCCTTTCCTGAATTACAGAACTAATTCAAGACCGCGAAGAGGTGCTGCTGGGTACGATCCTTCCTCATGCCTATCATGCCACTTATATTCATAGCATTTGCTTATTGTCACTCGTTTGTTAGACAGGTGCGAATATATAATTGAAAGATTGAAAGAAAATTTTTTTAGAAAAAGTTAATCATTGTTAAGAAATTTATTTGTTTACTATTTTTTTTTTTAAATTGTCTGAAATTTTCGTTTGGAGGGGAGTTGAAAGTATCTTTTTCATGACCTCTGACCAAAAACTCATGACTAATAATATTTTTGAATAACATTAACCACTCATTGTGTTATCAATAATTTTCTTTACTGAAGATCAGGTTAATGAAAAGGTAAATTGATATCCACCGATAAAGAAATTGAGAAAATAAATATTCTTCCAAATTTGTATAGCTTATTTTTATTTTAAATAAAAGGAGTTGCTATTTTTAACTAAATATTTTTAAGCCTAACAGTATGTAAGTTATTTATAATGCTTACGATTCTATTTAATGTGTGTGTTTTTTTTGTTTTTTTTTATGCTTCTTGTAAAATATTCAAAAATCAATGTTTTTTTTGTTATTTTAATTTTATTTTGGATTAACGAGGGTCAACTTTGAAAGGATTTATAAATAATTCTGTTTTAATTTTATTTAAAATCAAATATATATATATATATATATATATATATATATATATATATATATATATATATATATATATATATATATCTTAAATCCAGTTCCAATTTTTGTGATATCAATTTATAAACCTTAAATAAAAACCAGCTATTTTTTGCTCTATTTTCCGTTCTTGCCGAACCCAAAATAGATTATTAGTTCCAATCTGCCAGCAACTACGTTACTGTTTAAACAACGTCAGAAAACAACGTGAACTGAGTTCCTTTTTATATACATTTCTAATGTAAATTGTTTTTTGATTTGACATAAACTTTCCTGTTTTGCTGTTCGTAAATAGTTGCCATGTGTAAATCTGTAGGAAGAATTATGTTGCTGGAAGTATTATGATTGATTGCTGGAAACGTTTTCGACTTTCTGGTCTTTATGTAAATATTTGTCTAGTTCTGAATATGCTAGTTTTATTTACTTACTGAAATATTTGTTTTGAAGTAGTGATTCAACAATTCTCATTTTAGTTCCTATACCTCTGCTCGTGTATTTAATTTCAATATATGTAACGCGCAATTCTTTAATTTTGTTTTATTATTTTCAAAAATGAAACTTTGTAATCGAGCAACAATAAGAAATACAATCTCTCTTAAAATTCGACGTATTATGTTTTAAGACATGTAAAATCCACAACTCGAATAATATAAATCCGTCCCTCCGCCGTCCATGGCTTTTCTCCGAGACTACTGGACCGATTGTTTTTAGATTTGGCACCGAAGTCACATGTCGTTCCAGAATGATCCTCGAAACTCGACTTTTTATCATCCGCCATTTCGTTTCAAAATTCAAATTGAGGAAATATATAACAGTATTTTGGAATCATTAAAACATAGGTTTAAAAAAAAAATCCGAATTTATATTCTATTATACAGGTAACTATTGTGAAATTATAAAGTTAAGTAATAGTGTAATAATTTGCAGCGTCTTTACTCTTACAGCCGACCAAGACGCAGAGATAGATAATGTTTATTTATTTTTGTAATTATTTTGATTAGTACTTTATACTATATACTATATTATACTTAGTATAGTATATACTTTCAGTCATTGAAACAAGAGTAACTTTTTTTAAATTATTTTTTTTTAATTTTTTTATGACTCCTTTTTAGGTTTCTGAATACTTGATTCCCTTTTTCTGCATATATGCATTTTAAGGAGCTCTATAATACATCTTCTATTTTTATAATTACTAATTATTAGGGATTGGTAAATTATTTGCCACTTCTATAAATTTGTTTTATTAAAAACTAATTTCGAATGTTATGCATTCATCTTCAGTTTTAAGAACACACAAAAAAATTAAAAAATAAGCAATTCAAAATATAGTTGGTATTATTATACATATTAAATTAATTAATATAAATCAGTATATAAAACATTTATGAATTATGAATTTAATTAAGACAAGAAATCAAATACATGTCGGTACTCACCAAGGTTTAAATGGATTATATCAAACAGAAAAGTTTGTACTGGTTTCTTCTCGCATTGTACTAACAATGAACGAGAAGTAGGCAGGATGTTTTTAGGTTAACGGTTTAAGGGAGAGAGGGGCATTAACCAGTAATGCCGGTGAGTAATTGTTTTTTCTGTTATAGATGGGAATAATTTAAGATTGGACTATTGGAGATATTTATTTGGTCATTTAAGCAAAAATCTGGATTGGATTTGAAGGAATTTATTATTTCAAGTGCTTCATATATATTTAATTTGTAACTTTTTTCAACGTGATGTATTAATTTAACTCCTGTGTCTTTTCATTTAAATTTTTAAAATTGAATTTAAATTTAAATTAATCTAATTTAATAGGTATAATAATACCAACTATATTTTGAATTGCTTATTTTTGAATTGTTTGTGTGTTCTTAGAACTGAGGATGGATGTATAACATTCTAAACTAGTTTTCAAAAAAACAAATTTAGATAAGTGGCAAATAATTTATCAATCCCTAATTAGATTGATCCTTCTATACCATCATGCGGATGTCAACTGATTACTAATTATTATTTAGGCGATGGGGCTCACCTTTCATTTGATGTCGATCTTACCATCTAAAACTAAATTTTTAGTTTCGAATAATTGTTGCCAACGCTGGTGTACTCGAGGTGGTATAAGCTCACTGAATATGGGGTTCCTTATTTGTTTTATAGCTCCGTAAATTTCTTTATTTCTCTCGGGTAGGAATTCCGCAACTGTTAGCATTTTCAATTCCTCATGGAGTCTCGTCGTTTTCATTCTTTACGATGAAGTTCCGTTTACTATTCTTGCCTCTAGGTGTAAAGAAGTTCTATAATATTCTAGTTCCTTTTTATACTCTATTTTGAAATTATTGTAAAATCTTTTATGTCGACTAAGCAACGTTTGAAAATACTGGACGCCTTACAATAGGGTGAGATATAAAATAGTTTAATAATTAAAGCTTTTAAGCGAGAAGCCTATCAGGCAGATAATAAATGATAAAGCCGGTATGTTTTAATTCGTACAGTTTTGATTTTTTTTTTTACGAAAGTGTGCCGAAAACCTTAAATGGCTTACAAACGTTATTCCAAGATGAACGATTCCTTTATATAGTTTGTTTACGCAATTATTTATTTTAAACTGTAATGTTTAAGTTAACAATATTTCCATTTAACAATTTAAATGGTATATATATATATATATATATATATATATATATATATATATATATATATATATATATCTAGCTTCATGAAATTCTGAAGAATAAATCTGGATCCAACAAAGCAGTTCCAAACAACTTTGCCTTGAAAGAATTACCGCGAAAAACTGGAAGATAAATATGTTTATTGCGGCAACCAACTTTTAATCTGGTGGTGTTTTGTCCTTCTGAGTTGGATTTCAAACTTCCAAGGACTCTGTTGATGCATAGTGTCCAAAAAAGTTTCTTGTTTCTTTGATGGACTTCGGAAAAATGAATGAAATAAATAACATATTCATGATGTTCCTCAATTTAATTTAAAACATTTCATTAATATTGCAATAGTTAGCATTACATTTAAGTTAATTTAGGTCTTAGATTTTTTTGTTACATCTAATTTTTTTTTCACCGCTATGGTAGATTTTCGCAGGTACCAACGGCTGGCAGTTGACTATTGATTTAAGGGAATAGAATTGGGAATATTTCATTTGAACTGCTTGACAGTCCAGAATATGACCTCGTATCTATATTTCTGCGTCTTGACCGCTTCAGGAGTCAGATGTTTGGGAGTAGGGCGGTTCTGGGTTACGTTATCATGCCAACGGTTCCTATATTACCTTTATTTATTTTTTCGTCATGGGAGGCAAAATTAGATAAAGTATTGTCATTAATTTAAACAAAACCATAGCCAATCAATTTTGTAGGATTGAAGTAACAACCGTATTCATTAAATTCTTAGATGTTATACATTCAAATATAAATCTAACTAACATTAAATAATGAAAGGAATTTTCATCTTAAATAAATATTCAAATTCAAATATTGAAAAATCAAAAAAAAATTTAAAATTAAAGTACGGATTTACTGATTACATAATGATAAAACATTATCTGTAGTCATTTCATCACAATTGCATAAGATAAATAGTATATTTATTTCTGAAATAATCGTACGAATAACATTCCTATATATATATATATATATATATATATATATATATATATATAGTCATTATTATACAACCATAGTAATAAATTTAAAATCCGAGGTACACCTTCAATTCCTCTGTTTTCTATTCACGATAGTAAAAGAAACCATCATTCTGTAGAAGTTGGATATTAATATGTAGGTTAGTGGTGCATTTGCACCATTTGGTTAGCACTTTATACAAACATGACCAAGCCTTATTATTGAACAAAGACAAAATGAGGTGTGTTGATTAAATAATATCACTATTCCACCACTGCGTGTATTTCTGCTCTTGCGATATAAAAGAAAACCATTAAATTTAGTCCTAACATTTGTATTTACCAATATTTTAAACTAGGATGTTTTGTACGAGAAGAGTAGGCCGTTGCGTTGAGCAGTTTAAACAAAATATACCAACAACGGCAACGGAAACAGTTAGCGGTAACGGTTGGCAATCGCTGCCAGCCGTAACCGTGGGTAGTATCAGCGAAAGTCTATCTTTGGAGGACCAACTGCTATATAATTAACATAACCATAATAAAAAGTACATTGCTTTGTTATTGATTGATTTCGGTTTTGGCGTGATTCGAAAGGTTTGTAGGCAACGATTAGTTGTGGTATTGGCTTCACACTTTCGTGCTCGTTAAAATTTATTCTTATCACATTATAAATTAATGAAGTTTAAATAAACTATATGAATAGTAATTTGGAAAACCAGTAGGCATTTTTGTAATTAAGATTTTCAAAATCCATATTACTAGAAGTTCTATGAACAATAGAACATGCGAAAAGATCTAAAATCTTCTCTTTATTCCAACTTATTAAGATTTAGCCAATGTTGTCATTCATTGAAAAGCTAAACTGTTACTAGAGATACCGAATATCGTTATTTGTCTCTCGAGGTTATAACTTTTTTTTCTCCCTATTCATAATATATATGATCGTACGTATTTTACATCCGTTTATTCTAACCACAACGCATATCTGCTCAATATGATTTTGACTTTTCATAAACCTCTTTCGTCTCAGTTTGCATCCTCTTGTAATATCGACGAGATCTGTAACATAATTGCAAATATCACCAAATTTATCGTCAGGATTCGATATGATTCGAGCAAGAGATATCAAAGAAAAATTCGCAATTAATCACTGAATCCATTGTACAATTGATCAATTTTTCATCCAAAAAAAGTATTTTGTCTCCTCACAATTATTATGGCCATCTAATTTTGTTTTCCCGTCATCATCTTTGCCATTGCGTAAAAAAAAAAAAGCTTAAATGCGCTTAAAATCGCTTTAAATACCTTCATGTAATATTTTTTCTTTGTTTCATAAATACGCATTTGGTCATGGATTAGCAAAATTTCATCAACTACAGCACCTATAAATAGGTCCGTAGTCTATTATCCAACTTTATATATATATATTCGTTCCTCGATCCTCTGGAATTCCCTTCATCTTGAGCGTATTCCCTTCCTCCGTACTTTCAAATCCCTTCTTTTTTCATACCTCCTCCACAAACAAAAAGACACTGAAGATTGAGTATAACCCAGGTTATAATTAAATTTTAATTTCATAAAATATGGATAACCATATAGTGTGGACCTGAATACAATATATGTATATATTATTTATGTGTATGTATTTTCATAAATATGTAATTGTAATTATTGTAATTACTATTATTACAATTTATTTGTATAGTTAATTATGTTTGTTTTTATTTTATTGAAAATATGTTAGAAAGTATATTTTTACTTCTGTATAAAGTATTACTTAATTTATTGTTTTTTGCTTTTTTGTATTTTTGTATTTTTTCAGTTTTTTTTTTCTTTTCTGTTGTTTGTACTTTTTAACGATAACAATTTTTATTTTTTCTCATTTTTATAATACCGTGCTCAGAATAGTCTTATGCATTCATTATGTAAATTTAAGTTATTCAAGGGGACATTAGTCCCACAATAAAGTTAAATTTTCTATTCTGTTCTATTCAATATGTATATATATATATATATATATATATATATATATATATATATATATATATATATATATATATATATAATTACAAATCACTACATTAGGCCTCCGGTTACTATTATGATATCTGTTACTAAAAGCAACAGCTGGGCAAGGTTTAACCATGCCGAAAGTAATAATAACCAAAACAAAATATCATAGCATATCCACCATGATGCTGCTCCTCTAGTTTGCAATGTCACGCTGTGACTATTACGGTAGGCTAATTCCCTCGGAATGGATCCGGACTACTACAAAAAAACAAGACAGTCCTCTCCCGTCTTGAATTTTTGACAAATTTGCTCGTAATTCATAACAGTAATCACTGAACTCATATGCACCGAATATTTTCCTATAAAATAACCTGTGTCTTATTTATCATTAATAAAAACGGTTATCTGAAATGGGTAACCGATATCATAATAGTAACCGGAGGCCTGGAAACAGAATAGACCCCATTATTATACTATCTTCGGAGGTCCTGGAAACATTATTATTAGACACCTCGGAGATCATAGAGAAAATACCTGAAAGACAGTGACAATGAAAATAATAGTAATGAACTAGGGAATTTATATGTTTGCAACTGAAGGAAGAATATCTATTCGACAACAAATAAGTAACATAATATATCACTTACATTTATGAATAATGTTATATGTAACATAATTAGGACCATGGAGATGGGGAAAATGGGGCACCGGTTTTAACTCGTTGAATATTTATTGTTGGAGCATTTCAATTTCATTACCAATCCTCTTGTGTATTTAATTACAATTAATTTCTTAAAGAAGCTGTAGCTCCGTATCATGCTTGTAAAATGGTAAAATACAAGAATATTTGATGTGCTGGCAAGATAAAAAGAGGTCTCTGGAGAAGCTATTATTCAGGAATATATCCGCTAGGGTAGGGGCGTTCGCTCCTTTCAGGACATGTAAAGGAAAAAGGAGAAATATAAAAACCACCAGGACTCAGCAAGGAACGAGCCTTTAAAGTTGAGTGTAGCTACACGAAGTTACGTCCATCTTCTGCATATGTAAAGTCAGCGACGTCTGCTAGAGCTATGGCTAGGAACAAGCCTACAGCTCTAGGGCGATCGAATAAATTTTACTGTCGAAGTTTTTATCTCCGAACATGGTTTTATTTAAAAGATATCATTAAGTTGACTGTGTTAGAAAGAATTGAACTATTTTTGAAAAGTATATCATTATTAAATATAAAATTTATACAATGTAAATATTTTTGTTCTAAATTTGTAATATTTAAACAATAAGATCGGTTGAAGCTTTTGCCACTACATGAGCTCTCCAATTATCAGGTATAGCCAAAGAAATAAATCTAGTTGGTACTAGGGTTTATCATGAACATTTGCTGAAATATAAGGGTTGTTATATGTAGAATTATAGATTTTGTTGTGTAGAAATTTCTTAGCTATGACTGTGCGCTTAGAAATTTAGTATGATGTTATTAAATTGCTCAAAGCTATAATGTAATATAATTATATAACATCCTTAAGTGCCTCTGACCGAACCCGTCGTTTATATCCTCTAAACCCTCACAGCCGTTGAGTATTACTGGTACTGTATTGGCTTCCCGTGTCTATTTATAATTCATATCAATAGAAAATGTATGAACGTCTGAGAGTGAATATAGAGAATAACTGTAGACAACTTTATTCTGTTGTCAAAAATAAATAAAGCTAAATTAATAATAAATTAAGTTTAAATTAATAAATACAGTAGAATTGCCTCTAATACGTTTGGGACTCGAGGCATGCCAGATTATGAAATGCAGAATAAATATTGGGAAAAAGATTTATTACAAAAAAAAAAAAATGGTTCGAAACCATGATTTTTTATTTTTTTAACAGATTTAGTAGAATAAAAAATTACGTGGTAATTGATTATGAAACAAAAATGTGCACTGCTGACAGTGCCGGTTTTACCTAGACAAAATTTTTCTTATTTTAATTTTTGTTATTGTATTTTTATAATAATATAATATTATTATAATATTTTTATATTTATATAAATATATATCTAATTGAAAGATTTTTAGGACGTCTAGCAGAAAGTTGCATCGGGGCGCCGAGAATCTTATAGCTGACTGTATGCTTCCAAATATATGTTGAATTTGAGCAAGACAGTTGGCTCATCTTGTAGAAGCCACATTAAACAAATCACACATGTAATTTTTTTTTCTTCATTTTATTATGGAGTAATTTCTGAGACAAAATTAAACGAGGCGTCATTGATGTTTAGCGATCGATATCAATTTTTCTTTTCTTTTTTTCCGACAGTCGTACGGATTACCGAGCATGCCGGATTAGAGGAAATTTATTGTATTTTGTTTTTTACAAGCGTTCTTGGAACAGGATCCCCTCCTTGTATTGTGTATATTTTATATTGTTTATTATAAATTCATTAAATTTTGTGTATATATAATTAAAATTTTTGTATCCGGTGAAGATTCCTGCCAAACTTGGCACTATATTGTAACTTTTAGTAACAGCTTCTTTATTTTGAGCATATCTGTTTCTTGCATATTACAAATCACATTGGAAGTATTTCTCTTTGAGTTGAAATCCGTACGATGGTATAGAAGGATCAATCTAATTAGGGATTGATAAATTATTTGCGACTTCTATAAATTTGTTTTATTGAAAACTAGTTTCGAATGTTATACATTCATCCTCAGTTCTAAAAACACACAAAAAATAAAAAAAATAAGCAATTCAAAATATAGTTGGTATATTACATATATATACATATTAAATTATATAAATCAGTATTATAAAACATTTATGTATAATAGATTTAATTAAGACAAGAAATCAAATACATGTTGGTACTCACCAAGGTTTAAATGGATTATATCAAACAGAAAAGTTTGTACTGGTTCCTTCTCGCATTGTACTAACAATGAACGAAAAGTAGGTAAGATGTTTATAGGTAAACGGTTAAAGGGTCAGGGTTTTCCCAGTAACGTCGGTGAGTAATTGTTTTTTCTGTTATAGATGGGAATAAGTTTAAGTTTGGACTGTTGGAGATATTTATTTGGTCATTTAAGCAAAATTTTGCTTGTCATTTTGCTTAAATGACCAAATAAATATTTTCGAATAATAAGCAATTAATAATACTATAACTTGTCAATCCCTAATTTCTCTTTGAAGCAAATTAAGCCAGAATACCTCAAACGTCACCGCCTTTCCTTGTCCCAAACTACACCACATTTTCTGTTCAAAGTGTCATCACTCTTAATAACAGTACATTATTTAAAATATAATATTAGTACAGTTTTACCAAATATTAAAATAATATTTTTGACTTTGTTTTATAAAAATAAAAATCAAAGATGGCTCGCTGTAGATAATGTTTGAGGGAATGAATAAGTTAAAAAAAAAAATTCAGGAGACAGAAGTAAATTCAAGTGTTTTCTGCATTTGAGTGAATCTAAGGGAGTGAGAGGGAAGGGCATGTTAAGAAAATGCTTTATCATTACACTCTCTTCTTTAATGTACATTACTTTTATAATTAAACTATTTGAAGTAATTTCATCTAATAAATAAGTGAAGCGAAACAACTTTATTAGCAATATTTGCATGCAAACTTGACCTGAATTCATGCGAGCCAGAAAGAAAGGTAATTTACCATCCATTACACTTCAGTAATAATACAAGTGATCAAAATTGTGTACAGTACAATTTTTTCATTAAAAATTAAAATAATTTGCTAAAAAGAATATAAAATAAAATAAAAGTTTCTCCATTCTAACGCATTCTCTATATTTTACTAGGACGGTCGGAACATAATATATTGAATTTAGATTCATAGCGAACAATTAGTTTCATTTTTTTTTTTTAAATACAGCTTTAACTTATCTTCTAAGCGTATTGTTTGGAATATTACAAATATATTTTATCCTTTTTTCAATGCTAGTTTGAGGTTTTTTAATCTTTTATTTGGAAGCCTAAAATATTCTATAATTGAACGTGTAAATTCAAAAACAAAGGAAGAAGGGAGGGGAGTGTAATGACAAAACTGATGAACAGGATTCATAAAGGAAGTTTGGAACTATTTCTAAATTTAAAAATATAAAGTAAAATCCAAATAGATGGCACATTATTTCTTGCATAAATTGATTTCATTTTTTTTTTGTTGCCGCCACAAAATTTATAAGTACCAGAGAATCACTACATATACATCATATACATACATATACAAATACATCATATACACAGAAATACATCATATACACACAAATACATCATATACACAGAAATACATCATATACACACAAATACATCATATACACACAAATACATCATATACACACAAATACATCATATACACACAAATACATCATATATACACAAATACATCATATACACACAAATACATCATATACACACAAATACATCATATACACAGAATATGCAACATATGTACATATACATATCGACTTCGTTTGAAAAAGGTACAAGCGCCATTTAGCAAACTTTACTATTAACATATGAAACGATTTTTCCCCAAATAACAAAAAAAATTGATTTTACTTTTTATTGCATTCAGTAAGAGTTTATTAAGGTGGAAAAACCATTATAATTACAATATATTTTTAAGATTTCTAACACTAGTTAATGCCAGAGAGTCGTTAGTATTTGGTAAGTACGTTGATGACGCCGATTTTTAGACCATTTCCAGATTTTTTCGATATTAGTGGTGTTAACGTCCCATAATAAATAGAAATTTAAATTTCAAATTTTTGGCGCTTAAGTCTTTTTTAAAAAACAATGTCGATATTTTGCTTATTCTTTTTATTTAAATTAAATAAATTGTTGAACTAAATATGCATGCCAACACTTTTATATCTTATTGCCTTTTTGTTCAGAAAATTCGCCTGCCCGTGTCACATTGGGATTTCTTTTTCTTCTGTATTCGACTCTCTATCATAAGGGTTGATGTCCCAGTTTCCACATTCATAGTCGATGTAACAGAAAATGGGGTCGGGCATCGATATTCCTTGGGCTAACAGAATTAATGAATCGTTCAATCGACGATCGCAACCGCAAAAACAACCCCCGGTTCCGGCTACCCGTAGAGGCCAATAGAGACAAATGTTTCGGATATAAGAGCCGGCAAGATGGAGTGCATCTGTGTTATCTAGTGCTACTATCAATCACCTCCATCCATCTCCTTTACGATACTCGCTCAGAGGAAATTCCGATGATGGGCCTTCTCGATGGCCCGGGTGTTCTGGGATATGAGCCGGCGAGGACAACAGTGAGATAAATAGAGACTTGGCTGGCAGCCAGTATAAGCCTTTATTCTGTCACTTTATTTAACTACTACTGAGGGGGCTTGGTATTATTTAAATTATCTTAAATATAAGTGGTATTTAAATACTTCCCGTTAAAAAATGCTTGTACATAATTAAAATTAATAATTTTTTTTAGCTTCATTTTTTTCATTAGGGATTGATAAATTATTTGCCACTTCTATAAACTTGTTTTATTGAAAACTAGTTTCGAATGTTATACATTCATCTTCAGTTCTAAAAGCACACAAAAAATTCCAAAAATAAGCAATTCAAAATATAGTTCTTATTATTATACATATTACATTATATAAATCAGTATAATAAAATATTTATGAATTATGAATTTAATCAAGACAAGAAATCAAATACATGTTGGTACTCGCCATGGTTTAAATGGATTATATCAAACAGAAAAGTTTGTACTGGTTTCTTTTCGCATTGTACTAACAATGAACGAAAGGTAGGTAGCATGTTTTTAAGTAAACGGTTTAAGGGTCAGAGTTTTTCCAGTAATGTCGGTGAGTAATTGTTTTTTTTCCGTTATGGATGGGAATAAATTTAAGATTGGACTATTGGAAATATTTATTTGGTCATTTAAGCAAAATGACAAGCAAAATTTTGCTTAAATGACCAAATAAATATCTCCAACAGTCCAATCTTAAATTTATTCCCATCTATAACAGAAAAAACAATTACTCACCGACGTTACTGGGAAAACCCTGACCCTTTAACCGTTTACCTAAAACATCCTGCCTATTTCTCGTTCATTGTTAGTACAATGCGAGAAGGAACCAGTACAAACTTTTCTGTTTGATATAATCCATTTAAACCTTGGTGAGTACCAACATGTATTTGATTTATTGTCTTAATTAAATTCATAAATGTTTTATAATACTGATTTATATAATTTAATATTTATAAGAATACCAACTATATTTTGAATTGCTTATTTTTTGAATTTTTTGTGTGTTTTTAGAACTGAAGATGAATATATAACATTCGAAACTAGTTTTCAATAAAACAAATTTATAGAAGTGACAAATAATTTATCAATCCCTAATTATATTGATCCTTCTATATCATCAACTGTTTATTTTTTTTATTCACACCAGTCAAAAATGTTGACAAACAGGAAATTCGCTGACTATAAAATTTGATATTTTGGCATGATAAAATTCAGCGGCACCTTTTCATTCAGTGGCGTACGCATGATAGTATAAACATATAGCATATAGTATATTGAAAACTAGTTTGGAATGTTGTACTATTATTATGTGGTCATAGTAATGTATAAACTATTATGTAACAATATACATAGTTAACAACACTGTCTGGTTTGCGAGCACTGCCAGTGCCACAGACACTTCATGGTTGGATAAATTGGCTTCGCCTACAAGATATCAAATCTCGTTTGATTTTACTTCAACCTTTGGTTCAACACGGGACACAACTACAGACGTTCAACATCATCTTCAACATCGCCCATCTTTACTATCATACACTAAATACTTCAGTGATATAATTTTGTCTGAATCTCTAATAAATCGATTAAATATTTTGAATAATCAGTGGTTGACGTCCGCATGATGGTATATAAGGATCAATCTAATTAGGGATCGATAAATTATTTGCCACTTCTATAATTTTGTTTTATTGAAAACTAGTTTCGAATGTTTTCGAAAAACACACAAAAATAAAAAAAAATTAGCAATTCAAAATACAGTTTGGTATTATTATACATATTAAATAAGTGAAATATAAATTAGTAGTATAAAACATTTATGAATTTAATTAAGACAAGAGATCAAATCCTTTTTGATACTCACCAAGGTTTAAGTAGATTTTACCAAACAGAAAAGGTTACATTGGTTTGTTCTCGCACTGAACTAGTAATGGAAAATAGTGTAATGGAAGAAAGGTGAGGTATTTGTGGGTAAATATTACGGATTAGGGGGAAAGATCGGGGTTTCTCAATATTTCCGCTGAGTAATTGTTTTTTCCTATTATGGGTGGGAATAAATTTAAGATTGGACTATTTGAGATATTTATTTGGTTATTTAAGCTTATTTTTGAATTTTTGTGTGTTTTAGTACTTTAAGATGAATGTATAACATTTGAAACTAGTTTTCAGTAAAAACAAAATTATAAAAGTGACAAATAATTTGTTAATCCCTAATCTTCCTATGAGGGTTTATAGTGTTCACTTAGGGAAGGAGATTCCTCGTCCAGCTCCTTTTCAGACTAATGCGAGGGCTTTCGGCCATTTTGGTTGCGGCTAAGCCCTGTATGATTGAGTTAGGATGTCCGTCTAAGTTTCAATTGAACGTCTTGAAAGAAGCGATTATAATAGTTTTAGTCTTTATTCTTCTGTCAAATGTCAGACCAAGGTATTGTATTGTGTTATTCTGCGAAATTAGAAAATAAATAATAATGTGGTTATCGTTGACCTTGATAATGTATTAAAGACCGAGAATAGAGTGCGATAAGAAATAAATCACATAATAAATAATATATTACGCATTATTTTAGTACTACTACGTTAAAGACTTTCTTCAGAGCTAAAAAAAAAAGTATAAAACACCTTAATTAAAATCATAACCGTATGGAAGTTAAATACTACGTAATAAATAAAGCCGAATACATAAGTAATTGATATGATATAAATGGAAGACTCCACAGAAGAAGCCTCAAGTCTCTAAAATCGCGTTAAACAAGTAGTCAGTCAACGTTTCGCCAATTCAGTACCGAAACAATTAGACCACATTTATCTAGACAAAATACAAAATCTCTCATCGTTATTCTTAAAAAAAGACACATCGACAAGAGACAATAACTTTTTGTACAGTTGATGTGTATTTTTAGACTTTTGATGTGAGATGTGCTGCATTTTTTTGTTGTCCTTGTTGTATATTGTTGAGTTTCATTTTATTTGAGTTTTATTTTAGAGAGTCAAAGTTTAGTTTTGGCTATTCTATGTTAATCATTAGTAATATTATTCGTAATCGTAAAGGTAAGATATAAAGGGTGTGACATATGTGTATCAATACAGATAGATAGATATCGTATTAAAGAAAATAAGAACAGTAGTAGATCGGGAAGCGGTCGTAAAAGAAAACACACTACGTTTTGGCCATCATCAGGGCTAAGAATATACATCGAAAAAGTATGGAATATATAGCAAAATATGACAAATATATTAAAGAATAATGTTTGTTTGCATATTTATATATCAGGCCCTACTTTAAATCTAGCCAGACTCTAGTTTCTTGGAAAATAAATAAATTAGAAAAAATATTTTTGAAGATTTATTTAAAATCGGATCTTACAATAAATATAATAAACTAATGGATATTTTTCAATGATTAAAATTAATTAGAGATATTTTTACTGAATAATTTAATAATATACAATAATTATGAATAGAAGTAATCCGCCGAATCGTTGTTCACAGGAGTATAGCGGATTTTACAATATAAATGAAAAATTCCACACTTAGTCTTGAATCTTTAAAATAAAAATTTAACGTAACTATGCAGTCGATATTTTGCCAATTTAAGAATCATCAGGACAGAAAAAGTAAAATCAAATAGATACAGACAAAGACACTGTTGGTAGAAGTATGATGAACAGAAAAAAATTATAATAATAAAAATCTTTATATCCATTTACATACAAATAAAATAAAATAAAGTTCTTCAGTAAAAAAAAAACAATTATTAAAACTTGAGAAGTTGGCATCAAAACAAATTTCTCTTGGGTCGACTCTTGGCTTCTATCTCACTGGATTTCACTGCACAATTAATTGTCCGAGGCCATATTAGACTTTCATCAAAAATTATATTAAAATATAATGTAAAACATCTCGAATTTGGTAAATTAGGCGTTTATATCAATATAAATAATATAATATATTTTGGTTGAAATTGAAGAGCCAAAAGATGTACTTTACTTGAAGGTCATAAACTTACATCAAGAGGTATATTGACATTTAATACATAGAGCATATGGTTCGGTGATAAAGGTTATAAACGCGATATTTTTTCCCACTCTAATTAAACAATTTCATTACTTGTTTTAAGTGTTAAAATTGAGTTTAAAATACTTTTTTTCCTCCACATTTGTGAGCTAACAAGTCTGCAGCAGGAGAATAACATATAAGTTAAGCGGGTTCTTCTGCTTACAATGTCGAAATCGTCGATTTCCAGTGCTTTATTGTGAAATAGAGAGTTCTCATATATTACAGGAACACGAAGAAATCTCCTGGGAACTTGTTACCAGCTGAAAGAAAACGTCATATAATAACGGAATGAGACCTCCATGAACAAGAGCTTATGAGTGTTTGTCTATATGTGTCGATTGATGGACTATTAACCTTCGGAAACTATTAACCAAATTCATGGTCACTTTTTGAGCCACCTATTTACAGTTTAATAGGCGTACAAGGAAGTCATGGGTTGTCCACATCAAATATTTATTTTTAATTAGGTTGTACGGATTTTCAATTCCCTTTACCTGTGAAAAATAATGCGGAATGTTTTTTTTTATCATATCCATCAGTAAATTTATGTTCAATAAATTTATAAACATATTTTTACCCGAAAGACTAAGTATACGAATATTTATTTTGACCATTGTACATACATATCAGGCAAAAAAGAGTGGGGGTAGTAGCTGAACGAACTCTGTACAGCTTTTGCAGGCCGTTGTTTTCTGCTAGTATCTTTTATGATTACCTTCTCTTCTATATCATGTGTCCGATAACTGCGAAGACTGATATGGAACCGAAAAAGTAGCGCGGCCTATAGATTATATTGATGGTTCTGTAGCAGCACATCTCACATTAACAGTCTAAATTGGCACATCAGACAGTACCTCACTCCAAGAAGTATCAGCACATACTGAAAGAAAATAGACGTACCATAAGCTACAGATGCCTTCTTTCACACTTTTACATTAATCTCTGTTTTATTATTAGGTAATGAATATTATATCCATAAGAGCTGAATATTATGGTTATAATATGAATATTATAACCATATAATCCTTCCTCTAGATATAATTTCCTACATCCAAAAGATTTAGGATATTCTTAAATATGGCTTGCTTTAGCCCTAAATGTATCTCAGACATTCATAAAATAACTGCAATTAAGGAGATAAGACGTAAAATTTATGGTATCAGAGGATTTATTTAATTTGGAGAGGGTATATTTAGTTGAGTTTCTCATAATTGTTTCATCTTATCAGGAATCTGAAAAGTTTAGAATAGCAATTATAATATCTGATCGTCCATTAGAGGAACGAGATGAATTATAATTGCAAATGAAGAGATAGTGTGGATGGAATCCATTGTGTTGAGCCAGTACTCCATATATTCATGGCAAAGGATAATATATTCGATAGGGAGAGTATGGATCCTATACCTTAGTCGGAGTCAGTGGGAAATTGATGGAGGTTGAATGGAATCAGCGATCATTATCTGATTAAATGGAAGAATAGATTTAGCATCAGCAAAACAATTATAGTCATAGCTTATATATTATAATATATTAGTACGTGTTTATACTTTCCTGTATCCAGAATAATTATTTAAACAATATTCATGTATTTATTTTTTATTAATCTTCCTGAATAATTCATAATTTCGGGCCCGAGTCCTATACTAAGTGATTTTCAATTCTACTCCGACCTTTTCTGCAAAATTTTGTTCTTTCAGGGTTTATGTTCAAACAGGATTATCTCAGTTAATACTTAACGTAGGACTCTTTACAAGAGATAATTTTATAACTAATTAAATCAGCTACAACATTTACTATGGAGGTATTTTAAAATAAGGTTTTCTTTAGTAGAAATGTGAAAATTTACCTGAAAAATCTGATTTATTGCGGTTTATTATGATTAGCACCTTATCTAATCGTAAGATCGATATATTCACTAATATAGCATAACATTTGAATTTAATTTCCTATATGAACTCATATAGTCATAATATGCCCAATGTCATTGAAATTTCAGAGATATGCGTGTTGGAGATATACTGGAGAAAGTTAAGGGATTGAATCGAAGGAAATTTCAGAAGACACAATTGTGCCATCCTAAGTTTTATTCCTGAATTCCAAAAATTGCGGATTTCATAGAAAGTTCAATCGAACGTTACCGTCGGAAAGTTAAAGATTTAAAAAAGTAATAGGATCTTTTTACTTCCTTGTACGAAGTAAAGGAAGTATTGTATTTCAACGGAATTATCCATTTTGACCATTCCTGAATTCATTTTGACTAGTTTCGTCGTGACGTCTGTGTGCACGTTCGTATCTCGCATAACTCAAAAACGGTTAGCCGTAGAAAGTTAAAGCATTTTATTTAGAATTGCTGTAAAATCTAGTTGTGAACCTCTCTTTTTGGCCACTGCATGATCACCGGAAGTGGTACTTTACTTAAAGGTCATAATTGATTTCCATCAAACATTATATTAAAATATAATGCAAAACTTCTCAAATTTAATATTTATTACTTATATATTGATTTAAATAGCATACTAGTTTTGGTCTAAATTGAGAAATTGGAAGACATACCTTACTTGAAGATCATTAAAATATTCATCAAAAATTATATTAAAAAATAAAGTAAAACATCTCAAATTTGGTAAACGGGACTTTTATTTCAATATGAATGTATTTAATAGATTTTGGTTAAAATTGGTGAGCCGAAAATGGTACTTTACTTGAAGGCCGTAATAAACATCACAAATTATATTAAAATTAAATACAGAGATCATTTGTTTCGGTAATAAAGGTAATAAACGCGATTTTTTTCCCACTCAAATTAAACATTTTTATTACTCAGTTGACATCCGCATGATGGTATATTATAAAATTGATAAATTATTTGCCACTTCTATAAATTTGTTTTGTTAAAAACTAGTTTCGAATGTTATACATTCATCCTCAGTTCTAAAAACACACAAAAAATTCAAAAATAAGCAATTCAAAATATAGTTTGGTATTATTATAAATTTTAACTTAGATGTAATATAAATCAATATTATATTATATTATTATACAATATATTATAATACATCTATGATTTATTTTACATCTAATTTAATATGCATAATAATACCAAACTGTATTTAGAATCTTTAAAGGAAGAAGTTTGTCGGGGGAAGGGAGGGGTGTGGTCAAAGAGTTATACTTTTATAAGTAAACTTATATATTTTGTGCCGACGTTTCGGCATTTTTTCCGTAGTAAATTTAACCCGTCACCTATATTTATTTCCATTGTCATTTATTCCACCAGTTGGAGTGAACGAATTTTTTTTTTTTTTGTGAGATATTAATTTCTAATTTAATTTATTAACATTAATTTTTATATTTTAATTTATTTATTTTTTTTACCTTAAATCAATACGTTTTACCAGTTTTTAAATCAATCGTTATGCCTTTTGATCACACAGCATTTAAATTTAGTGTTAGTTTCTGTCAAATCAGTGAGTTGGTAACATTGTTTTAACGTTTTTTCTAATTCTCGGTAATCTATTATTACGATTCAGTTGGCGCTGGACCACAGGCCTCTCTGGTATGTAATTATTACGTTCTCTTTACATTTTCTCTTCCTCCTTGTTTTTATCCTTCTTCTTTCTTCACTACATAGGATTTTGACCTATTTTTGTTTTGGGGCTTACATTATTTTATATTTTACTCCTTCATCTCATAATTATTTAATTACAACAATGTCAACTTCTTTAACATCATTGTCATCTTTTGCATAACTTGTCACATCACAACTATCTCTGTATGCTTTACACATTACCAAATCTTCATACTATTTGTCTTTTTAACTAAGAGATTTCATATATTTTACTATTTTTATTTTATTGGCTTATAATACAGCGTTAATTTCAATTAATTTTTACATTGTTATTTTATTTTATTTTACTTTTTCATTTGTCTCTTGTATTATGTAATTTAGTGTTATCTTTTTATACTTCATATTTTTTTATCTTACTTATAATTTCTGTTTTTATCATTTTTTCTGTTACTGGTACTGCCTCTCTATTGTTTTTATCATTTTTTACTGTTACTGGTACTGCCTCTTCTGTCTTTTTTTCATTTTTGTTTTCCTTTTAGCCCTGAAGATGGCCTAAAACCTAGGCCGAAACATCGCCACAAAATATATAAGTTTACTTATAAAAGTGTAACTCTTTTACCGCACCCCCTACCAACTTCTCCCTTTAAATATACACATACGGTCAAAAAAACTCCCTCCAATATATTTTGAATAACTTATTTTTAAATTTTTTGTGTCTTTTTAGAACTGAGGATGAATGTATAACATTCGAAATTAGTTTTCAATAAAACAAAATTATAGAAGTGGCAAATAATTTATCAATCCCTAATTAGATTGATCCTTCTATACCATCATGCGGATGTCAACTGACTAGTATTTACCCTGTATTCTGTCTTATGGCATCTCCAACGAGAGAAGTCTCCTTGGCAAACATCATTACGTGCTCTCTCAAATATTTTCTTGACTTATGTCCCTGCGTCTTGGAGTAATTGAAGCACATTTTCTTCGCTCTGGAATATAGCAGATAATTGCTAAAGATTCATTTTTTTTTTTAGTATCTAAACAGGCCAGAATGTTCATAATAAATAACCCAATCGGTAACAGTTAAAAACAATTTAAACCAAATCATATGTTTTTATTGAAAAGTGATTTATCGTAGCGAAGTAAAAAATACCCAAATAATATTATCTAATATACAAAGTCGTAGAAATAACGTGTTACAACGGTTTTGAAAAAGAGAGCATCCGAGAGAAAATCACAAAATTTAAGCTTTCAAACAGACAAAATTTACAATAAAAAAAACCTCTCCTCCAATACAAAATTAAAATATTATAACGTTGTGATTTTGTATGGGAAGGAGACCACATGCCTATCCAACTTGGAGAAGTTGCTAAGAATAGAAAGGAGGATCTTAAGACAAATCAATGGGCCCAGGAAAACACAGGAAGGTTACAGGCGAAGATCTAACGAAAAGATCTACAAAGAAATCAAGAACCTGGAAACCGAGATAAGAATCAGAAGGCTGATGTTCTATGGGCACATGAAAAGGATGAAGGAGGCAAGATTGAACAAAAAGATCTTTAACAAAATTTTTAGCTACAAAAGCATGGGCGGATACACGAAGCAAATAAGAGAAGAATTAAAAAAACCTTAAAATTTCGGATGCCGACTGTCTGTATAGAGACACATACAGCAAAACACTGAAAAATCTCACCAATATTGGAAGAGAAAAGAGAAGGGGCACAAAGTGGTCCGAAGAAAGAAAATAAATGCAGTCGAAAATCATGAAACTGCGATGGGAAGAATGAAAATCAAGACTTCTAAAGAAGCCTAACCAATGGTATTCGCGTGGTCCTTAGAGGCCGCTACGTGATTAAAAAAAAAATCCGTGAGCAGTAGAACTTCGTCACTAAATTCGTATATTCACGTTAAAAAAAATAACTAACTCAATTTGGAGGGGTTATAAAGGTGCGCAAATGTTTTAAAAAATCGGAAAACCCAGGGAGGTGGAGGAACTAAATCGTGACCCCCAAAGGATACTTCCCCAACACTAAATCAATTCACATACAAATTTTCAGCCCTATAAACTAATATGGTGGAGCTCTAGCGATTCAGGTAAACACACCGAAATTTTGACTGGAATTTACCCATTCATAATGTTATCGTTCTGCCTGGAAGAAAGCCCTACATACCGAATTTCAGACAATTTGACCCAAAGGGGGCCGCTCGAGGTGCTCAAATGTAACGGGGAAAAATATATATATATTAGACATTTCCAAATCTACCATAATCGTGCTCTAGGGGTTATGAAACGGATAGAAAACGCAGTCCCGCCGCTCACCGCCGACCTTCGATCCACTGCAATAGTCTATTTTTTCGGGGAAAATACGACTAAATAAATCGTAGAAAGTAGTGAAGAGTGACGAACAACGTATAAACTTAAATGATTCCAAGTGAACTATTTCTATTTATATATTATTTCATGGAAAATAAATGTTTCCATGGAAATCAAATGGAATTTCCATAGAAACTAAATGGAAACACTTAAAATTTAGTTTCAACTTGACAAACCAACAATAGATAGAGCATAGAATTGTGGTACTACAATTATTTACAAACATCTATTTTAGTGTATTTTTGTGAGGGAAGATGTAAAGAAGTATTTCCAGTAGTGCTTAGTGAATTCCTTAAAATTATTTTTAAAAATGGTTAATCATTGTAAGTGAAAATTGTGTAATATGGGCACCGCACTAAAAATTCCTTTAGATTGCTTTACCAATCCCACGCTTATAGACTTGTACAATAATTTATTAAGTGAAAATGAAAAAAAAAAACTAAGTTTCGTTTTAAATTTCTAAAACAGATGATTTGAGTTATAATAGATCGGTTGTTTCTTATAAAGGAGCAAGTTCTAGCCATTAGGAAAAAATGATAAGATACGTGGACGATAACGGGCGGTTGAAGGTCAAGCTCAGGGGACTAAGCAAACCATCAGAAATATGGAAGAGAAAAAACCGTCCAGTAATAACTCTCAAGTGAGTGCAATTTTTCATTATTTTGGGCACTTTTCCGTTTCGAGTTACCGCAGTTACTAACCGGTGATTTTGTCTATTATGTTGTGATAATGTCTATTATTTTGCATGCTTAATTTTAAACATCTGTTGCTATTATCAACTAACCTCGTTACATGTTTTGTTTACACTACAAAGTTCCAAATTCGTGTAAAATAAATTTCTCTACACTTGTTACTGATTTTAATACCGAGGATAGTTGTGTTCGTTATTATATGGATCAGGGTGTCATACCTCATTGAAAACTGTGTCCGAATGGTCACGATATGGAGCCTCTCCATCAAAGGAGTTTCGTCTGTAATTTGGAGGTATAGAAGAAGAACATGTTATACTACTATACCTCTATGAACTGGAACGTGGTTTCAAGGCTATAAGTTACCATTTAAGACGTCACTATGGTCTATATATTTTTGGGCAAACGAGTATTCCACAATTAAGTGGTGAGAAAAGGAGTTAAAAATGAAACCTGAAGATTTGGATCTATAAATCTTTTTATATTGCATATTTATTTTATGGTTTAACAATGTAAATAAATGTTTATTTTTGTTGGCCACTGCATACATTATTAATAACCTGAATTTTAGCATCATATGTCAAACTAGTGATCACACAAATCACCGGTTAAACATAAACATGAGGAAAGGTTTATGTACGAGTTGCTATAAGCAAAAACATACACACACTCTTAGCAGTAATATGAATCCTTTAGACATCTGACAAGAAAGTCTCACATTCCCGCAGGCATTAAAAAGAGCAGTAACAGAGAAGAGAATTCAGTGTGCATAAAAATTAAAAACTACGTGGATAATATTCTAGTGTGACCGAATTGGATTAGTCCTTAGTTTGCACTAGCGTTCTGTTGGAACAGGAAATTTTCTATATCGAGTATTCATTTAATTAATTCAGTAGGCCCTAAGGTTTTTAGTATTTATTCTTTATAACGTTGTCTAAAAATAGGAAGCTTTAGAAAGTGATCTCTTATTAATCAGTTGTTTCCCGACGAATTTGAATTGTTCCTGGGTCTACGCGATTTTTCATTAAATGTCTACCAGTCTAAATTTTCTTTTTTACCATAGTTAGGAACTAATATAATATCAGGCCATCCCATAAGTAATGTTGGTTTTTAAAAATCTGTCTGTTTATGTTGATATTACTAATCACTCCTTTGCAATTGAATTGCGTTTACGTATTTTGTTTATTATAGCATTACATCTTCTTCTAATTATCATGTTTTTTTTGGGAGAAAGTTAGTTCGTCTGTGATGAAATTTCAATTGGGAATTCGATAAAGGAGAAAATGCTGCTTTAACTTATCGGAAACTTGCATGGGTCTTTTTTACAATAAGCACACATTTCATTGAAACCAGTAGCAGAGATATGTTTAACAACAGTCATTATTGTATCTGTAAGAAACATGTGCTTTATTGCTACATAAATTAGATTATATTAACGAAAGAAATGGTTTATTTAGAAAAGAAATACTAACACGTTTTTTTTATTATAAACAATTACAAGAACAAGTTACTGGGGAGGGCAATATCCAACATTGATTGTTATATACAATGATCAAAAAATTCTTCTTTTTCATATCTTCTTCTCCAGACAAATTGACATAGATATGAGTTGAGTAAATTGACCTTCTCCTTCCACATTCAATTTTGTTACGTCTTTTTACATTAGCCCATACAGATTCAATCCTCTGCCAATGTATAAACAATATTGCTGTATTAATTGAAACATTGCTATTCTGAAACCAGGTTCTTTTTAATGTACTAATAGAGGTCCTACAACCTTTCTAGTTGCATCTCCAGATAGAAAGATCCTTTTCTTCTATAGTATACGATGAATTCTTGAACATTTCCTTCTTGAACGAATTAATCCAAATCTTTACAACATCTTTGCAGCAATCTCTGTGTTTAGATCAGTTCACTTAATTTAATTTAATTCATTTTCACTAGTTATATATTTTGTATATTATGTTTTATTGCTAGGCAACTGTGCAATAAAAAAGTAATCATTTAATGGGTTCTATGAAATGTATGCCTAATGTAAAATATCTGATGTCGACAACACATACAAGGCATCCTTGTATGCCTATTAATCTATAAATCGGTGACTCAAAAAGTGATCCTAAATTTCGTTACTTGTTTCCAAAGATTTCCGAAGGCTGATAACAGAATAAATAATTATCTGCCACAGCCGATTTCTCGAATCACAACCGGTCTCGAACCCGGGACCGGAAGCATGGTAACACACTGCCTTACCACTGAGCTACTCTAAAAATACTTACTACTGAGTAACTAAAGATAATTTTTCCATTTTAAATTAGCTACCTAATTTATTTTTCCTAATTTAAATAATTTGTTGTGAAATGTGGGAAATATTAGTTCCACAATTCTTTTGAAAAATTTCAAATCCATGATATTGTCTATTAGACCGTTTAATTACTTTTGATATCCTTTCCTCTAAAGATTCAGTATGGGAATTTTAAATATTTAGATAATTATTATTTTTTTTCTCTTTTCAAAATATTGGGGTCCCACGGTTTTAGAAAACACTAAATTCAATGGTTGCAACCAAATCATTAGCTTTAGGGCTTTCTCATTTATAAATATCTAATGTGGACTTCGCATTACTTCCTTGTACGCAGATTAAACTATAAATCGGTGGCTTAAAAAGTGATCCTGAATTTGGTTACTTGTTTCCGAAGATAGCAGTATTTCAAGAACGTAAATCGGCGTCGCGACGTCCATCTATTGACATACACACACAACATTATAATAGTGTTAAAAACGGTTCATATGAACCTTGAAACGTGCTTATTTGTGAAAATCTCGATTTGTGATTTTGAGCACGATTCGCATTACTCAAGGAGGGGGGAAGTAAAAAACAAAAACAGTTTCAGGTAAAGTTCCACTTTCGGTTATCCAATTTTAGCTAAAATCTAGTATATTATTTATATTGACACTAGAGTCTTATTATATACCAAATTTGAGAGGTTTTCCATTATATTTTAATATAATTTTTGATGAAAATCTTCAATGACCTTCATGGAAGTACCACTCTCGGTGATCATGTAGTGACCAAAAACAAAAGTTCACAACTAGACGTTACATCAATCCCAAATACAAAATTTTAACTTTCTAAGGCTAATCGTTTTTTAAGTAATGTGGGAAACGAACGAACGTACAGACATCATGAGGTAACTAGTCACAATGGATTACGGAATGGTCAAAACGTATATTTTCGTTGAAATCTGAAAACTGAAAATTTTCGCGATTACAATACTTCCTTTACTGCTTACAAGGAAGTAATAAGGCGTATTTATTAAGCATATCAGGTCACACTACAAATAATTTGATGTTACAACCTTTTAGCTTATCAGTGCAGACAGAATATTAGCCACGTAGTTTTTAATTTTTATGATTTCCGAATCCTCCCTCAAATGTTCCTCTTCTTTTCTACTGTAAGAAGAATCTAGGGTTGCACTTTCTTACGCACGAAAGATTCCATTTCGAGACGAAATACTTGTTATGATATCGGTTGCTACTGTTGATTTTAAAAACAGAAATTACATCCTGGAGGTTGTAATCAGGCTACATCCTTCAATCCATCGCCCTAAAAAGCCGACGGAACCGATGGTTCATTAGTGAATGAAGAGGACGGGCAGATGAATTCAATGGATCAACTTGATGGATTTGGTTCATTCTCATGAGACTTGTCCAATTGGCATCTTATAACTTTGAGGTTGTTATTGTATGCCTCTAATTATTACAGGAGCTTACTTCAATTTTTGTTGAGTACATCTATCATTAGTAAATATTGAATGCCCAAAATATTTACAGCTAAAGTGAATTGTTATTAAAATGGTTAGGAGGTCATTCAGAACTAATGTCTCCGGGAAATGGTGGAAACGAGAGCTCAAGTATGTTATAATAATTATTTCGGGTAATATTTGTTTTATTTATTTAATATTTTATTTATTTATTTTAATTAATTTATTTAATTAATATTTATTTATTTTTAATATATAAAAATAAATTATTTTATTTATTTCGCGTTATTTCAACTTATGTAATAGTTGAGGGTCACTGATTATCATAAAACAATTATTTGAAGTATTATTATTTTGGCCATTTACTATTTACTGATGATTGGGGTACTTACCAATAACATGTACAAAAATTGGAACCAACTCCATAAAAGTTAGTTGACATCCGCATGATGGTATAGAAGGATCAATCTGATTGGTCAGTTGACATCCGCATGATGGTATAGAAGGATCAATCTGATTGGTCAGTTGACATCCGCATGATGGTATAGAAGGATCAATCTGATTGGTCAGTTGACATCCGCATGATGGTATAGAAGGATCAATCTGATTGGTCAGTTGACATCCGCATGATGGTATAGAAGGATCAATCTGATTGGTCAGTTGACATCCGCATGATGGTATAGAAGGATCAATCTGATTGGTCAGTTGACATCCGCATGATGGTATAGAAGGATCAATCTGATTGGTCAGTTGACATCCGCATGATGGTATAGAAGGATCAATCTGATTGGTCAGTTGACATCCGCATGATGGTATAGAAGGATCAATCTGATTGGTCAGTTGACATCCGCATGATGGTATAGAAGGATCAATCTGATTGGTCAGTTGACATCCGCATGATGGTATAGAAGGATCAATCTGATTGGTCAGTTGACATCCGCATGATGGTATAATTGATCAATCTAATTAGGGATTGATAAATTATATACCACTTCTATAATTTTGTTTTATTGAAAACTAGTTTAGAATGTTATACATTCATCCTCAGTTCAAGGTTTAACTGGATTATATCAAACAGAAAAGTTTGTACTGGTTTATTCTCGCATTGAACTAACAATGCGATAATCATTGTTAAACCAGTACAAACCTTTTCTGTTTGATATAATCCATTTAAATCTTGAACTGAGGATGAATGTATAACATTCGAAACTAGTTTTCAATAAAACAAATTTATACAAGTGGCAAATAATTTATCAATCCCTAACTCCATAACAATTGGAGGCATTTAAAAACAACTTCAAAGTCAAAAGACGCGAGTTTGACAAGTCTCACGATGAGCCGATCGATGAGCTTATAACCTTACCCAAAGCATGCCCGTGATATTTTTAAGGATTGAAGGGACTTTATTTTTACACTATATAATCTACTGAAACAGTTATAATTAGTTCCATCGCTTAGTTGAATGCATAGTTTGGCTTGAAGGTATTTAAAAATTATTTGTGTAGGAAGATCGAAGAAGAGGTTAAAGAGATGCTAGAGGAGAAGAGATCTAAGGCGTTCTTCTGCTTGGATGTGAAAGCAGTCCTTACCGTGATAACAGCCTGGGAGATCATCTCGACCTGGTACTACCTCGGCATAGTCGCTCTTCGATGGGCGAGTGAATGCGAAGATATCTTTTACTTCCTCTTCAACTCCTCGCAGATCCCCGGCTTCTTCTCGAGCATCATCCTCCATCCGATGGGTTGGGTACTCCTGTTTTATCTTCCGGATAAGAATGTCTGCGTTGTCTGCTGTAGCCTTGCCATCCACATCCTCGTCACCATAATCTTCGTCGCGGGCTGTCTTTGCGCCTATTTCTCTTCAAGTTACATGAGCTTATACGCGTACGCTTTTCTTAGTTTCACTTACGCCTACATTGACGTTTTATACAATTCTTTGATGAATGATATATCAGATGGCAAGTACGATATTTTCCAGGACATAGCTCGTTGCATTGAAAGAATCCTTGATTATATCAATTCTAAATTATGAAATTAAACGCTTCTATTCTTTACTTGTGTACTTTCTTTTAGTAAATTATTTATGAAAAAAAAATCTGGTACACTGTGCACATGATAACATACCACATACCATTTCACATACCACGATACTTGGAGTAGAAATTAATTTCTGGTCAAATAGGACTAGTGAACTTTTTAACCTTGAAAATCTTCTTGCTTCCATAGAAACATTTAGTTTCCATTAAATAATGTAAAAGTAGAAATTATTAACTATAACAATCACTCAAGTTTATTAAGGATTGATAAATTATTTGCCACTTTTATAAATTTGTTTTATTGAAAACTAGTTTCGAATGTTATACATTCATCCTCAGTTCTAAAAACACACAAAAAATTCAAAAAATAAGCAATTCAAAATATAGTTGGTATTATTATACATATTAAATTATAATTAAATCAGTATTATAAAACATTTATGAATTATGAATTTAATTAAGAAAAGAAATCAAATATATGTTGGTACTCACCAAGGTTTAAATGAATTATATCAAACAGAAAAGTTTGTACTGGTTCCTTCTCGCATTGTACTAAAAATGAACGAAAGGTAGGTAGGATGTTTTTAGGTAAACGGTTTAAGGGTCAGGGTTTTCCCAGTAATGCCGGTGAGTAATTGTTTATTCTGTTATAGATGGGAATAAATTTAAGATTGGACTGTTGAAGATATTTATTTGGTCATTTAAGCAAAAATCTGGATTGGATTTGAAGGATTTTATTATTTCAAATGCTTCATATATATTTAATTTGAGACTGTTTTCAACGTGATGTATGAATTTAAGTCCTGAGTATTTGATGAATTTATGATTATTTTCATTTAAATGAATCGCTACTCAAGTTTATGCTTTTTTCGTCTCTCTCCATTACCTCACAAAATTTCGTATATTTGATGATATTTTTTCTGAAATTTTAGCTTTTCAATGGTTTACTATACATCTATATTACTACTCTAATTTCCGGAAATTTGTTTTCAACCTGGAAAAATATCCTTTTTTTTTATTATCAAATTCTTTTATAGATTATGTTTATACATTTTTTATTACTACTAACTATGAGAGACGATTAATTATTTCAAATAAACAAAATACTCAGGTACTTCAGAGGAAGCCATTTTGAAAATTCGGCTAGCCCTGCCAGATTATCTCACTGAAGATAAAAATCTAGCTGATATTAATAGCCATATAATTGTAAATTTATGTAACGAGTTTGATGAAAATAATTTAGAGTCTTTTTCGAGAAAATCATAAAATAAGTAATATAAAATGGCACTTATAAGTCGATTTTAACGAAAAAGGTCTAGTAACATCTTTGCTACCTACTTACCTAAAATGCGTAATTTTATTTGTGTAAAACTTTTCGTTTTTTAGTTAGACTTAGCTTACATATAGATCATTTCGTGAGACCGGGTTATTTTGACTCAGGAGGCCATAAAACTTATTTCTGTTAAAAACTCAGATTCGAAGATATTTCATATAAAAAATATTTTAAAAAAAAGAAGCGCTGAATATATTTTCATAATAATATTTCATTTTAATAATGAACGGTCTATATAAGATAATGAATGGGGAATAAGGACTGAGACTCAAAAAAGCCAGGGTCAGTGTGTTTATTGAAGGAGAATATGTCGACCAGAAACTGGTGGCAACTTTCCAAAAGTAATATTCTTGAGTCATGGCAAGTACTGAATTGCTCGACAATAATCCTTATCTAGGGGAACTTCTTTAACTAAGAATATCGCATTCCATCGATTTCCTCTTTCAGGTCTGTTGGCTTAAAGAGATCTGGATTAGTGACCTCACTGTACAACTGTGATTATTAAATAGCTCTTTGGCTAAGATGAGCTGATATATATGGGAAGTTGTCAAATACAGGGCATTTGTACCTAAAAAAGGTCAAATTGTATTGACCCTTAACTGATTACACAGGCCAACGATGAAAAAACTTTTTTGCTGAAAATACCTTATTCCTATAGTTTTTAGGGTGCTGAATCCAAATATGATATTAAAAAAGCTGTATCACCTACAATTTAAGAATTGTGATTATAAAGAAAACTATGAAAACCTAGAAACAGTGTTAAATCGAATAGAATATTCTGATCATGGTTGGATGATATGTGGTGATTTAAAAGTAACATGCATGCTTGGTCAGCAATGTGATTTTACCAAATTTCCATGTTTCTTGTGTGAATGGGACAGTAGGGCTAGGGATCAGCATTGGTGCAGAAAGAACTGGCCTGTGAGGAAGTCTTTAAAACCTGGTGAGAAGAATATTCTACGCAAAAACCTCGTAGATCCTGTAAATACAAACCATGCTTATGTTGTAACATAAAAGTGTTTCATTAATTCCCCCGTATACCGTATAGGGGTTTATACTATATAATACAAAGCATATTGTTGGAAACCCATGGGTGATGCAAAAAAAACTAAGGCCAGATTTAGATTCAGCACATAAAAATCTATAAAGATCAACTATTAAAGTTAAAAAGTTTTCAAAAAAATTTTTTTTGTTGGCCTGTGTTATGAAGCATATCGTCGTTTGTTGACCTACGTATGATGGTATAGAAGGATCAATCTAAATAGGGATTGATAAATTATTTGCCACTTCTATAATTTTGTTTTTATTGAAAACTAGTATAAATATATTACATTTATATTACATTTAATTTAATATTTATAATAATACCAAACTGTATTTTAAATTGCTTATTTTTGAATTTGTGTGTGTATATACAACTTCAGATGAATGTATAACATTTGAAACTAATTTTGAATAAAAACAAAATAAAAAAAAAAAACAATTACTCACCAGAATTGCTGGAAAACTCCCGATCCCTAAACAGTTTACCTAAAAACACCCCACCTTTCTTCCATTGCTAGTTTAGTGCGAGAACAGGACAATACCAACTTTTCTGTTTGATATAATGTGCTTAAACCTTGGTGAGTACCAACATATATTTGATTTCTTGTCTTAATTAAATTCATAATTCATAAATTGTTCATAATACTAATTTATGTTACATTTAATTTAATATGTATAATAATATCAAACTATATTTTGAATTGCGTATTTTTCAATGTTTATGTTTTTAAAACTGAAGATGAATATATAATATTCGAAACTAGTTTTCGATAAAACAAAATTATAGAAATGCCTAATAATTTATCAATCCCTAATTAGAGTGATCATTCTATACCATCATATATACATCTATAAATAAATAATAATATATATATAAATAATAATAATATATAATAAATATATATATATATATATATATATATATATATATATATATATATATATATATATATATATAATATATGTATTAGACTTTATCCACATGAAAATCGTTGGATTTGAATTTTCAATAAAAAAAAAAAAAAAAAAATCATTTTTTTCAAGTTGAGATATCAATATCGTATATTTCTTGAATAAAACATAATTTTTTCTGAATCGAAGGTCAGCGTGGAGAGGGGCGGGAGTGTATTTTCTATCCGTATTTTCTATAACCCCTAGAACACGGTTATGGAAATTTTGGATATGTCTGATATATATATATATATTTTTTTTTCCTGCTACATTTGACCACCTCCATGAGCTGATGACCCAAATGAGCTGAAATTCTGTATTTCGGATTTTCTTCCAGACAGTATGGGTAAATTCCAGTCGAAATTTCGGTATGTTTACCTGAACATATCACGTTTTTTATTTTGTAGAAGGTATTTGAAATATCTTATTTTTTTTAACTTATAAGGAGTAGTGATAGAAGTGATTATGGAACTTATAAAAAATTCGAACGTAAAAATATCTGATTTGGACAACACATTATTTCCTTGTCGGTGGCTCAAAAAATGATATTGAATTTGGTTACTAGTTAATGAAGATAGCAGTCTATCAAAAACGACACTCGGCGTCGCGACATCCATCTATTGACATACACACACACACACACAGACACGCACGCACGCACCCACCTATAAAACCTCAATCATATCCTTGGCAATTCAATTTAGGTCTCAGATACCAAGGCAATCGAGATCAACTGAGGTAACCAATACAAACATCCAAAAAAGATTTCGATTAATGAGTTAACTAATGTCTCCGTAGCACCCTTACACAGTTAATTCAATTTAAATTTTCGACATGTATGCGGAAGAAAACATGGAGTAGTTAATATGAAACTGGGTATTATATTAGTAATAATTCTACTATTACTCACTTGATGGACCTTCCTGCCGATGAGCTCGTGCACCGCGAGGACGATCTCCCCGAGTTCGGCGCGGGTGATGCAGCCGTCCCCGTTGATGTCGTATAGCTTGAAGGTCCACCGCAGCTTCTCGTAGATGGACCCCCTCAGCAGCGTAGACAACGTCACCAGAAGGTCCTGCAACATTCGTCAAACATTTGTGACCCGTCCATTGCCAAGTTTAAACTATTCAATTCCCGCTTATATCATTTTCAACCAGTTAAAACTGATCAACATATATGTTACAATTAACTAGTTTCAAATATATAAAATTTAAACCTAACTGGACCAAAAGAGCAGAGCTATGTGGTTCAACAAAACACGTCGAGAAAACAAAATACAAACATTTGGTGCAATGCGAATTTCTTCGACAAGTTTATTGGTTTATCTTATTCAAACATTTTCTTGGCACGATATGACATGCATTATTAACAATTAATAAAGCTTAACTAAAAAAAATTGGGTCTTTTGTCGACAGACATGCCAGTTATATTTTATAACTGATACATGTTATCTAAGTAGTTAATTGCATTCTAATTAAATCATATGTTAACTGAGATATTGTTTTAATTGTGGCATTGAACTGGAACAAAATGAATATATTTCAGTTAAGTGAACACATAAGAAATGATTATGCTGCTCTCAAGTTTCTACAGAGCCAAAATACCATTGCTTATACTAAAGTACGTGCAAAAGGACATCAAATGAAGGTACGACTCATGTAGGCTTCAGTCAAACGACGTGACAGGAAGGAATACGGGACAAGGAAGGACATGTTAGAGTCCTGTCTGTGCGAATTTATTTGGAGGACGAGGTATGAGAAGGAGTGTTTGTTTCATTTAGATGTATTTATTGTTTAATTTTTGAGGTTATCTATTAAAATATATATGTTTTCGGTAATTATTGGGATCATACGCTGCTTTATCAAAAGGGGGCGTGGCCTGAGTAAGGTTATGCACCCTCACGTCACCAGTTACAGAAAAAAAATAATATTGGAGAGGATATTGTACAAGCACTGAAGAAATACCATAGCAGATTAATTACAGCAGTTCAGAATACTACCCTTTTGGTGTATACAATAGTTAACCCTTTTCTTTAAATGTTTGGAGGTTCTTTCATATATTCACTTGAGGATTTAGATGATCACTGATCAATTAATAATAATAAGGAGTTTTGTTTTTAGGTAACTTCAGTTTTGTGTTAATACACCATGATGAACTATAGCATGAGCATAAAATAATAGAAAAATCATCCAGTTGCAAGACCGATTAAGATTTATTAAAAATTTTAATTCAATTGTAGGATAAAAAAAAAATTACCAACTACCAATTTATTTATTTATTTATTAAAGCCCTACTCAATTAATTAATTAATAATGAATTTAATCAATTAAATCCCTAGCTTCGTAATTTTTTTTATTCGTAGTAAGTGTGATTGATAATCTAGAAAAGTACAGAATATCGTGATTAACGCGATGGGGAACATAAAATTTTATTTATTTTAATTTTATTATCGTTAATATTAATAAAAATATGTTCATTTCTGTGTTTACTGTATATAACTTTTCATTCGTTTCTTCGATGTAAACATTATTAACCTCAAAACCATGTAACCTCAATGTCAACAGTGTGAGCCACGTCCCCTTTTGTTATCAGTAGCGTGTGATCCCAATAATTACCATGTTTTCTTTCAAAGTAATGTGTAATTTCTTTAACATGTATCAGTTATAAAATATACCTGTTTTTTCGACAAAAGACCCTTGTAAAGTAATTCCTATAATCACAAATTTTAATTTACGTAATATACAGTTATTAAGGAGTATGGAGTAAAACGACTGTGTCCCCTACCAGCCTTTTATAAAAAAAATAACTAAAAAATAAAATTACTTATGTCTAATGGAGTCCTGGCAATGGTTAGTTTCTACACTCATTGACTGAAAGCCTACAGCATATGTGACCTCGCTCCGCCTCCACTGGCTTCAACTAAAACGGGTGGAATAGGGTACCTGGTTCTACGGGCCTTTAGGCTGAGTGTAACTATTGTAAATATGTATCAAGTGATGTTTTGATTACTTTACATTCTTCTCCTTTTTTTTTTTTTTTAATTAGTTATTCTGGCTTTTCTTAAGGAGTTATATTTATCCTTCTGATATTTCGTCCTCTCCTTTCAGGAGTATTCTTCAAAGAGAATAATGTTTTGGAACGAGCTTCTTGGTTTGAATTTTGTTTTTTTCCATCTCTAGTTATTTTATTTATTTTTTTTGGTTATATGGTATAAATGTTACCCTGCTAAGCCTATTATTTGACGCCGATAGATGGGATGTTGTAATATTTTCCAACAAAATACATAGGATGAGGATTGAGTTATCTTTATTTAAAATAAGTTTACTTAAAAGAGTTGCAATTCTGTTGTACTGTTTGAAATTATCTATCATTTAGATAAAAAATAATTCCTGTATTTGAATGATGGATAAGTATATGAGTGAATTGCTCGTATCTAGTCTCACATGTTAGTAACTCCAATTCTGACTCCATAAAAGACTGATTACTGAAGGAGATTGAGATTTGCTTTTAGCTCTCTGATTCTCTTATCACTAAAAGTATGTTATAGAGGATTGAAGGCCATAAAATATTAAATAAAGAATCTTGCTTTGGCTCTGGGTATTATAATTAATCTAAGTTTTTTTTTTGTTTCCTCAAACCACTGATTATTAGGGATCGATAAATAATTTTAACTTCTATAACTTTGTTTTTATTGAAAACTAGTTTCGAATGGTATACATTCGATAACATGTTATACTGGAAAAAACCAGACCCCTAAATCGTTTACCTATAAACACCCCACCTTTCTTCCGTTGCTAGTTCAGTGCGAGAACACACCAATGTAATCTACTCTGTTTGATATAATCTACTTAAACCTTGGTGAGTACCAACATGTATTTGATTTCTTGTCTTAATTAAATTCATAATTCATAAATGTTTTATAATACTAATTTATATTGCGCTTATTTAATATGTATAATAATACCAAACTATATTTTAAATTGCTTATTTTTGAATTTTTTGTGTGTTTTTAGAACTGAAGATGTATGTATAAAATTCGAAACTAGTTTTCAATAAAAAATAAAAT
Organism: Rhaphigaster nebulosa; assembly: GCA_948150685.1. Classification (NCBI taxonomy): domain Eukaryota; kingdom Metazoa; phylum Arthropoda; class Insecta; order Hemiptera; family Pentatomidae; genus Rhaphigaster; species Rhaphigaster nebulosa. Next base: position 4,632,421 of record OX411309.1, read on the forward strand.
TATAGAAGTGGCAAATAATTTATCAATCCCTAATTAGATCGATCCTTATATACCATCATGTGGACGTTAAGCACTGATTATTCAATATATTTAATCGATTTATTAGGGTTTCAGACAAAATGGTATCACTGGTGTATCATGTTTATTGTATCACAAAATGGTGTATGATTTCGATATTAAAGATGGTCGATGCTGAAGATGATGTTGAACGCCTGTAGCTGCTGGTTGAGTCCCGTGTTTAACCAACGGTTGAAGTAAAATCAAACAAGATTTGATATCTTATAGGCGAAGCCAATTTTTTCTACCATGTTGAAGTGTCTTTGGCATTGGCAGTGCTCGCCAACCAGACAGGGTTGTTGATCAATTCTTAATCGTTTATGTAAGATGATGTTTTTAATAGTTTTACGTACGATTTTTACATTATAGTTTTTACATTGACATGACCAGTATTTCTGATAATAAAGAATGGAAGGATTTATTTTGAAATTATATAAATCTTTGACCCGAGTTGTGGCAGATAAAATCGGATCTCGGAAACTCTGAGCACTCTAAAATCGTAGGTAATCCTTGTTTAATTGAAATTGCATTTTTGATATCTAGCTCAGTGAGTAAGGTATTGTGCTCCTTTCTCTAAGCCCGTGTTCGAGTCCGGCTGTGGCAGATAATTATTTATTCTGTTATATCATCCTTATCGACTCTTGGAGCTCATCTAGCTCTTTTTAATTGGTTACTCTTAATTGTTGGAATAATCTGGAGAGAGCGTGATCCTGGCTAAATCACTTTCTTGCACAACCGTTGGCCTAGAAACATACGTCTCTAGTAAGTACTGAACCCGTGGCACTTCATAGGTTGCAATGGTACATGATTTTGTTCCTTATGTATGACTTCTTTTTTTTTTTAATTAAAGATTGTACTTTATGTAACATCTCTACATTTTTCTTGGCATCCATTTTCAAAAAAAATATGAAATCCGTAGGTGATGTTATATAGAAATTAGGAAATGACAAGTATAAGATACCATCTTCACTCACGTGGACTCAACAATACAAATAAATCACTAAAAACATACAAATACATGAAATACAAAACATACAAATACAAAATATATGATATTACATATGATACATTCAAACATATGAAATACAAAACATAAAAATACATGAACATATGAAAAAACATGATTGAAATATTACAAGCCCTTTAGATCAAATCATGACACTACTCCCAATGTTGCTTAACTTTCTCGTCTGTAGGTCCCTTAATCTTTTTTTCAATTATTCCGAATTTGGGTCCTTAATAATTTCAACATATCAATCAATTTCTTAGGAGTTGAAATTCATAATGCTCATGGAAATGAATAAGAATTTCAGTAACTAGGCTATAACAGATAGGTCGCAAATTAGCTTTTGGAACTGTCGATGGAGATTTATTTCGAAGTTAGATGTTTTTGTTTACTCCTATCTTTTTTCAGAAGTTGACGACCCACAAACTCGGGGGAAAAACATCTCTAATTTTTGTGGAGAGTGGAATAAACATTGGAAACCCCATAGTAGTTAATAACATTTTCAGAAATTCATAAATTAGTACAGTATCGACAAAAATATTTTAAAATGTCTCGCTAATAGCATTTATAATAATAACTTACGGATCACATTATTCCCAAAAATAGGCCTGACATCCTAATAATGGAAAAGGAGAAGAAAACAGCGTTTATAATAGAGATTAGAGTTTCTTCTGACGATAACTTGCACAGAGTAGCCACGAAAGTAGTAGTAATAAAAAGATTAATATATATATATATATATATATATATATATATATATATATATATATATATATATATATATATATATATATATATAATGTTCTGAAGGAAAGCCGGATTCTACCAATGGTTATCTCATGTAATGGACTGATACCGGAGGAATTTCAATCTTCTCTGCGAGAACTGAACCTGCCGAGGGTGACAATGTTGGAAGCAGCGAGTATTGTGAGGAAATATATGAACAAAAAATAATTTTGAAAATAAAATATTGTAATTTTCGGTTGACCAAATACGGTCCCCAGCTATTATGTATACCATTTTATATGTTATATAATTATAATTATTATGTTATAATATAATTATATAATTATTAATAATAATAATAATAATTTAGGAAAACCTTTGGAATCGCTACTAACGACCTTGAAGAGGTCTAGATTCTCAGACAAGGTTATACTTCCACCCACTGCGCATGCCCAAATAAATACTCAACCCGATGGATCCTTTTCACTTGGAATAGTCATGTAGGGTTAGGTCAGACTTTCCGCCTTTTACCGAATAGATCTCTTGTCTTTCCTACACCATCTTTAAGTTTAAATAACATGGCCAATCTCTTCAACGTTCTATTAGCTTCGGATCTGGGAAGTTTAGTCCAAGTGGTGAAAAAATTTACCAATTATGTGTAAAACCAAGGATCAATAGATTTTCTTCCATGGAGTTTTAGAAAATTGCATTAATTTTCTAATGAAAAGGCGGCGTTGAACTTCAACGAATCCGGATGCGCAATGCGGATTGTTGTCAGCAATCGTTTATCATTACTATACCTCTGGCTTACCATTCTTCCGCTCCCTGGCGTATGATGGTTCGCAGTTCCTGACTTGGTCCTTGGATCGAAATCGTTAATAGCATAACCCGAATTGGTCATGGATCAAATTAACCTTTTTTCTCTGTAGAGAGTCTTCTTAGCATTGCAATAGCCCTTCGTAAAAAGGCTGAAAGTCTGACCTAACCCTACACCAGCGTTCCAACTGAGAAGGATCCGTCGGTTTGAGAATTTAATTGCGCATGCGCAGTGGGTGAAAGTATAGTCTGGTCTGAAAATCTAGAGCTCTTAATGGTCGTTAGTAGCAATTCCAAAGGTTTACCATAATTTATTTCTTTATTAATTTTTCATTTTTTCTGGAAAAAATCAATTTAAAGGGCGTTGCCCTTAAATTTACATGCACTAAATTTCTGATAATACATATTAATATTAAATATAATCGAAAATTCTAAAACTATAAAATGTACAATCTATTCCATTACAGTCGCTACATACAAAGAACCAAATATATCGGTAAGCCAATATCTTAATAGTATCTACAATATATAAATATGAATATACACAGATAAAAAAAAGTATATAGTCAAAAACTGAGTACCAGTATATTATGACAGACACTAAGTTTTAGGATGACTAATTTTTTTCCTTTACAGTATTATATTTTATTGTCTCATTGTGTATATAATGTTTTGTATCAATAATTAAAGAGTTTTCAGAATTTAGTTCTGCGTATATTTGTTTGTTCCTTGAATTGTATGTGTTATTTTTAGCATTGGTACAATAAGGAGGAAGTACCAATGTTTTAAGCTTCCACTCTAAGAAAATTATCTCAAAAACTAACTGGCTCATTATTGTTATACTGTGAATTTTCTATTGACAATTACTGTTTCAAAACCGTTATTATTATTTATTATATTTAAGGGCTAAAAATTGTTAATGGTTGTCATCGTCCATTTAATTTGATTTGGAAGTGAGGATGAAAAATATAAATGGAACTGGTAAAGATTAAAATTGTCAATACTTTAAATTACTCTTTAAAATTATTTATGGAGCTATTCGAATATCCAACTTGTAATCAAATTTTTAATTACCAGTGAGGTGTGGATGAGTTTTTAATGTTTTTATTTTACCACATATCATTTTTGTTTTATGTCATTTTTTATGTTCTTTTCTTATAAGTGTGGTATGAATGTGATTCATACCATTTATTTATATTACTTTTTGCCCTTTAATATTTCAGAACATAATAATACTTAAAAACAGTAACATAGTAATATTCATAGCATTGAATTACAATTGGAATCGTTTTTTTTTTTTTTAAGTTGGCTTGTAAGATATTTGCATAAACATCTTTATGTGTTCATTTACGTAATGAAAAAATGTACGTTCCAGTTGTCCCACATAAAATTGAGTGAGTACTCATTCCTCAAAAATCTGAGCAGATGTTCCATTAGATTTGAATAAGATAAGTTACATAATGGATTTCGGGGTTAATCATTGATCTGAAGTCTCTGCTCACCTTTCTAAGTAAATAACACTTAGGATGTGTTCCACTATGTGAATAGAGACTCATTAAAATGCTGAGATTATGATAGAGTAGATCGGGATATAACTGAGTACTTACTCACATAGTAGATCATGTTCTCAGTTTTATTCGCTCAGAAAAGTGATCAGGTACTCCGAATCCATAATCAAACCATATTTGGAGCACGTGCTCCATACACTGAGGATTTATTCCGATATGTGATTTATCTTTATTCACATCTAACAGAAGCATCAACTTAGTTTTTTTAAGGAATGAGTATATGCTCAGTTTTATTAATTTCACGTAATGTCTCTTTTTTTCTGTTATTGATTTAGTAAAGTACAGAAATTTCAATTTTCACCTCCTTTTTTTTTTTTAATTGCCCCAGGATTATAGTGCCGTCACACATTTTTTCTTACAGACCAATATAAAATAGATTTATTCGAGAAATTCTCAATGTCAACCAGTGAATTTCTTATGTCCTTAACAGCAGGACGTAAGTCAATATAATAGCTGTCATCTACTTGGTGGCATGAGAGACGTATGTGGGTCGCTTTCCACAAGTCCAATTCTATGGAGTTGCCATTGGAGATAGTCAGGTCTCGAAAGTACCCTGAACCATTGTACCTTACATAAATGATCTTTGGTGGAAATTAATAACCGTAAATTTCTGTCGTAACTGTAAATTTTAACGTTTTAATGAATTCGTTATAAAAACAATTATTTCTGATATTGTAAGTAAACGCTGATGATATGTCCTAAGAATCTTATTATTTGGCCTAAACTCTTTTTCTTTTTTGACAATTGTTATGTTGTTTGGACATAAAAATGGCACTATTTCGGGAAAAAATAATGCATTTTGGACTTTTATAAAAAATAAATATAAAATATAGTCTAATTTATAGATAGGCTTAACATAATTATGCGTAACATAACTCCTTTTAGATAATCTTGCATTTTGACATTTTTATAGGAACCTGACTATTGTTTATTCCGATTCGAAATGCGGAAAGAAACATATAAATCTTCAGTAATCTTGAAAATTCTTATTAATTAGAATTTTTTCCAACTAATATTGGCATTTGTCCTATAGTGCAATGTCCTGGTTTAACTAATTAGTGAAGTTACATATTTAATAATAATAAGGTTTCTGATTAATTTTCTTTATATTGATGGCTTGAGCATGGCGAATGAAGATATTTAGACTGTTTCAGGCTTTTCCTTGAAATTCACCTAATTTCAGTCATATATATATATATATATATATATATATATATATATATATATATATATATATATATATATATATATATATATATATCCTTTTTTTTTTACATCTTTTTCTTACATGGTAACCCCATATAAGAACCGTTTATTATGTTATACATGCTCCAAGCCTTAGAGGCATACTACATGAATGATAAGAATAATAAAATTTACATATTCATATAAGTTGAACAAAATTTCAGTATTCAATTGAAAATAAATAACTAATAAAAAAGAAAATATGTAACGAAAACAAAAGAAAACAGAATCAAACAAACAAATAAACTAAATAAAAATGAAATAATGCCAACAAGAAAAGATGGGCAGCGTTACCATGTTCTGCCAGTAGTTGCGTAAGTTTGAAATCTATTTAATGCAATATATATATATATATATATATATATATATATATATATATATATATATATATATATATGTTACTGCGAAAGACCAAAACTAGGCTAATTTCAACACTCTTTGATCATTGTTAACATCCTCCAAGTCGTTTGGAGTACTTAAAATGTAAGTTGAACTTTCCACACATACAATATGCGATTTCGTATGAAATAAATACACTTTGTGAATAAACTCCTCTTACACAGGTTATTATAAAAAATAACTATAAATGCTATATATGTGGATATATATATATATATATATATATATATATATATATATATATATATATATATATATATATATAATTTCTATTTGAAGAATGAGCAATAGTTTTGTCCAATGCGACTGTCAAGTGCATGGAGCACCTAATAGCTACTAATACTACATAAAATAAAGAATAATATACTATAAAATAAATTTAAATAATAATAATTAATCTAATAGAAGTACTAATACTAACTCTGAAACTGATGGCTCCATTGCAATTGACATCAAAGGCTTTGAATACGTAGTGAGCATACAGGTTAACATCTGAAACAGAAACAACTCTAGTCTATTCTAAGAATATTCTATACTAATTTATTTACTATATCTAATTATTATCTAAGTTCTAATCATCCATATTATATATACTCGTGCAGTATTTAAAGAAGTTGATGCTTTAGCCATAACCACATTTTGTAATCACAACTTTTCCAGTAATTGATATATACATGTTTCTGAAGTTACTAGGCCTGAAAAATTCTGGCCCGGTTTACTATTTATTGATTTGTTGGTACATTTATAGGGATTTACAATTATTTGCAAACGTTTTTAGGTCTTCAAAAACATTTATGAGTTCTTTAGAATTCAGCAGCTCTGTGGAACTATTACCCAAAATTTCAAGCTTATTTTATTACCAATTTTAAGCCAAAATATGCAGCCAAATACCGTGCTTTATTAAGACAGACTATTTGTCTTTTTTTTATTTTTTTATTCAATAAATTGTTGGTATAGTTTGATATGGATGTTATAACAACCGTTAATGAAGCATGAGTTATAATATACTGCTTATTGCCAAGAGTTATAAATCTAATCTTGTAGTTGAATTTTTAATTTTGGATGTCATTAATTAGTAAATTAACCAAATTATTTTGGTGTTATAGAATATAAAATATTCTATAGATAAAGTTAGAATGTAAAATAGTACAATTTATAAAACTAATAACCAATTTATCTCCAAACCCCCCTCAATTTGAATTTCATAATATAAACAACCCCTCCGCTTATCTTTCCCCACTCCTAAATTTAGACAGTCATGCTTAAATAGCGAAGAAAATAGGACGAAATTACTTAATTACTGGTAATTATTAACAATCATATCTTTATAATCCTTGTATCAATAAATAAAATTGTTTAATTAGTGCTCTGTGATATTTTACAATAAGAAAAATAATATCGAAAATAGTAGAAGAATAGTAATGAAATTTCATGTAAATAAGAAAATTCAGTGCGTTGCATGGTAGGTATTTAATAAATAAAATAATGATTAAACATTTATATAAATGTAATAAAAACAAATATTATTCTACAGTATAAAATTAAATATATATTTTAAAACAATTATATTTTTTACAGACTTGAGAATGACCCAAGATGGTCGAAAGAAACTTCGAAGTAATTTGAAATAAAATTAAAGAATTTGGTTACCTATTGGCCTCCTTTTTTTTTTTTACTTTTTAAATTATAAATCTATTTCTAAAGTATTTAGTTTTAGGCCTTATATATTTAAACCCATGAAAATAATCTATGGTAAGTGCGGATTCCCAAATTCCGTACGTTAATAAATTCATTTTTTCCGTCCCTCAAATTATTTTCTACATTTTCTGTGCGCCTGAAATCCTTCCGCTCCTCAAAAACTGGCCCGTTTGTAAGTAGTTTAAAAATTTAGTAAATTCATACTTTCGAGTTGAATTGAGCAGATAAATAACAATCTTTTCACTCTTTTACTTCCTTTTCTTTATTTTTTAATTTAATTTCTTTTAGATTTAACATTGTCCAAATACCTAAACTTTTCAAAAATCCAGACTTATTTCTGCTAATATGTATACCCTCACAAGTATTCTCCATTGTATTACTGGCCCTACATTTAGTTTTATTGGTATTTATTTATAGACCTAATTCTTAGTAATAAAATAAAATGAATAATAATAAAAAAAATCAAATATACTAAAATATTGTAATGTTTTAACATTTTGTAAGAAGAAAACGGTATTTCGTTAGAGCCCGATCGATGGTATAAAAACCCATGCATACCAATGAGATTTTATTATTAAAAATGCCACCATAAAAATATACCAAGCCAAAAATAAATTTCGGCTATCATGGAATATATTAAAAAAGTAATCTACTGACTGAGCATCAAATAACATAAAAATAGTATTCATATCCCTCAGAGATTGGAATACTGATGAAAAAAATAATTGGTTATAGGACCTCGTATAAATTAACAAGGAGAAAGGTATAATATATAAACTAGTGGATTAGCAAAGGATTAACATCTTTTTCTATCCTATTAACCTTATTTTTCAGTAGACATAAAAAACAGTTTAACCTATTGATAATTTTCAGGTTTTACAATAATTATACCAATGTTTTACTTCTCTGAGTTGCAAATATGCTTTAATTCATTCTCAATGAGTTTTATTTCAAATGAATTTAGTCACTAAAAAAATTAAACTGAATTAAATGTATGATTATTTTGTTCACATAGATTATTTTGTAGATCTGAAGATTTCCACATAAATGTCCTTGTAGAATTTAATTTTGCTCATTTTAATGACCCAAAATATCTATATAGTAAGCTGCTTTACAAAATCAATCAAAATCGAGCCTAATAATCCCATTTCAAGCCGAATATAACCAAAGACAGGACTATTTCCTGCAACTCAAACACATTTATCCCATTTTATATTATGTTCTGAAACAGGGTCGGAACTACAATTTTTTTCTCTCCCCTCCCCCCACAATAAAAGTCAACAATAGTAGCTTAGGTAATACATCATCACTCATTTTATTGACTGAACTTTGGACAAATCTATCCAAAAGCAGAAGCAAATATTTAGAGCTTATCCTAAAAATAAAGTTTCGTTCGAATTTTCCCGCCCTCGAAATTCTATCACTCTAAATTCTATTATAGATAGGTGCTAATAAATGGCGCAATTTAAGCTCCAAAACGAGTTCCTACGATAATTAAAAGCCCTGTAATAAAATGTATCGCAGTTTTTTATTTTATTTTATTTTTTGCGAAAAGATATTAATCGACTTCAATTGTTTAAAACTTGTTTTTCCGCATTTTTTTTCTTAAACAATTTTTTTTTACCACATCTTAAACGTGAAAAAACACACTTTTCGTCACTTTTATGAATTTGTTTCACTCTGTTGCTTCATACCGATTTCATCTAAAACAAATACAATTTTTCTCCTAATTATAACGTTGAGAAAGTCCCATATTGAATATCATGTCTGGACTACTAGCTTTCTTACACTAACCGCGTTTGAACAGAAATTAATTTCTACTGATAAGTGAAAGTTGTACTGCACCAAATTTTTTTTTTGTATGCGAGAGAGTTAGCTCCATTTAGTGAATCATAATTTATGGTGATCAGTTTTTTACTGACAAGAGGAGTGCATGATGTGTCGTCGCTGATTTTATTCAAATTTTCTTGGGTGATTCTACAATCAAAAAAGTTGACTCAAATCCTCTCGTTTCATCCAATGGACCTTAGGACCTGAGAAAAAAATAAGACATGCTGGAAATGTTTTATTTTATATCTCGTGTTTGAAGAATCATATCGACATGATTTTTTCAGCTTAACATTTGTTTTTTAGAGTACATATTAATATAAGTATAATATAGTACAATATAAACATTAAAAGATAATTGATTTTTGGTCAAATAAATTTTAAAAAAGTGTTTAAATTATTAAGTAAACTAGAATCAAAAATTTTTTCACACCAAAAATGATTGCAGATTTGGGTTCAACAGATCAAAAAAAATCTTAATGATGAAAAAAATCATCGAAAACAAAAAACATTTTTTTTTTCAGTCCCGAGTATGCTCAAAATATTTAAATCCACAAAATTACGTTTGGGTATGAAGCTCTGTATCACCTCTTCAGTTTACCCGATATCGACGTTCTTGGACTTGTTAAAAAGAGGGTTGTTTCTTCTTTCTATACATATAAAGAACTATTACACCATCTTAGATGATCTGTGTAAATAAAGGTGATTACCATATAAAAACAAAATTGAAGTTTTTTGTGGTTCTAAAACATTGCAGAATTTAAGAACCTTAACCGATGCCCCAAATTTGGTATGAATTATTCAAAGGGTTCCTGATTTATAAGCGATTATTTTAATCTTAAAAAAAAATTTGAAGGCCATATTTTCAGGCCGACAATTTTTATTTTTAGATTCGATCGAAAATTTGAATATATCGGTTTTTCAAAGTGCTAAAACCAAATCTGACGCCAGTTTTGAATAAAAAAAATCTGTTAATATACTTTGCTCCATAAGAAATACCGTTATCATTACACACAAGTCTTCGTTTTAAAAAAATATATCACTATAATTTACTATTTTATTTTTTTCCTCTGCTCCTAAGGCTCATTGGATGGAACGGGAGGATATGGATAAACTTTTTTTCAATATAGAATCACCCAAAAAAATTCGATCAAAATTTGAGATGGACATATGCCGTACTCCCTTTGTGAGCCAGTGAACCATAAAAAGATCGCTTTGTAGTGAGTGAATCGTATTTCATCTGATCCATGAAAGAATGTCTGTCTCTGAAGATAATATTAAGAAGTGGAATCGCTGACCAGTTGCCTCTAACGGCTTGAGATATCTTTTAACCCTGACATTTTACCAAATTCCATAATTGGATCCGTGGAGAAACTTTCGAATCGCGTTGTAATGGTTGGAGTCAGGGAATAGTCGAGTTCGCTCGGCGGTGCGCGCTCAAGCCATTCCAATTGAAAAGTTCGAGTCCCGCTCCCTCATGCGTCCTCTTCGATTTTTACTCCCCCCTCCCTCTTTATAGAAAGCAATTTAACTTCTGTTGCTGTTGTTGGAACTACAATATGCCCTTTCTAGGATTATTTGTTCTAGAAAATTCTTTCATTAGTGAGAAAATACATTAACGTACTTTTCTGAAAAACACTCCATTGGATAGAATTAGAAGAATTCGCTGTCAATGTAATAAACTCATTTAAACTTAAAATATAAAAGCCTGGTGTAATTAAGCTTTCATAACTACTCAAGTATGGTAATGAACCAACGCTTTTTTATAATTCTAGATCTGAGTTAACTTACTCATTTAGATTCTTTTCGGAATCCCCCTAGAATAAGTTATTTTTAACTTTTATTCCTGCATTTACGCGACTTTGAAATTTAAAAATGAGCTTTGAGTTCCTTTGGTAATGTGCACTAGATTTTACAAAGTTCGAATTTAAATGGCTGTAAAATATTTATTTTTGAACCTAGTTTTTTTTTCTAATTAGGGATTGATAAACTATTTGCCACTTCTATAATTTTTTTTTATTGAAAACTAGTTTCGAATGATATACATTCATCTTCAGTTGAAGGTTTGAATGGATTATATCAAACAGAAAAGTTTGTACTGGTTTGTTCTCGCACTGAACTAACAATGCCAAACCAGTACAAACTTTTCTGTTTGATATAATCCATTTAAATCTTGAATTGAAGATGAATGCATAACATTTGAAATTAGTTTTGTTTTGAAACAAAACAAATTTATAGAAGTGGCAAATAATTTATCAATCCCTAATTAGATTGATACTTCTATGCTATCATGCGGATGTCATCTAGTTTTTTCCTCTGTATTTTTTTTTTAAATGTTCCTTAGACAATTATGTTTAAATATTACATTAAAGTCCACGTTTCAATCATTTCAATTTTCATGAGATTGATGTTTCAATTTATTACTACTTAGTACGCACTTGCCCCCGCCTTTGGGGGTAAGTCCGTACGAGATGTCTGGAAGACTCATTATTCAAGCAGTAGCGACTACGGTTCTAGTGAAAAATAGTTCGTTAATCATCAATAAAAGTTAAAACTTGTCGGAGTCTTTATTGAATTTTTAATTTAATTTATGAAAATCAATTTGATCTTTTTAACATAAAAACTTATTGTAAATAGAGTTTTAATGTTTAAATTGACGACATGTTTTAAGATATACTCCACCTCTAACAATGTTTGCAATCTTTTTCTAGATTTCTCTTGCCTATTCAGGAGTTTTATATTGTTAAATTAATATTTACAAATATATAAATGTTACTTATAAAATATTCTTGCTCCATTTATATCGTTCACGGTTATCATATTTTACCTTTCTCAAACAAGTCATGCCTCAGAATCCTAAATAATACAATTCAAATTCGATTCAAAGATTTTTATAAAAAGAAATTAAATAGAAGAAGGTTTGAGCACCTATACAAATAACGCGTGTGAGATTAAAATCATTACTGGATAAATAAGTAGCATGATTTCGTAAACTTTTACGTGAAATTGACGATTAATTTTAAATGAATAAAGTCTGTTCTTTAAAGGTAGAGTTCTGGGAAAGGCTGTCAGGGAGTCAAAGATCCAGACTATTGGCACCATATTCAACCGCACGGTACAAATCCGGGACTACGCAGATGACCTTGACATTGCAGGAAGATCAAAAGCTGCTATTCCTCGAGGATGCTGGTAAGAAGCTGGGGCTGGCTGTCAACTCCCCAAAAACTAAATACATGGTGGCTGGTCAAACAAGAGGTCCCCATGAAATAACAGTCCAGTTCGGGCCATACTCTTTTGAACGAGTCGACGAATTTTTGTATTTGGGATCACAAGTGAATACGAACAATGATATTTCGTCTGAGATAAGGAGGAGAATAACATCAACCAACAAATGCTATTTTGTACTTCGTCGTCAGTTAGGAAGCGGCTTAATTTCCAGAGCCATTAAAACAAGACTGTACAAGACGTTGATTAGGCCAGTGTTGACATACGGATCTGAGACCTAGGCTTTTTCAAATAAAAAGGGACCTTTTAATTTTTGAAAGAAAAATATTTCGGCTTATCTATGGCCCTATACGAAATGGTGCAACATGGAGAAGGAGGACGAATGCAGGATTATATTCACTGTTAAGTGAGCCTGATGTTGGAAAAATGATTAAGCTCAGCAGGCTTCGTTGTGCGGGCCACGTCGCCAGGATCGGAGTTCGCGAGATCCCAAGAAAACTCCTCGATGAGGACTCGCATGGAACCCGGCCGAGAGGCCGCCCAAAACTCAGATGGTTTGACGGTGCTGGATTGGATTCAAGGACTCTGCTTGGTGTTCGGAATTGGAGAACAGCTGCACTTCACCGAACGAACTGGCGGAAGCTGCTTTAGGAGACCAGGTCCCAGTAATGGGTTGTCGCTGATGATCAAATTCGAGAGGAAATCAATATTAAATTATCGAAAAAAATTATTAAGGATTCGTGAGAATAAAGATAAAATATTATGACCTTTAACGTTATATATGGGACATAAATTTTTCATGTGAGGAATGCAAATTTTAAATTATGATATAATAATTGTCTGGAATTGCCACTATAAACAATCCTGTATAGGCGATAGAAATATCGAGAAATTCCCAATATTGGCAGTTGTCGAATATATCTCAAAACGATAAAAGTCAGTATTTACAATAAGTTTTTTAGGATAAAAAGGTCTAGCAGAATTCACGATAAAAATCTACCTTTAACGATATTGGGGCACAATTTAAATTCAGATTTTCCAAAATCCCTAGAGAAGATACTTTTCAGTCCCCAAGATACCCACTTAATTTTTCATGATCATTTTTTTTTTTTACCAGTCTGTTCCACATACAAACTGAGTCTGGATTTTCGTGATCTTATCTTTTTTTTACCCTGACGATGTCTGAAGTGGGGGAATTTAGCTTGTTAATTAAATCGAATTGAGATGATTAAAGCTTTGTTTTTAAAAATATTTCCATAATATCCTTGACAGTTACATACTATCTAAATTGCATATCACTCTTAGTAAGTCGATATAAACAGTAATGCTGTCCAAATACGTTGGGTTGCTCCACTAACAGCATACTCATCAATCCAATATTACACATAATATATATAGCAATTATTTTTTCTTTCATTTTAACTCTAAATACATTATTCTCATCGCTACATTACCACATTATATCTAATCTTTCTTTTTTTCCCTTTTGTTTCTGTAAACCTTTTATCACTCTATAATCTACCCCTTACTTCTCCTTTCCAGTGACCCTCAATTATTACTTGAAATAACGTTTTTTTTTGGTAAATAAAAGTTAAGAAAAACTAAAAAAGCAAACAAATAGCTAATAAAATAAACTTCTTACAAATTAATGAAATGTTCACATTTTAGACACGTACGCCTAAGCATCAAATTAGTACAAGAAATAATAAATAAATAAAAAGATATAGATCAATACCAATGGCAACAAATACACATTAAGAAAAAATAGTTTAATATTCCATTGAAAATTTTATCTAATATTTCCTCATTGGATAAGATATTATATATACGTAAAAAGGCAATTCATAAATTAATTTTCAAACGATCTGAGAGGATTAAAAAATTCTCTATAATGTTCAATCTAAAGGGCAGGAGGTTGCCCTGAGGGCCGAGGGCTGTTTTAGATTCCAGATGCCCTCCCTTCCAACGAGCCGATTAATTAGGTAGCCCTCTCTCCTCCTCCTATAAAAGTATTAAACTAAATTTATAGATTATTCGCTATAAAGAAAGATTTTGTTTTTTTTATTTTATAAATATCAGCTTTGATAATAGTTTTTGAAAGGCTCATTTTAATATCAATAGATTCAATGAGATGTGATAATATTTCATTTAAGATTATTCTATGGATTACCATAGGATTCCCAGTACTTAGACACGTTCCAGGTGGTACGCGAACAACGAAACAAAAATAATGGACAAAATAATCTTTGTAACACGTTAAATGAGGAATATAAATTAAAAAAAAAAATATTATTGCATGTAAAGGAAAGTTCCCTATTATGAGATACACCTGTATCTCCTCTACATTAATTAGTTACTTACCAATTGCGCCATAAACTGCTTGGTTTATGGATCTCGAATCTTTTTTCAAGATCAATTGTTTTTACATTTTCTTGATTAACAGGAAAAGTTATTATTTTTTATGCATAAAATTTGTATTATATCTATTTATATATTTATTTTTGCTTCACGTATAGTTGTTGCCATTGGTATTTATCCATATCTTTTTATTTATTTATTACTTCTTGTACTAATTTGATGCTTGGGTGTACGTGTCTAAAATGTCAACATCTAATTAATTTGTTAGTAGTTTATTTTATTAGCTATTTGTTTTTTTGTTATTTTTTCTTAATCTTTATTTATGGAAAATAAAAATAAAAAGCGTTCTATCAAGTAATAGTTGATGGTTACTGGAAAAGAGAAATAAGGGATAGATCACAGAGTGATCGAACATTTAGATATAAATATAATTGAGAATAGATATAATGTGGTAATATTGCGATGAGAATAATGTGTTTAGAGTTAAAACGAAGGAAAAAAAAAATTGTTATATATATTATGTCTAACAGTGGATTGATAAGGATGCTGTGTTTGTACCAACCCAAGGAATTTTGGCAGCATTGCTGTTAATAAAGCATTTCTCTTTAGGTACTAACAAAAAGCCACAATATGGGCGCCAAAACAAGTTCCTGCAATAATTACCAGCCCAATAATTAAATGCCAAAAATAGCCATATTTCACTGTTTTTAGTTATTTTTGTGAAAAATTGTTAACCGACTTCAATTGCTTAGAACTTAGAAAATTTTCCGTATTTTTAAACGTTATTACGTACTCTTTCTTATTTTTCTTAAACTAATTTTTTCACATCTTAAACGTGAAAAAATCACTTTTTGGAACCTTTACGAATTTTTTTTCACAGTTCAAACTACATACCGATTTTATCTAAAACGTGTAAAATTTATTTCTTTTATTTTTCTTATAATTATTACGTTGAGAAAGTAACTCGGCAATTTATTTCAAAAAATGAATATACTTACTCTATCGTGCCTATACTAATATCATAGTTTTCAGACTAGTGCAGGATCGGGTCCAATTTTCAGATAAAATACATTAATTCAATTGATATCCAGTTCAATTAGGGATTGATAAATTATTTGCCACTTCTATAATTTTGTTTTGTTGGAAACTAGTTTCGAATGTTATACATTCATCTTCAGTTCTAAAAACACACAAAAAATCAAAAATAAGCAATTCAAAATATAGTTTGGTATTATTATACATATTAATATGTAATTAAAAAATAAACAGTTAATAATACCAAACTATATTTTTAATTGCTTATTTTTGAATTTTTGTGTGTTTTTAGAACTGAAGATGAATGTATAACATTCGAAACTAGTTTTCAATAAAACAAAATTATAGAAGTGGCAAATAATTTATCAATCCCTAATTAGATGGATCCTTCTATATACCATGATGCGGATGTCAACTGATACCCAGTTCGTTTTAATATTTTTTGAAACTCGTCATCAAGGTTCTCCTTTCCAAAATAATTAGACGAATAGTTTTCTTTAAATAAAATAATCACCTCCATTTAGTTCCAGTGACCTAATTGAAGAATGCTAAGGAACTCTGTTAATTTCGAATAGTATCTTTAACATGAAGTATTTACAGTCGGTCTTAGCGGAGCAGTGTAATTTATAGTGGTCTACTAATTGCAGTGGCAGGAGGGGGGAGGGACAGACCAGAGTGGCGAAGTCCTCCCTCTCCCCCCCCCTGGCCCTTGGCTGCTGTCCAAATTCTCGGATCACGAGTCGATACTGTCGACCCTCCTCGATCAGATGCTCTTTGTGCAATGCCAGAGTCCATTTGGGAAAATATTATTTTTATTATTATATTCTCCAATTATAGATCAAATGCAAACTATCACCAGATAACTTTAATATGCTAATTATTATGTTTAGCTAGCTATTCCAGGAGCTCCTTGCCGATGGCATCAATTATTCCTGCCTAATTAAACACAACAAATACCCGGTGCCGGCGAATAGAATGTTGAATTGATAATATCAAGTTAAATCCCGTTTGTAGAACTCCATAATTCCAAATCCTACAAGAATTGACTATGGCTAAAATATTTATCCAAGTACTTTATTTTTATTTGCAGTTTTAAAAATATAATTTGATTTATTAATAATGCTACGTTTGAGGTCCCTTACTCGTTTCCAGTCGGGTTGAGCATTAACTTCCTTCCAACCTCAAAGTTTGAGGTTTTACGTTTCAAGATACGTAGGATTCAAAAATCGAATAAAATACAAAAATCCTTCCGCCCGCTGCCAGCGACTTTTCTCCGAAATTGCATGACCAATTTTTTTTTTCTTCAGATTTGGCACCTTGGATGATCCACGAAATTCGACATTACCATCTGCCGTTTAGAGCATTCATACACCCATATTTCAGTCAATTATATTGTTTTCAGTCAATTGGAAAGATAATATAATTAATAATTAATGATAAATTAAACAATAATTAACCATTGTGTAATTTTACAGTATTTTAGAATTATAATAATATTAATAAATTCACCAAACATGTAAAAGGATCACTGACGTTCAAAGCTAGGATTCCCTTTACCTGATAAAATACAAAATTCCATATATATATTTATATATATATACACAATTCCCGATTTGTTTAGAAATATCGAATATTTTTCTAGAAATGAAGTCTTCTATATTTTTTATGAAAAAAAAAAAAAACAAGAAAAAATGCTGACGTGAACTTATCTTGACATAATAGCAATTTTAGTAAATAATCAAGACTATTTTTACTTCCTTGTACGAAGTAAAGGAAGTATTGTAATCGCGAAAATTTTCGGTTTTCAGATTTCAACGGAAATATCTATTTTGACCATCCCTGAATCCATTTTGACTAGTTTCGTCGTGGCATCTGTACGTACGTACGTTCGTATCTCGCATAACTCAAAAACGGTTAGCCGTAGAAAGTTGAAATTTTGTATTTTGGATTGCAATCTTCGGAAACTAGTAACCAAATTCAGGATCACTTTTTGAGCCTTATAGAGATTTATAGTTTAATAGGCGTACAAGGAAGCCATGTGTTGTCCACATCAGATATTTTAAAAACCGGCTTTAAATCATGATTAGAAAGGAAATTTATGATTTCAAAAATAAAAACCGTATGGTAAATGTCATCTTTCAGTCCCATGATTCTCTCGTTCTGAATTATTAATCTTGTGTATTTTCACTAGCATCTAAAATTGCCAAAACATTTTGCTCCTTTAAGTATTTAAGTAGCATAGATGTTAAGAAAATTTCTTCAACGCAGCAAATGGTATACTTCGGTTAATTTATTCTTATTGTATCAACTCTTTTTAAAAAAATTAGATTATTGGATGGAGCTCCGAGTGCCGATAAACACCCTATCCAGACGTATACACGTATACATTTACCAGGAATAGGCAAAAAATCTTTGGTCTATTTACGTCTGATGTTTCCAAGTTAAAAAAAAAAAAAATAAAATAAAAAATAAAAATAAATAAGCCACCTCGCCTGGGAGGTCTAATTTTAATTTTTCCTTCTGGATTCCTTTCAATGATATCAGAAACAATTCAATGAGCTCTTTATAGACGTGTTTCTGTTTATCACTAGCTGATGTGTTTAAAAATATCACTGGTGGACAAAATTAACGCATCACTAGCGATTACCTACACTATGTCAAATGGTTTTCAGAAGTGTATTGGAACTTTATAACAATCAGAGTGTAGGGACTCAAAAGGAATATTAATGAATGAGTTATTTTTTACACCAAATAAACCAGCAGTCTTCAGAAAAAACATTTTCCACAACAGACCACATTTTTGTTATCAATAATCTATTAAACAAAGCAACTCAATATAGCATGACGTTATGTATAGACTTTGAAAAGGCCTTCGATAGATTTAATAAAGACGAAATACACAAAGGCTGGAAAGAAGACAAATCGACATCAAATAAAAAACACTCGGTATCAGATTCTAAATGAAAGCAACTTCAGCCTAAAATGTAAAAGTGTAAAGATAGAATTCAGGGGGAGAGAGAGGGGGGAGCGAGACAAGGTGACCAACTGTCGCCTTAGATATTTATTTCAGCCCTTCAAGAAAAACAGGAAGGGAATTAATATTAATGGAACATCGTTAATTCATCTTGTTTTTGAAGATCATCTTGTTACTACAGCTAAAAATTTAGAAGCCCAGGAAATACTTATAGTGATAAAAACAAAATTTATACAAATTGGATCACGCGTTAATTCTGAGAAATTCTATATCATAATGACGAATAATACAGGACATATTTATTTGTATGGTAAGAAAATACATCAGGTAGACAGCATCATGTATTTGGGGCGTCTCATCAGCAAAGATGGGAAAAATACTGAATGAAATAATTGGAAGGTGCGTATAGAGGTAGAGGGACATGCTAAAGAACAAACGTTATTGAAGTGGTAATGGCTCTCTTGAAATAAAGAGAAGGGGTGTGGAACATGACTGTTCTACCATTCCTAACGTATGGCTGTGAGGCAGGGATCCTGAACCACCGAACAATAAACAAGATGACGACTTCTGTAAGATCCAAATGGAAAGGTATATGTTTGGAATCACAAGGAGAGAAAGAAGGAGGAACAAATGGATAAGAGGAAGGATCATGGAAAATGGAAATGGACGGAACATGTAATAAGAACAATAGACGAGCGAAGAACTAAGAAAATTCTGGAACTATATTCAAGAAAATGAAAAAGAAGAAGTGGCACCTCGAATTAACTTGGGATGAAGAAATGAGAAAGACTTGTGGAGATGCGACCTGGCCTAGGTTAGCACTGGAGAGGAAGGAATGAGGTTGGTGTATTATGAAATTTGGTGGAGAGAATTTGTACATAAAAAGTGAAAATTTTTTTCTGTTTTTTTCTTTTTTTCGTTTCCATAGATGAATGTATTTTTTTTTATTTTTTAATTTGAACTTCAAGAAAACATCAGGTACCAGCTGATTTTTTGCTCAAGAAAAGTTATTCAGATAATTTATTATCATATATAATTTCTATTTTATCGTTATATGCAAAAATAAAGGTTTATTATTATATTAAATAATTTCTAATTTATAGGGAAGTTAATATATTATAATAAATGCGGACATAATTAATAAACTAAATATAAAATAATTTATGATCTAAAATTTAACAAAAGGCATATTGATTTAAATATATAGAATATAATAGTAACTATAACACAGCCAACAAAAAATTTTTTTTGAAAACTTTTTTAACTTTAATAGTACTGAATCTAAATCTGGCCTTAGTTTTTTTTGTATCACCCATAGTTTTCCAGCAATATGTTTTGTATTATATAGTATAAACCCCTATCTAAACCCCTATGCGGTATAGGGGGGAATTAATGAAACACTATGTTACATCATAAGCATGGTTTGTATTTACAGGATCTACGAGGTTTTTGGGTAGAATGTTCTTCTTACCAGGTTTTAAAGACTTCCTCACAGGCCAGTTCATTCTGTACCAATGTTGATCCCTAGCCCTACTGTCCCATTCACACAAGAAACATGGAAATTTGGTAAAACCACCTTGCTGACCAAGGAGCATGCATGTAATTTTTAAATCACCACATATCATCCAACCATGAGCAGAATAGCCTATTCGACTTAACACTGTTTCTAAGTTTTCATAGTATTCTTTATAATCACAATTCTTAAATTGTGGGTGTTACAGCATTTTTAATATCATATTTGGATTCAGCACCCTAAGCAATTCAAAATGCTTATTTTTGAATTTTTTGTGTGTTTTTAGAACTGAGGATGAATGTATAACATTCGAAACTAGTTTTCAATAAAACAAATTTATAGAAGTGGCAAATAATTTATCAATCCCTAATTAGATTGATCCTTCTATACCATCATGTGGACGTCAACTCAAATATATATATTAGACTTTATTCACATGAAAATCGTTGGATTGGAATTTTCAATAAAAAAGAAAAAAAATCCTTTTTTTCAAGTTGATAATTCAAGTTTTCATGCGGATGTCAACTGATTAATATTTGTGTATTTAATAGTTGATGTATTGTAGAAAGCATATATCCTGATGACGAAGAAGTACTTCGAAACTTCGAATATAAAGTTATAGATCAAAGGGGAAGTGTCATTCACAAATTAATTTATTATAGGTTTATTACTATTAAATCCTCTTGGTAACTTTTTCAATGTTAGCTTCGTTAGCTTCACTACCCCGTCTTTATTTAGTCTTATATAGACGTACTGAATTTTTTATCTCATAGCAGTATTTTTTTTTTTTTTTTAAGATTTCAGTGATTTCGCGCCTTTGAATATCCATAAGCCATTTACCTCTCTTGAATCATTTACCGGCTTGTCTCGAGTTTTTTTTACGAAACCACACCAACTCATCCTGAAAAGGAGGAAGGAGGAATTGTGTTCGATAAAGGACCTGGTAGATCTAATATATATATTGAATATTTACTCTTCCTCAGATGATGAGTCGATGGGTGCAAAAATTCCTTTCTTCGCTCTTTTCCAATTTTACATCAATTCCTACAAGGCAACTCTTCGACTTGGTTCCCTTTTGCCTAGTTAAGAAATATTTATATTTTAGCTTCTTCTGTTTTCACAATTCCTAATTCATTGGCATGAGTGATAATAAATAAATTATTTAAACTTGAAATAAATTTATGTTGGCATTCCTAATTCCAATCTGAAGACCGATGAGCAATTTTTTTAAAATCACCCCAAATGGAATGTAATTTCATACTTTTTTCCAACACATGGTGTTATATCTTTTATTAGGATTCTTGCTTTTTCCCAGAAAATCAAACTTTCTCAAACTGAAATTTAAACTTTCGCTCAGAGTTAATTTAACCTTTCGTAAATTGTAAAGTAGTACCGATTATACTTGTTGGTTAGATGGAAATTTGATTCCTGTGATTTGATGATTCCAACAGCCGAATAAATAAATATTTGGGTCACAACCACTCAAATTACAAGAGATTCTGGCTCTCACAATGTGTACAGACAGTGACTAAAGATGAACTAAGGGCTGAAATATACCGTAGGCGTGAACTGGACCCAGTAAGCAGGGACCTGCCGTTTCGAGCACAAGTTCTCCATAGCCTATTCGAACGATAGAAATTTCTAATTTTTTCTTATATGAAATAAAAAAAAAATAGAGAGTTTGAGATCTGAAAATATAAATATATATATATATATATATATATATATATATATATATATATATATATATATATAGATATAATATTTATTTAGCTAATTAATGTATAGGTGCAATTAATTATATTAATATTGAGCCTCTATTCTCAGCTTATATCGACAAACCTATAAATGATAATCCTAAACAGATTATTCTTCTCAAACATAAGTAGTTCTTCAAAAATGTTTTCTGGGATCAGCATAATTAGGTTAATTGTTTATTTAATGAAAAGGAAAAAATCATTTCTGAAAGTAGGTGAAATTATAGGTAGGCCCTACATCGAATACGGACTTGACTTGACTGGAGTCCATTTGCGGACCCGTACCGTGTAATTATTAGGAGGCCGGAGTCAAGTCCAGTCAGCATTCGGTGTAGCCGCACCTTTAAGTTTGATAAAAAAAAAAAATATATTGTAGCGACTCAAAAACTATATCTGTCGAACAAATAATAAGATTCCTGAGACATTATTTACTTATTAGAATCATGATAATTTTTTTTTACAACTTATTTCTTATGAATGAGAACATACAAATTAAAATGAGAACACTGCTTCATAAGCACGGAATGGAAGCCAGTATGCCCTTTTATAGGATCGTGAAATCCTTCTGCTCGTTTAGGATAAGGCTTTCTTTACCCCGCGAGTGATAATTGTCGGGGCTTTTTTCTGTCCGGTCATTATTTAAATTAAAATCTTTGAACTATATCTGCGCCTATTGTAGTCATCTTTAAATCAGGCGCAAGGGTTGGTTTCTTTACCTCTTTTTACCTTACTCCAACCCACCTGCCTACAACTCTGACCATAAAATTGCACTTAATAATATCAATAACTATCAATTACTTTACTGGTGTTCAAAGCAATAACGTTTTTTCAGTAGAGAGAGAAATTTACTTCAAAGAGCTGTTAAATTTGATGGACACCTGGGAGAGAGAGAGAGGTAAAAGCAATTTATTATTTTTTATCTATTTAGTGTATAAAATGTCTTTATTGTATTTCTATCGATTCCAGAAAGGAACAGATCTGTTAGAATCTTTTATCTATTAAATTTAATAAAAAGGCTAGATACCACAGATCTTCCTGATATGATATACTAGATTGAAATATGATATTTAATATTGGATATATTTTCCAGAAGTGTCATGTATAAAATTAAATTCCAGATTTCAAAAGACTCCACTTTTATTTAAGAAATTTTAGAAGTAGATTATATTTAATTTAAGAAACCTAGTAAATAAAACTCTGATTTAATTTTGGGTATAAATCCACGAAGTAAATTTTCTTCCTTTTATATTCAGCTGTTCATATGTGTTCATATCCCATTTCCAGGACAACATATCCTTATGAATTATTCACTATTGTCTTAATTTTCCTTTCTCCTCTCTTCTCATTAGTCACTATTCCTTAAAAAAAATTTATTGTGATAATTATATTCAAAGAAAGTTGTACACACTTTTTTAAGGAAGTTTTTTTTAAGGAATAGTGACTAATATAAGATGAAATAAAATAAAATATTTATGGATCATATGACATAGAGGGTGGAGAAATAAAAATTAACTTAATAGTGAATAATCAGTTGACGTCCGCATGATGGTATAGAAGGATAAATCTAATTAAGGGTTGATAAATTATTTGCCACTTCTATAATTTTGTTTTATTGAAAACTAATTTCGAATGTTATACATTCATCCTCAGTTCTAAAAAGACACATAAAATTCAAAATAAAGTTTGGTATTATTATAAATATTAAATTAGATTAATATAAATCAGTATTATAAAACATTTATGAATTATGAATTTAATTAAGACAAGAAATCAAATACATGTTGGTACTCGCTAAGGTTTAAATGGATTATATCAAACAGAAAAGTTTGTACTGGTTTCTTCTCGCATTGAACTAACAATGAACGAAAGGTAGGTAGCATGTTTATAGGTAATCGGTTTAAGGGTCAGGGTTTTTCCAGTAATGCCGGTGAGTAATTGGCTTTTCTGTTATAGATGGGAATAAATTTAAGATTGGACTATTGGAGATATTTAGTTGGTCATTTAAGCAAAAATCTGGATTGGATTTGAAGGATTTTATTATTTCAAGTGCTTCATATTTATTTAATTTGAGGCTGTTTTCAACGTGGTGTATTAATTTAACTCCTGAGTCTTTGATGAATTCCTTGGCTTGCCTATTAATATCCTACCTACCTTTCGTTCATTGTTAGTTCAATGCGAGAAGAAACGAGTACAAACATTTCTGTTTGATATAATCCATTTAAACCTTCGTAAATACCAACATGTATTTGATTTCTTGTCTTAATTAAATTCATGATTCATAAATGTTTTATAATACTGCTTTATATTACATCTAATTTAAGATGTATAATAATACCAAACTATATTTTGGATTGCTTATTTTTGAATGTTTTTTTAACTGAGGATGAATGTATAGCATTCAAAACTATTTTTCAATAAAAAGAATTTATAGAAGTGGGAAATAATTTACCAATCCCTAATAGTGAATAATTCATAATGTTTTCTGCTGAAGACGGGGGAAATTCCCTGAAACCTATCGATGTAATATGTAATAAATGTAAATGTAAATAAAAATAAATGTATATAAAATAAATGTAAATAAAATATAAATGTAAATATGTAATAAACTTTTTTTAAATAAAACTGAATATAAAAGAAAGAAATTTTATTTCATGGAATAATACCCAAAATTAAATTTAAAAAAAATCTCCTATAAATAACAAAAAATAAAAAACTCTGATTTAACTAACAAAATTATAAATATAAATGAATACTTTGGGAAACGATCCGCATGAAGTTTATGAACTGAGACTTATCTGGTTTCTGGTGGTCTTCAACTCTCTCTATCCGTCTGCCAGCTCTGTCAGTTTTTCCATAAACTGCCCTTTGATCTGGTCTTTCATCTATCCTCATTTTGAATAACTCTCTTGAACCTCCTGATCGTCCATTGGACTCCTTGGTTTAGCTGTCCTTGACTGACTCTGCCTTCCTGTAGCCTTATTCTTAGGCTCGCCTTTTTCTCCTTCTCTCTTCTCAAAAAAAATTATCTCCTACTAACTTCCTCGAAAAAATCCTCTGGGACGACTTCGTCGCTTTAGAAGTATTCTTTTATGATCGTATTTCAAGTCGGCGTTTCAATCCCCGCGAAGTTCGATTTTTGATGCTAATCCCCAGGCCTTGCCTGAAAATTTGGCCTGTTTATTATTCATGGAAATCGTAGAAACCGTGACCTCTTACCTGCCGAACTCACCGGCTGTTTCCAGGTAGCGTTTATGTTATATTACTCCGGCCTTTTCATTCATTATCAATTTCCAATGTTTTGAGTTGGCTCTATTTATGTATCGAATCAATTGAATTAGTTCTATCTGTCTATTATTCGTCATAAATATTTAATCCCTTTCCTTATCAATATCTGTAATGCATATCATCAAGGAGATTGTGATTCACTGTTAACATCCATTTTTTCCCTAATTATTGATCCCTCACTGGATAGAATGATCTTTTTTCAGTTGATAATCAGATCATCCATCATTAATGATAACATAGGCCAACAAAAAAAAATTGAAAACTTTTTTAACTTTAATAGTTGATCTTTATAGATTTTTATGTGCTCAATCTAAATCTGGCCTTAGTTTTTTTGTATCACCCATAGTTTTCCATAGGTTTCAGGCTCATCAAACATCCTAACTTTATAAACTTCTGTAACATGTTAGCTACAATAGAAACATACTCTGGGTCTTTTTCGTTTCCCAAGAACTTTGTAACGACTTGCTTGAATGATACCCATGCTTCTTTCTCATTTAAGGTCATTGTGGATTCAAAGTCAACATCAAACATCATTTTACTAATGTCAGGTCCGACAAAGACGCCTTCTTTTAGTTTAGCTTCTGAAAGGCGTGGAAACTTTTGGCAGAGGTACTTGAAACATGGTCCATCTTTAGGCAAGGCTTTACAAATTGTTTCATGAGGCCTAACTTAAAGCCTAATTGTTTCATGAGGCCTAAGACTGAAAGCTGTTCAATTCTTAAAAAATCACTTAATTTAATAAATTTAACTATAAAATATGAAGAAATTGTGGGTGATACAGCTTTTTTAATATCATATTTGGATCCAGCACCCATATAACTATAGGAATAAGATATTTTCAGTACAAAAGTTTTTTCATCGCTGGCCTGTGTAATCACTTGACACAAGGCTTATCTTAGAAGACATTTTTTTTTTTTTTTTCCAATCTCACAGTTTAACATATTTTGCGTCAAAAAATGGTATTATATTTCTAACGTAATTGATTGTTTCAGAGACTTAAAATATGACACCTAAAAAGACCAAAATGATTAGCATTTTTTGCTAATGGGACGAATTCGCTGAGAGTAAAGCATATCGAGATAACAAAGAGCTAACGCGTCGCCTGACATTCTGCCGTGTCCTTTCCTAACTACTTCCTTGTCCTTTGCCATTTCCATTTACAGCTTTTTAGCCACTACGGTTAAAAATCTAATAATGGACATTAATGACAGAGAGGTAATTTTCGAAACATTTTTTACTTATCTTGTTTTTTTTTTCTAATGCTAATATGTTATCTCTTCTTAACGGTTTAGTAAGATTTTATCAAGAAATGAGACTAATATTCATTAACTAGCAAACCCAAGGAATAGAGCTACTTATTTCTAGTGCGTGAAGGAAAAAAAAAAGTTAGATTCATGAAATGAGCTGTTTTCCTTATGACGTTCATTAGTGACGGTAGGCTTCTTCAAATCTGATTGAGAGAAAAGCATTTTATTATACTTTTTAATGAAAATTAGCCTATGGCTATAAAAATAAAATAGCCATAAATAAAAATGATACTAGCCCATCTTCCTCTATCCTTGGCAACCATTTTCCAGTTTCTAGCACTTGGCACTCTGATCTTTTCTCACCTCATCCCCCATTGACCTCGGTTTTTCCCTAATTTTTCTTAGCATCAATCATAACATCCAAAATTTTCTTCTTTACTCGATTCTCATTCCAATGCTTCTTATTCTAGGCGAATTTATACAATTAATTCTCATCATAATTATTTTAAGTGTTCTGAATTTCGTCATTACTCATAATTTTCGTAAGTCCATCTATAAAATTTTCACCATAGATTCTCCTACCTTTTTCCTTTCGAATATCTTGAGTCTGTTGCTATAGAGGTATGCGAAGTCGCTGAGCCAAAAAAGGTAACTAGAATCCTAACAAAAGTTTTTTATAATTTTATTTTAATTTTCATGGACAACAATTTTGAGCGGAATACATTTGATTTATTAAATATAAAATACAAAGTAAAATACAAATGTAAAATACAATACGATTTTGTCGTTCTCAAGAAAACAATTTCCATTTGATAGATTGTAATCAATGAAATAATTATTTTGAAAAAAATGGAAGTTGTGACCTAGAAAATGGTTTTACACTACATTTAAAAAAAAAAATTATCTGATGGATAATAATAATACCTTTTTGATAATGCTTTATATGCCCAACTTTGATAAAAACTCCTACAATATATATATATATATATATATATATATATATATATATATATATATATATATATATATATATATATATATATATATATGTGTGTGTGTATAAAGTATTAGAGTGTCCACAGATAGTTAAATAGTTGCGAAATAGGATAGACTTGAGTTATTTAATTTATTATTATCAAATGTGCAGTTCCTGCTTCATATCTGTATAATAAAAGTCCTAGGCTGGTGACGGTCCGACCGTTTCCGTTGCTTAGACCCTCTAAACGCTCACTAACGTCCAGCATTGCAGGTACTGTATAGCCTGCTCCGTGTCTATTTCTATGTTATATGAATAAATCGACGTCGTTTTTTTAAAAAGGCTTAGGCGCCAAAAATTTGGAATTTAAATTTCAACTTATTATGGGATGTAAATACCACCTATATCGATTCCCGCTCATGATATATCGAGAAAAAAAATTGGGAACGGTCTAAAAATCGACAATTGATAACGTAAGAACAAAATACTAACGGCTTTCAGTCGTCACTCTGGCCTTGACCAGTACTAGAAGCCGAACAAATGCATTCTAATTATAAAGGTTTTGCCACCTTAATAAATTCCTATTGTATACAACAAAGAATAACATTTTAAAAAAAACATATTGTTATTTGGGAAAAAATCGTTTCATATGTTTCCTGTAATGTTTGCTAAATGGCACTTACGCCTTTTTCAAAAAATTACGTCGAGATAATTTATGAACATCTGATAGCGAATATGTAGAATACTGTAGACAAATTTATTGACGAGAAAGAAGGTTAAATAATAAATAAATTAAAACTAAATAAATAAATATTTTTTCAAGTGATAAGAACCTTGAGACGAAACCCTCCATAGTTCCTTTATATTTTATATTACAGTTTATTTTATAATTTACCAACCAAAAACAATTGATTGACCCGTAGTTATCGAGATAGAATAGCTTTAGTGCTGAAAATTCGGCCGAAACGTTGGCTGATAAATTAAAAAGCAAAATATATTTTTTATTTAGACAGTTTTTAAAATTATTATTTTCAATTGTTATCACAGTCTACATTTTATTTCTTATTATTATTTATTTATTTTTCTATTATATTGAGGAGTAAAAAATTGTGTCTGAAAAGAATTCGATTTATTGACTTATAAGGCTAGACTGCAGTTGATTTATTCCAACCCATTTCGCTAATATTCTCCGTGCCTTCCGTGATTCAGCCACTTTGTGTAAACATCCGATCTATAATATTATAATTTATCAAATTAGATTAATAGTTATGTTTTAGTTGAATTGAAGCGGGTTCAATCCGAGGAGGCTAGAGATAATAAAGGCTAGGCTTTTACTAGGGGTTCTTTTAAAAATTTAAACTGAATCCGGAGCTCTCAGCCACGGCTGCCTTAATTGAATACGTGAGAGCTCAACAAAAGAAAAATTTATGATCTCGTGGTATTATTGATTGCCTTGATGCTACTCTTCTCAAAAGATTAAACTCAAGTTCTAATTAGTTCTATCCTTGAGGAAACGTGATTATAATTACGATTTGTAAATTAACATTCGTGCGAGGCTTGAAATTAATATTACCATTTTATTTAATGTGAGGAATATATGTACAAATATGTATACAAATATATATATATGTGTGTATATATATATATATATATATATATATATATATACACACACACACAACTTACTGTTAGATTGCCTTAAGCCTCTCAAATACCAGCAAATAACTGATTAGCCAATGCTTAGTTAATGAATGCAAGAGATACCAGCTTATGTCATATAAATAGTCTTAGAGATGTAAGTAACAAGGCACATCTAAAACTTTATAAGTGGATTCATAAAATGTAAGTAATAATACTGGATTAGCAGATACAATTAACTGGGCACACCTGGTCCCATGCCAATGTCTCGGGAAGGCTACTACTTTGAAATTGGAATTGAAAGAAGACGGTGAATATAGGAGATCCCAGGTTTTCTCACTGGAGTGAAGTATAAATTGATTGTAGTTTATGAAGGATAATTATCATTTTGGCTAATGATCAATATGATTTTTTTTTTTTTTTATCTCTCTTGATAAATAGTTTCTTTTTCTTCCACCCAATTGTCTTTCAGCTTGGGGATGCTTCCAACAATTTTTGCCATGCGTCTCTGTCTCTGGCTAGGTTCCTCATTTCTTCTATGGTCTTCCTTATTCGTTCCGTGTGGTTGATACGGGAGGTTCTTGGTCGCCTTCTTGGTCTTCTTCCCTCTCGTCTCGCCTTCATGGTCTTTATTGGGTCTCTGTAATGGCCCATGCGCCAGACATGACCATACAAACAGATCTGGTTGTAAATAGAATTTGCCTTAGAGATTCTGCTCGAGATTTCTGAATCAACTTTACCAGATCGACAGATCACCATATAAGATAAGCGAATTCTGTTACCACCTCCATCGCCACTTCACCACAGACAATCTGGACATCCTCTTGAGTTCTACTGACTTGAAGGACTTTGTTTTTTTGGGAATTAATCGTCATTCCATTTCTCTTTATTTCACTCTGTTACTGCCTGTTGAAGTCGCTCGGAGGAATCGGCAATAAGCACGATGTCGTTTGCAAACAGGAGAAACTGTAAATTTGACCATTTTCAGGGGAACGGGCAAAATGAAGGGGTTGTAGATGGAAATGACGGGACGGCAAGAGAGCTTTGGGACTATTTAAGAGATAAACGTACTAAAAGTTTCTGTATCTAGGAGCTAGGAGAAAGAGAGGAGGGGGAAAATATCATATTTTTCGTGTATATCTCGAAAACGATTGGCCGTAGCTTAAGAAATTTTAATTTAAAAATTGATGTGCATTAAATATCCTAGAAGAATGTTCCTATTATTTTTGTTCCTATCTGTTATAAAAAAAAAAAGAAGAAGAAACCTGTGCCACTACAACCCCTAAAGGGTCTTGGGTTCAGTACTTGGTAAGGACCGTACTGTCTAGGCCAACGGTTGTGCAAGGAGATGATTTGGCCGAAATCACGCTCAACCACCAGGTTTTTCTCCCAATTTAGGGTACCCACATTATAGAGACTGGGTGAACCCCAGAAGGGTCTCTCGACCCCACAGGATTGATCCACGGCTGAAAACAGAATAAATAATTATCTGCCATAGCCGGTATCGAACCCGAGATGGTTTACCATGGTTTTCAATATGGTTTACCACTGAGCTACTCTGCTCCCTCGTATCTGTTATATTTTAGGAAATATTCGCCCTTCAAAGTAACGAATTTTAAAAAAAATAAAAATATTTGACTCCCCATTTTTCATTTGATTTTCCTTTTATCGTCTTATCATTCAACAAAAACATGATCTAATCCCTCCCTCCTCTCTTTTCCTCTGCTCCTAGATCCGGAGATTTTTAATGTACTTATTTCTTAACTAATACTTGAACATTCATTGTCTGGAGTATATTGAAACTACCAATAATATTTGTTAGTAAATAATAATAAATTAATTACTACAGTAATATAATGAAATAGGCTTTGATAGCTCGGAAGCTTGACGCCGATAACATCAAAGCCTTTCAGACATCCTTCCATTGAACTCTATATTTAATTTAATCGTTTCTCCATCCTTGCCTAACATTATTAGCATTATTTAAATTTTTAAAAAAAATTATATTCACCTGGTGATGTTATATTCTAATTGCGCTGCATGAGTTTCCACAGCCTCCTGCACATTGGCTACCGTAATTAGATGACAAAGGCGGTGGATGAGGGCTCTCCTAGGGCGGGAGGTGTAACAAGGTTTCGGTTTCCACTAACATCGTTCCGCCATGACAGCTAACCTTTATGCTCTCCTCAGCCAGTTAATGGCTTCTCTTCTCCAAACTGTCAAAATAGCCCTGGACAATATCTATTTTCACATTCATCAGCTGGACTATACCTTCACAAACATACGAGGGAAAATGGTGTCAAAGGAGTGCAAATAATGAAATTAACACATTAGTATAAAAGAGCAATGATTAAAAAAGATACATAAATTAATTGCTGGGATACAATTGGAAGATCCCAAAAACAAAGCCTTAATTCTCTCAAATAACATTTCTCTAAC
This sequence comes from Rhaphigaster nebulosa, assembly GCA_948150685.1. Lineage (NCBI taxonomy): Eukaryota > Metazoa > Arthropoda > Insecta > Hemiptera > Pentatomidae > Rhaphigaster > Rhaphigaster nebulosa. The sequence continues at coordinate 4,664,210 of OX411309.1, forward strand.
CAGTCAACGTTTCGCCAATGCAGGCATCATCAGGACATACACCAAATAATCATATCTATGGAAATCAAATACAGCACATCTCACATCAACCGCCCAAAAAGGCGGATCAAACAGCTCATCACTCAAAGGCATCCAAACACATACTGGAGGCAAAGGAAGGTAACATAACGACGGTTGAGAAGGTTATATTCAAACAGCTGATCAGTAGAAAACAGATAACCGGAAAATACACGTACAATGCTTTGGTGCCAAAGTTGGAAAAAATAAGAAGATTATCGATCACTAATGATCTATTTGCGGATAAATTCATATAACACAAACACCTATATGGATTGACTTATGAATTAGACCTGGCACCAAGTATATTTTTCAAAAATATCAAAGTTGCCCCATGTGTGGCGAAGTTGTCCCTGTAGACGGTAGTACTTAAAAAAAATGGAGTATATGATAAAGTGTTATATTACACAGTTTGTTAATATGAATAAAATTAATTAAAAAGTATGTAGGTATGTAAAGATAATATTTAAATAAAGTGAAAAATTAATTTAAAATAAATCCTGTTTATATATATATATATATATATATATATATATATATATATATATATATATTTTTTTTTTTTAGCTTTAGTCTGTTGCGGGCTCTTGTTGGCCTATCTCGCCATCTGTGAAGCATCACCAATATATCACATATGTGAATATAGCACCAAGTGTATATTCTTCATGATCCTCAACATATTTGAACGCGATCTCAAAATTGCTATTGAAATAATTGGAAAGAGTTTCAATTGTAACTCGCCGGTTCGGTCGACCCGGGGTTCCAGGAATATTGAGTGCTCAGTAGCCGGGAAATAGTGGAGCGGGAATATGTGGAAGTCGGATTAGCGAGGTTCTACAGTACTTTAACATTAAATTTAGAATTTTCCAAGATGTTTTTTTTTTTATTTTTTTATACAGCACTGTACTTCGGCACAGCGCTGTTTCAATAATTTTAAAAATACAATATAATTACTTTTGGCAGTGTTGAAACATATTTTATACTTGGATCTCTTTCCCACTAAGCATATTTATATTTTTTCATTTATTTATTGAAAACTAATAATACAAGCTGCCTCACTCACGGGCAATAATTATTAGGACATTTATATATTTAATGTTAATTTCCGCACTTAACTCAATTGTTAAAATAACTCGACTTGTACCTCTTGTTTCTGACCCCCTCACATTAACCCATACATCTGTAAAAATCCCTTACAAACCACCTTACAAGGAAATCTTTGTGGAAGATACTGTTGCATGAAACACGAAGTTAGTGGGGGTTTATAGCTGTCTACATTAGACGAAAGTAGTTGATCTTGTCAATCGAGGCTTAGTGTGATATATTTTGGCTTAGTTCCCTCCAGTTCTAAGCCGATCTTCTCTTTTCAAAGTCTCAGCAAGTTTTCTCAAGTCTTTTTCCAGTAGCTGTTATACCAACTGGATTCCTGAGCTACCTCTGTTCTATTTTACATGTATTTCTTCATTATCTCACAATGTTATTGTCATCTCTTTTTAAGAGTGGGATAGAAGAGCGCGTATAGCCGCTATGAATAGGCCGGAACGTATATCCTTTTTTCAAGTGCGTTTTTTATCATATATCTTTTTTATTCGCACTTCCCTTTAATTATTGACAGGATGTGAATGGGCGCGCTTTATTTTCATATAAATAATGTGGTGTTAGTTATTGTTTCTCATATGGAAGACCAGTACCTTCTACGGGCATCAAAATCACAAATGATCTACATAATAAAAACCTTAGGTGCGTCCAGCCGTGTCCGTAGTTTAGACCCTCCAAACCCTCATAACCGTTCAGTATTGCGGGTACTGTATAGACGTGTCCCGTATCTACACCTTAATTATATTAATAGACAATTTAAAAACATCTAAAATCCTGTTAATACCTGTAATTAAATACCTATTGATAATTTTACTATGCGTGGCCATAAATAAATAATGCCAAATAAATAATATGTTATTAGGGATTGATAAATTATTTGTCACTTCTATAACTTTGTTTTTATTTAAAACTAGTTTCGAATGCTAAGTTCTAAAAACACAAAAATTGAAAAATTAGCAATTCAAAATACAGTTTGGCATTATTATACATATTAAATATGTATACTATGTATATATGAATATTTTTTTATTTTTTTTTAAACTTTATTTTTAAATTCACAGCTGTCTATGGGACAACCAGTGAATGTGCTGGCTAAGAACATGTTAACGTGGTATGAAAGGCATGAGAAAGAGTAGTACCCAGCGGCACCTCTTCCTGTCATGATAATCGGACATAGTTAGGCTAAGAGATCCCTGATCCAGCTCCTCTTCAGCCTTCTGCGAGTGTTGTCAGGCATGTTGGTTGTCGTCATATCTTGTATGAGTGTGTTAGGATGTCCGTGTAAGTTATCGTGAAACCGTTTGTAGTGGGTCCGTGTGTGTTCGTTAACTGTAGGCATATTGAGGTCTGTATGTAACGTAAAGTTGCTGATGTACCAAGGAGCTTTGGTGATAGTCCTAAAAGTTTTTGACTGAAAAATTTGGAGTTTTTGTACGTGTTTTTTTTTTGTCTGTTCCGTATAACTGTGAAGCGTAGGTCCAGATCGGCTTGAGTAAGTGTAAGTGTTAAATTTATGTCTAAGTTTCAATTTTGAACGTTTTGAAAGAAGTGAGTATAACAGTTTAAGTCTTTTGTTTAGGGTTTTTTGTTTATTCTTGATGTGTGGGCCCCATGTCATTCTTCTGTCAAATGTCAGGCCAAGGTATCGAATTTTGTCTGTCTGCTATTTATATTTATGATATGATATTTAATATTTATAAAAATACCAAACTGTATTTCGAATTGCTCATTTTTGAATTTTTGTGTATTTTTAGAGCTGAAGATGAATGTATAACATTCGAAACTAATTTTCAATAAAAACAAATTTATTGAAGTTGCAATTAATTTATCTATCCCTAATTAGATTGATCCTTCTATACCATCATGCGGACGTCAACAGATAATATGTTATTATTATTATGCTATAATATTATATTGTAAGAAGACCTATATGCAGTCCGAAACATATTCAATCATTAATAAATTTACTGTGTTTAATTTTTTATCGCACTCTCAACCATAATTTCCTGTTGTTAGTTAAGAGTTTCTTCGGAGTGTTGCTTTTAGCTGTATAATAAATTTGAGAAACTTTCTTCAATTTACGTTTTAGTTAGTGTAGCCAGTTTTAATTTAAAACTTAAATTATTTAAAGATTTAAATTCCTTGTGTTTAGGTTGAGAAGATTTAGTTTAACGAGTATGTCCGAGATTATACATTGAATATAAAATGTGAATCTGTGTAATCGTGATATCCTGTTATTATTCATGATTTGTTATAATTTTATATTTTATTTTGTCTAGGTTAATATAAATCGTCTTAAGAAAAATTTTGATTGAAAAAATTACAAAATTGCTCGATGAGGACTCGGCTACAGAACGACAACGGAGGCAGGAGCCGCTATCGACCCGACAGGACTTTTCGAAAAGCGGTAGGAGGGGCGGTTGGGGGGGGAGGGCTTTATGTAAGAGGACATTGTTCTCGAGGACCCGACCGATAATCCTCTTCCTGGAGGATGATGTGTCTTCTTCAACAGTTACCCAACTCCTCAGATCCTGTAGGTCTGTCAGGACTGTATACATTAGTATTCATAGCTTCAGTCCAATAACTCATTGTCCTGGATTCCTCTTTGAAAACATCTACGTAACACTGTGGAATGAATACAGCAGCTTCGATCCTTTCTTGGTTATTTTAGTGGTTGAGGATAACTACCAAACACATTAAATCCAACTATTAATTGTTTAAAATAACCACTTTTAACACATTAACCATATAGTGTCGTTACTGTGTTACTTATCGGTTATTTGGTTACTGGAATTTGTTCGTTCTTGCTGTGTCTTGATTTCGTACTACTTACACAAACCTCGCAATATTAGCTATTCAAAGATTAAAGTGTTAAATCTATCAGTCATTAAAATAAAACATATATATGTTTTTTATAATATAAAAAACTTCGATATAGGGGTTAGAAAAATAAATAATAATAATAAAAATAAATAAATAAAAACTACTTAAAGGGAGAAGTTGATCGGGGGTGCGGTCAAAGAAATAGACTTAATAAGTGTGGTCTTATATAATTGTGCCTACGTTTCGGCCTAAATTTTAGGCCATCTTCAGGGCTAAAAATGAAAACAAAATAACAACAATGAAAAAATAGAAAAGAGGCAGTACCAGTAACAGTAAAAATGATAAATGATAAAAACAGAAAATACAAGTAAGATAAAAAGTATAAAGAATAAAAAGAAAAGGATAACACTAAATTAATTACATAATACAAAAGACTTGTCCTTTGTATTATGTAATTTAGTGTTATCCTTTTCTTTTTATTCTTTATACTTTTTATCTTACTTGTATTTTCTGTTTTTATCATTCATCATTTTTACTGTTACTGGTACTGCCTCTTTTCTATTTTTTCATTGTTGTTATTTTGTTTTCATTTTTAGCCCTGAAGATGGCCTAAAATTTAGGCCGAAACGTAGGCACAATTATATAAGACCACACTTATTAAGTCTATTTCTTTGACCGCACCCCCGATCAACTTCTCCCTTTAAATATAAATATACGGTCAACAATAACTCCCTCCAAATAAAAACTACGTAGAGATGTAATACACATAAACTCGAAACATAATTTAGTAAAAATCCATGTAACTCTATTAAATGATCTATTTAATATGAAAATTGCACGATGTTTTTACACACATAATTCTTATACTATTCCTAAGTGCTATAAAATTTATCGAAGTATGCTTCATCAAAATATACAATTTTGGCCCATCTATCATATAAAAGATGTATCCCACGAAAAATGAAATCAGATTATCTTGAAGCAATCCATTCATCATATCAGCTGTATATCTTATTATTTTGCTTCTTCTATCAGGGATATTGTTTTTTTTCCCTTTCGATTTCTTCCCCAGGGTTGATCTTCCTTTGTTAATGGTCTGTCCGCCGTTACAGGGAATTTGTTCTTCGTCTCAGAAAGAGCCCCATTAATGAAATATAAAAAAAAAAAAAAAAAAAAAAAAGAAACTTAGATTTACAACTGAGAAAAAAAAACCAAACCTTAAAAAAAAAAGAAGTATACCTTGAAAAGGGCACTTTATGGATTGTAACAAAAGGCAGTATGAAGGGTTTTCAGCAAAAAAGAACGCGTTCCGTTACATAGGATAACCGTTATTCGTTTGTTGTGGGTCACAATCAGATATTCCAAATAATTAGATTTATTTAAATTTATTAGTTTTTAGGTACTATTTTGGTTGGAAATTAACTATGACAGTTTTATTAGGTACTAGAATTCATACCATAATACAGCAATACAGAATTGTATATTACACCGTAAAAATAAGTATGCAGGGTGCCCCCTCCAAAAAAGGATACACGTTTGGGTTTTTACACCAATCATAACGCTGAACAAAAAATATGAAAATGGGTCAGGAAATGTAGTCTTGAACAGTTTTTAGGCAAAAAATATGAAAAAAAAAAAGTTCTTCGACATTTTTGGCAATCGAAGAAATGACTCTTTGTATGAAAACCGGATCGAAATTAACACCATGGAGAATTAGATTCGGCGTCGAGTGCGAAGAATAGCAACCGTAACCACCCAATGTTTGTGATTTGATGAACAGAAATGTTAAAATAAATATTAAAAATTAAAAGAAATATTAAAGATAAAGTTGTGATTCCGTTGAATAATCGTTCAATTTGCTTTCGGAAGGCCTTAACGATACACCGACCAAGAATATGCGGATATGCCTTGTTCAACATGAATGCTAACTCCAACACTTCTCCAAAGCTTTTGTGCTCGTTCCATCGAGCTGGTGTTGGTCTCATTCTACATCAAATCTAATTCTCCATGATGTTCGTTTCGATCCATTTTTAATGCAATGAGTCGTTTCATCGTCGATTGTCAAGAAAAAATATCTGATGTGGACAACACATGACTTCCTTGTACCCCTATTAAAATATAAATCGGTGGCTCAAAAAGTGACCCTGAATTTGGTTACTAGTTTCCGAAGATTGCAGTATCTCAAAAACGACACTCGGCGCCCCGTCATCCATCTATTGACACACTCATGTTAATGGAGGTTTCATTTCGTTATTATATGCCGTTTTCCTTTAGTAGGTAACTAGTTTCCAAGATATTTCTCCATGTTCCGTGACAACAATAAAACTGTCAATATCATTGGATAAAGCATTGGAAATCGACAGTTTCGACATTTTAAGCGGAAAAACCCACTTAACTAATATCTTATTTTCCTGCGGCAGACTTGTTCATTTCACAAATGCGGAGGAATACCAGTATTTTACACTCAATATTAACTCTTAAAACAAGTAATAAAAATGTTTTATTGGATTGGAAATCAAATTGCGTTTGTAACCTTTATTACCGAAACATATGATTTATGTATTTAATTAAAATATAATTTTTGATGTAAGCTTATTATGACCTTCAAGTAAAGTATCGTTTTCGGCTCACCAATTTTAACCAAAATATAGTAAATACATTCACATCAATATGAAAGTCCTATTTACCAAATTTGAGATGTTTTACATTATATTTTAATATAATTTTTTAAGTCTAATATGACCTTAAAGTAAAGTACCGCTTCCGGTTTTCTAATTTAGACCAACATTTAGTATGTTATTTAAATCAATATATAAATTATAAATACCAAATTTGAGAAGTTTTGCAAAGTATTTTAATACAATTTTTGATGGAAATCAATTATGACCTTCAAGTAAAGTACCACTTCCGGTGATCATGTAGTGACCAAAAAGGGAGGTTCACAACTAGATTTTTCAGCAATCCTAAATGCAAAGTTTTAACTTTTTACAGCTAACCGTTTTTGAGTTTTGCGAAATACGAACGAACGTACGTACAGACGCCACGACGAAAGTAGTCAAAATGGATTCAGGGGTGGTCAAAATGGATGTTTCCGTTGAAATCTGAAAACCGAAAATTTTCGCGATTACTATACTTCGTTTAATGCGCTTCTTACAAGGAACGCAGGTATTTCGCACAAGGAAGTAAAAATGACAAAAAAACGCGTTTTTTTCATGTTTTTGTCCGAAAAACTGGCCAAGATTTCATTTTCTGACCCATGTTACATATAATAAAATATAATGTTTTACATTATATTTTAATATAATTTTTGATAAAGTAAAGTGCCACTTCCGGTCTGCAAATATTTATTGTATTATTTATATTAATATGTAAGTCTTATATACTTAATTTGAGAAGTTTTGCATTATATTTTAATATAATGTTTGATGAAAATCAATAATGACCTTCAAGTAAAGTATCACTTCAGGTAATCATGTAAAGGGAGGCTCACAAGTAGATTTTTCAGCAATATTAAATACAAAATTTTAACTTTTTACGGCCTACCGTTTTTGAGCTATGCATATGTTCGAACGTACGTACAGATATCATGACGAAATTAGTCAAAATGGATTCAGGGATGGTCAAAATGGATATTTCGGTTCAAATCTGAAAACCGTAAATTTTCGCGATTACAATACTGCCTTTACTTCGTACAAGAAAGTAAAAACAACAATATTATCAACAAAATATAATATAACTCCAAAAGTGAAAGATTATATAGGACACTAAAGACCCAAGCAGTTGAGTGTCCATAAGAAGCTTAACCTTACCTAACCTATAACTTTTATTGTAATATTCATTTTAATTTACTATGTTAACGTTTCGGAGAAATATTTTCTCATCTTCAGAACAATTTTTCTCAAATTATGCTTTTCTTCCATTGTCAATTTTACAAAAAAATTTAATTTAATATTATTATATAATAATTTAAACCAACTGAATATGCTAGGCTCCCTGCGATATGAAGTTGGTTTGGATTATTAAAAATATTAGAAATTTGATTGCATAATTGGCAATGGGAGAGAAGCATAAGTTGAGAAAGATTGTTCTGAACAAAAGGAAATATTTTCCCGAAATGTTAACATAATAAATTAAAGTAAATATTTCAATGGAAGTTATTATATATTGCCATTCATTTACTGCATAGATTAAAACTAAGAAATTGATTAACAGAAGATAATTGGTTTATTTAATAAATTTTGAACTCTGTAATGAGTTTGCAAGATTCGCTCATTAAAGTACAAAAGTAAAATATACGAGTATGCCTGGCACAAAAAACTTTTAAACCAGCAAATACAATTCTGAAAATGGGTCTCTTAAATTCCTTTTCAACCAATCGGAATGCAGCTACAGATTACATTTTGTTCCGGTCCATAAAGTCAGTCCTTTTCGAGGTATACGAATTTTTTTTTCCTCTTTCAGCTTAAAAATCCAGGTATGTTTAAATTTAGTTGATTACAAAAAAAAAATCCGCTCTCGAGAGTTCCTCAGGGATGTGGAAGAAATCCTCTGAAAAAGCGAACAACCACCTTGAAAAAGACTGGGAAAAAACAGCCCAGAAAAAAATAATAATAATGAAAAATTGACATTATGATTGGATTGCTTCATCTTATTCATTACTTCCTACTACGAAGTAAAGGAAGTATTGTAATCGCGAAAATTTTTGGTTTTCAGATTGCAACGGAAATATCCATTTTGACCATCCCTGAATCCATTTTGACTAGTTACGTCGTGGCGTCCGTACGTACTGAAGCCACGACGAATCCTCTTCTCGAGAATAACTATCTCTAGAATAACTATGCCGTATCTCGCATAACTCAAAAACGGCATAACTCAATTTATCCGTAGAAAGTTTATGTTTTGTCTTTAGGATTATTGTAAAATCTAGTTGTGAACCTCCGTATTTGGTCACTGCTTGATCACCGGAAGTGGTACTTTACTTGAAGGTCATAATTGATTTCCATAAAAAATTATATTAAAATACTTTGCAAATCTTAGTTTATAAATTTAGTATATATTGATTTAAATAACATACTAGATTTTGGTCTAAATTGGATAACCGGAAGCGGTACTTTACTTGAAGGTCATATTAGACTTTCATCAAAAATTATATTAAAATATAATGTAAATTATCTAAAAGTTGTAAATAGGACTTTTATATCGATATGAATGTATTTTTTATATTTTGGTTAAAATTGGTGAGCCGAAAAGGATACTTTACTTGAAGGTTATAATAAGCTTACATCAAAACTTATATTTAAATTAAATACAGAGATCATATGTTTCGGTAATAAAGGTTATAAACACGATTTTTTTTCCACTTTAATTATTTTTATTACTTGTTTTATGTGTTTAAATTGAGTGTAAAATAGTTGTTTTTCCCATTTGTGAGCTTAAAAATTCTAGATGGAGAATAAGATATAAGTTAAGTGGGTTCTTCTGCTTAAAATGTCGAAACCGTCGATTTCCAATGCCTTATATTATGATATTGACAGTTCTAATGTTGTCATGGAACACGAAGAAATCTCTTGGAAACTTTTTACCTACTGAAAGAAAACTACATAAAATATTGGAAAGAGACCTTCAGAAACAAGAGCTTGTGTGTGTGTGAGAGTGTCAATAGATGGATGTCGTGACACCGAGTGTCGTTTTTGAGAGTACCAGGAAGTCATGTGTTGAACACATCAGATATTTTTAGGTAGAGATAAAAAAAAAAAAGAAGAAATTATCGACATTTCCGAAATGCTTTTTATGAAGATCATTTCTGCCTGGTTCTTGCAGTAATTATTATGTTGATTCGCAATTATTGTTTTATTCTGACTTAGATCTTCCTTTGGTGTTTATTATCTGTCAATGCAGGGACTGCATCATTGAAGTGCAGCCTCAGAAGCAGTTGATCAATTACCCCACTTCGCTCCATCGACGACGCTAGTCATACCGCATCGCTAACAGTCCCTGGTACGGTGGGCACCGACTCCAATGCGACACTCTTCTACCTCTAGTCCAGATTTAATGCTCATCACGCCACTGGCTCAGAAACTATTTTACTTTATCCTCCATTAAAATAAAGTCGTTGAACTTTGCCACTTGGTATGGAATGAGGTTATACGAAAATAACTGCAAGAAAATTGCTCCAACTGATGCGTTGTCGAGCATATTTTGAATTGTTACCTAGCATATTTTTTAAATACAATAATTCTAACCATTAAACAAAAAATTGGACAATAAACGCTCGTTTAAGAAGTAAGTAGCTCCCAAAAATCACAGGCTTTATCTATGTGATGATTTTGGTTTATTATTTTCAATTTCAAAAATTTTTGTAAACCTCCCTCAAAATTTGAGGTTTTACCTCAAATACGTAGAATCCAGGTATCGATTAAAAAAAAATCCGTCGGTTTTTTTTTTTTTTTTGCATTCAAACGAAAGCTAATGAAATTCCCTATAAAACGAACTAAAAATAACTTTAATCGGACCAATATTAGCTGAGATATAGCGTAATGAACTTCGTAGACTAATAGTGGCCTTAGGCCTCCTGACTTATCTATTGGGCTTCTGACTTCCTCGTATATCTCTGCTGTATTCTTCCTTGGATTATTTCTGCACTTTCTTTAGCTTCCTTAGTCTATCCTTTTTTTCCCTACTGAAGTGCACATCAAATATTCCCTCTGTATCATTTTACTTCACAACCTACTTGCATTGACGCAGTTTTTTAAATTAACACTCCCAGGTCGGCACTCTCACGGCGATCATCTTGTGACAAGCTTCAAATTTCTTTTCCTTTGGTGACTACTGCTTCATTTCTTTTACTTGGACAGAATAGATATTTTTGAAATATTACTAAGTGGAAATAATAAACCATTGTGTAATAATTTGCAGCTTTTTTTTTTCTTAGTATTATACTTATACTTTTCCATTCGGGGTGTTAGCACAGAAAATTTTACAGAAACTTTTGGTGTCATTTTTCAACGCTTATATCTCCGCTTCTTTATATTCTAGAAAGCAAGAATTGGTATCATTTAACAGAGAAAATGTTTCATTAGAGATTGCAAATTTTTATTTTTATTTTGACCCAAGGCGTAAGTGTAATAAGTGAGTAAATTTTACCAACATTGAGTGTGAGTTGAGGACGGACGTTATCGCTCACATTTTATCAAATTAATTATATTAATTGATATGCAATGAATTAATATTCAATTAGGGATTGATAAATTATTTGCCATTTCTATAAATTGGTTTTATTGAAAATTAGAAAAGACTCAGGAGTTAAATTAATACATCACGTTGAAAACAGTCTCAAATTAAATATATATATATATGTAGCACTTGAAATAATAAAATTCAGATTTTTGCTTAAATGACCAAATAAATATCTCCAATAGTCCAATCTTAAATTTATTCCCATCTATAACAGAAAAAACAATTACTCACCGGCATTACTGGGAAAATTCTGACCCTTAAACCGTTTACCTAAAAGCATCCTGGCTACCTTTCGTTCATTGTTAGTTCAATGCGAGAAGAAACCAGTACAAACTTTTCTGTTTGATATAATCCATTTAAACCTTGGTGAGTACCAACATGTATTTGATTTCTTGTCTTAATTAAATTCATAATTCATAAATGTTTTATAATACTGATTTATATAATTTAATATGTATAATATTATGTATTGTATATTTTGAATTGCTTATTTTTGAATTTTTTGTGTGTTTTTAGAACTGAGGATGAACGTATAACATTCGAAACTAGTTTTCAATAAAACAAATTTATAGAAGTGGCAAATAATTTATCAATTCCTAATTAGATTGATCCTTCTATACCATCATGCGGATGTCAACTAATTAATATTCATATTAATAACCATTCTAGTACATTAGGCTATATATTTCAGGCCAGTCAATGAGGGAGCTGAAGATTGAAATGACGGGACGGCCTGAATTGATTTCCATGATTTGTTGGACTAGATTAGAGGTGAACATTCTAAATGTCCCCGGATCTAGGAGCAGAGGAAAAGAGAGGAAGGGGGATAAGGTCATGTTTTTCGTTTATGCATCGAAAACGGTTGGTGCTAGCTTACAAAATTATATGTAAAAATGAAGATCATTAAATTTCCTACAAGAATGCTTATTATATTTTTTTTTTCATATCTGTTATAGTTTGAGAAATATACGAACTTCAAAGTAACAAATTCGAAAAAAAAATAAAAGCATTATTGACTCCATGGCAACTGGACTATTCTTACTATCATATAAACTATATTACATTCATCCGTTGGTTCTTTGAATAGCGTATATTTCTTGAAAAATATGAAGGATCTTTCCTTTAGTAAATTGAATGCTCTTCAATTTTTTAAATACAATGTTTTAATCTAAGAGCAACCGTTTTCAAGATATAAACCAGAAACCGAAAACCATGACCTTCTCGTCTCCTTCCTGTTTTTACCTCTGCTCCTAAACCCCGAGAGTTTTAGTATGTTTACCCCTTAACTAGTCCAAACAAATCCCTCAAGTCAATCCGTCCCTTCATTTCCGCCTTTAGTACCCTTTTGAGCATTCATTGACGACTATTTATAGATTTTACTTTATCAATAAAAATCTCGCCAGATTTCCTATCATCAGTTTGTTATTTATACTATCATCGGCGGTACAGGAAGTAGAATTTATATAAACAGTAACATGTGTTTAATTTTACGTAAAAAAATAAGCACTCCAAATAATTCTACGTCTTTAAAATCCCATGGATTAGTTGTAGACCCAGCCTTTGTCCAATTTTTATTTTTTATTTGGCCACCGAGTACTGTAACTGTAATCCTAATAGCCAATGATTACAAATTCGGGAGATACAATTTGATATTGCAGCTTCAGTATCTAGTAGAGTTAATGAATGCTCAAAAGAGATGTGTAGATGTGAATGAAGAGACGACCTGAATTGATTTCAGGGATTTGTTTCGACTTGTTAGAACGTAAACATTCCAAAAGTTCCCGGGTTTAGGAGCAGAGACAAAAACAAGAGAGGGAAGAAATTCCGAATTTTCAGTTTTTCGTTTATATCTCGAAAACGATTGGTTCTAGATTAAAACCAATATTTTTGGTTTGCTTGTTTTTTTTGTTTTTTTTAATTATAGATCATTCAATTTCCTACAAGAATGGTTCTAATTAAAGAAGAAGTTGGTCGGGGGTGTGCGGTCAAAGACACTGATATGTAAGACTTATTTATTTTGTACCAACGTTTCAGCCTAAATTTTAGGCCATCATCAGGGCTTAAAAGAAAAAAACAAAATAACAACATTAAAAACGGCAGAGTACGAAATTCATAATCTTCCCTACACTATTTTCACTTTACTTTACTTTTTCATTTTTTACAATTGTTTTGGCATATTTTTCTTTTTTTACTTCATATATTTTTGTCTTGCATGTCATTTCTATTTTTTTATTGATACTGGTACTGCCTCTGTCGTTATCAATGTTGTTTCTTTTTAGCCCTGACGATGGCCTAAAACTTAGGCCGAAATTTTGGAACAAACTAAATAAGTCTTACTTAATAGTGTTTTTGTCTTTGACCGCACTCCCCGACCAACTTCTTCCTTAATTTATATCTACGGTCAACCAAACTTACTCCAATAAGAATGGTTCTATTAATTTTTTTTCGTATCTGTTGCAGTTTAAGCTCCTTATAGTGCCAACAGTAAAGACGATATAAAGAAAAGTATAGCAGAGTTACCATGGAATCAATAATGATTATTTTTCAAATTTGTTACTTTGAAGTGATTATATTTCTTAAACCATAACAGACACGAAAAAAATTAAAAGGAACATTCCGCTGAGCGATTTAATGGTCTTTTTTTTTTTTTTTACATATAATGTTTCACGCTAGTTCCGAGATATAAACGAAAAACATAACTTTCTCCTCCCACTCCTCTCTTAGCCTTTGCTCCTAGATCCGAGGACTTTTAGTATGTTTACCTCTTAACCAGTCCAAACAAATCCTTCAAGTAAATTTAGACCTGTATTTTCCGTTTACAACTCTCTCATTTACTGGCCTAATTCAATTAAACAAATTCGATAGCCAATGGATGAAAAAGATAAGTTACAGTATGTGAGGACTAGTGAAGAGCGCGCTGCAATTTGAGTTCGTTTGACCAACTTAATGTAATAATTTTTACCCGACTACTATATAATTATATAATTATTATAGTAATATATAATTTATAAATATATTGTAATGTGATATCACGTAATATTACAGGCAAGTTACAGATGTATTACAGGCGTATTGGCCTAAATCTGTGTCGGATAAATTTTATCCAGAAAAAAAGTAATGAATAATGAATAATCCATTTATTCATTATACTATTATTCAGTGAATAAATATATGTATAATTTTTCAATCAGTAATCAAATAAAAATAATTATTCGACATCGCATGCCTCATGTTCCCGTCCCCGTTTATCATGTTGAATGAATGATTTAAATGTAAAACGTAGGTTTTGATAATCCAGTGTCTTGTTTAATTCGAAATTTGTTATGCAAAACGATTCAACGATTAGGGACTTTATACTAATCACATGAATATAAATGAAATTATTTTGAATTAAAATGAATTAATTATGGATATAAATATTTTTAAAAAAGATGTTAACGTAGCCATAAGGAGGGTAGTATATTTAGCCTGACGTTTGTCGGCATGTAATTTTTTGAACGAATATATGTAGAACGATTAAGAATTACTTTTTAAGGGTTAGTTATCTCATTTTCCTTAGCGTTTCAAATCCTACACATCCAACACTATCACAACATTTCCTTCGGTCTATGTTGTTATTTGTTTTTTTTACTGTTGTTTGGTTGTGAGGAGAGTTGTTGAAGTGGGGAAGAATTATTGTGTAGTTCCTCGTTAGATACCTGTTCTTTCTCAATACGCCCATTAATTGGGATTTATGTTTTGGTACAGTTAATTATGTTCAACAGTATATCTTTGGCTGCTAATGTTTTCTAATTTGTTATTCAGTAACTGATTCAGAGGCTTCTGTGTTTGGAAAAGAAGGTCAGTAGAATCCTTCCGTTACAGGAGTCGTATACATGGCTCAGTATTTGGCCCATATACTTCAATCCTCTATTTTGTTATTCCCTTCTACGATCATCAAACTTCTAATTTCAAATCCTTTCGAGATGTTATTGTCAATAAGAGTATTCCTGAAAAATCTACTCAAAATATTTCCGTGCTAGTTGTGGTAAATACTTCAACACTGATGTTCTGTTATAATTAGTGATCGTGATTTTGTGTCTTTTCTTGTTTTGATAACTTATTTGCACTTTTTAGTCGTATTTCTCCCCAAAATAATAGACTTTTGCACCGTATCGAAGGTCATCGTTTTGCAAGCCAAAAAAAAAAAAAAAAAATCCTTGAGCAACAGAGCTTCGTCACTAAAGTCGTATTTTTACTAAATTATAAAATATTAAAAAAACGGGGGAGTGAGAAAAAAGTTGAGACCCGCTTTTACCCATACTAGGAAACAGAAAACGCAACATAGCGAATTTCAGCTCATTTGACCAAAGAGGGCTTCTGGAGATGTTCAAATGCAGCGGAAAAATAAAAAAAAAAAAATATATATATATATATATATATATATATATATATATATATATATATATATATATATATATATATATATATATCAGACCTCTCCAAAATTCTCAGAGTCCCAAAAGATACTTTCCTAACACCAACTAAATTCAAATACAAATCTTCAACTCTATAAACTAATTAGATGGAGCTGTAGAGATGGAGAAAACTTTAAAAACGGCGAAATTTCAGGTAAACATACCGAAATTCAGACTGGAATTTATCCATACTTTTATGGCTTCTTTCTGCTTGGAAGAAAATCCCACATACCGAATTTCAGCTCATTTCATATCTCCAACATATGACATCTAGAAAATTTTCATAATCGTGCTATGGGGATTATGAAACGGATAGAAAACGCAGTCTCGCCCCTCACCGCCGACCTTTGACCCAGTTCAATAGTCTATTTTATACGGAGAAAATACAACCAGAAAGGTATTGAAACGGTTGAAATAGCCATATATATGCTAATACTTGTCCAATTTCGATGAAACTTCTTTTGTTTTATAGCTAATTTAATTTCTTTTCAAATACGATTCGGAGAAAATACGACTAAAAAGCAAAAACAAAAATGTTCGTACTGTAGCACTCTTCTTCCAATTATGATATTTAGGTGTATAATATATGAATTTTTTCCCCGGGGGGGGGGAAGGGAGAGGGGAGCTACATTTGGATCGAATGAGCTAAAAATTAAAAAAAAAAAATGACTCCAATTTGTGAAAATATTAATAATTGTTATTTCAAATTTCAAAGGTGAATAATTGAATTTTTAATTGAAAACATTTCATCTTAAATGAAATGAAATGTTCATATAATCATTGGCTTTGATAAACGTTTAGCTAGTAAGTTGAAGTCCACATAATGGTATAGAAGGATCAATCTAATTAGGGATTGATAAATTATTTGCCACTTCTATAAATTTGTTTTATTGAAAACTAGTTTCGAATGTTATACATTCATCCTCAGTTCTAAAAACACACAAAAAATTTAAAAAAATAAGCAATTTATAATATAGTTTGGTATTATTATACATATTAAATTAGATTAAAATAAATCAGTATTATAAAACATTTATGAATTATGAATTTAACTAAGACAAGAAATCCAATATGTGTTGGTACTCATCAAGGATTAAATGGATTATATCAAACAGAAATTTTGTATTGGTTTCTTCTCGCATTGAACTAACAATGAACGAAAGGTAGGCAGCATGTTTATAGGTAAACGGTTTAAGGGACAGGATTTTTCCAATAATGCCGGTGAGTAATTGGTTTTATATTATAGATGGGAATAAACATTGGAATCAAATACTTGTCAAAAAAGAAATCCAATATGTGTTGGTACTCATCAAGATTTAAATGGATTATATCTATCAGAAAAGTTTGTACTGGTTTCTTCTCGCATTGAACTAACAATGAACGAAAGGTAGGCAGTCTAAGGGTCAGAATTTGTTGGTAGTACATTATACCCACAATTGATTAAATTAACTCATATTTGTTTAAGCTTTTCAGTTTTTGCTTGTAATATAAATCGATCAAATATATTTCAAATAGTAGGGAGGTACAGTACCATTTATAGTAGGCAATGTGCTTTTCATTTATTGAAAAAAGTCTCTTGTGCCGCTCCATCTAACTTTCGGGCGTGACTCAAGTGCTTGGACATGCTGCATATTAAAGTGGCATACGTGAGCATTTTCCGAAGATGGAAAAGGGCCTGGATGTAACTGACCCTTAGGAAAGAATATACCTATGAACCTAATATAGAAGCAGAATGAAATACCGATATTTAAATTAAATAAAATATTTTACTTAATATTCATTTATCAAAGTCATTATGTTAAGTTGATATATGGGTCGTTATCATTTAGATTGGATCTTTGGGCATCCCGGATTTTAACAGATAATTTTTTTTTTTTTAATTTTCACGCTTACTTTAACTTATTTACTGAATTGCTTAACTGTAGAATATTTTACAAGTTTGATGTGTTTTATTATTACGTTCCCTTACCTATATAAGAAGTATACAGTAAGGGGATGTAATACCGCTACGAAAAGTCACTGTTTTTAACAATCTCCGAGTTCATAACCGTTGAAGCTATTAGGCCCAGAAAGCCTATTAGGAATGTCGTGAGGAAATTGTAACGCTCTACAAATAATACTATTTTTGGCGAGGGTAGAGACCCTTCGAGAGGAAGTATTGCGATCGTGAAAATTTTCGAATTCGAGTTTTCAGCGGAAATAAACGTTTTAAGGTCCCCTGAGTCCAAATAACCAAGTCTCTCAAAATGGTCTGTGTGTCTGTGAACAGCCTAGCTCAAAAACGAAAGGTTCTACGATACTGAAATTACGTATTTAAGATAGCTACATGGCTTTGATGCTGCACCAACTTTTTCATCAAAATCTACTCACCGGAAGTGCCACTTTATCTAATCTATTTTACACTTTTTTACAATTCTCTCGAAAAAGGCTGTAACGATTTTGATGAAACTTGCCTAAATTATTCTTCGTGATGGTCTTTAACTTTTCATTTATTTAGTACACCACCGAGGAAATGCAGGGGAATAAGTTATGATGAAAAGAATATTTTATTTGCGCATAGTGAAAAGTATGCATTTTATGGTAAATTATGTATAGAGTTGTATGACAGGTAATTAAATTATCTAAAAAATAATAAATGAATCATCAAAATCGGATCAGTATTAGCAAAGATACAGCGCATCGGACTAGTCGGAAATAGCTATTATATCATGGATTTTACAATTTTCTCGATAACACCTCAAACGATTTTGATGAAACTTGTCTAAATTATTTTTCATGAAGGCCTTTAACTTTTCATTTATTTAATACATCACCGAGGAAATGCAGGGAAAAAAGTTATGGCGAAGAGAATATTTTATTTTTGTTTGACTTAAGAAGCATGCATTTTATAGTAAAATATGTAAAGGCAATTGAATTATCTAATAAACAATAAAAGAATCATCAATCAAAGATATTGGAGAGCCCTGAGAAATGCAGTTTACTGATATTTAAACTAGTTTAAAATTATCGTTATAAAAATTGTTAAATATAATAATCGTCTGATAACTGGCATGAGTTCAAATCTCAGGTGCAACGCCTTTTTTTTTTTAAATTTAATTTAATATGGGTGAAAAATTTTCAATTGAACTATTTTCTATGGTCATTATTTATTTGTTATTTACTATTTATTTAATTATTTTTTACAGTAAATTATCCAAAATTTGACATTGACATTGCATAAAATAAAATAAAATAGTAACAATTATCATAGCAATAGGAGTTGTAATAACTATAATAACAAAGCGATAACTTGTTATTGTTATCATATTATAACATTAATATTTTAGACAGTGGTGGCTTGAGTCAGTAGTAGCACTTTTTGAAATCCCTTTTTCAGAATCCTGTCTTTTTTTGTTCTGATGATGTCTGCATTCGGCAGAACGGTGATTGGTTAGTCATTTACTGGTATCTAAGAGCCTTAATTTTTTTTTTTTTAAATGTTCCTAAAATATCCTAATATAAATATAAATTGTCATAGTTTATTTTAGGGAAGGATGTAATTAGTAAAATAAATAATTAACTAAAGAGGTCGAGACCTTAGGCGACTATATTACCTGGGCAGAAGGGAGCAGGGTCTAAACAGAGATAATTTGCATAGTTGCCGCTGAATAATACATAAGCTTAAAGTATATAGGCCCAAGGGACTATTTCAGGCTTACTCATATTGAGTTAAAAGCCCTTTAGTGTACCTCAGGATTAAGTCCAGCTCTTTTCATCTTTCCGTTTCCGGTGTTCAGTCTAAAGAAACATTATGAAGTTTATGAAGTTGTTTGAACATTTTTTTGTTTAAATATTTATGAGACCAAATGCAATATTTGACTGATGGGAAAGAAAGGTGTTTTAGTTGAATCTGAACGGATCACAAAAATTAAAGTATGGAAACTTTAATTATCATCTTAATAAAATAAATGACGCAACTGTGGATAATCCATTTCCTTAAATATATAATATCTAATAATATAAAATATAATATCATAATTAATATTTAAAAAAAAAACATTAAATGAAAAATATATTCTATTGATATTATTTCATAAACTCACATGTATATGTAATATGGAATATAATTTCATAAATATGGATATTATTTCATATTACTTGATATCTGCAAGATGGTATAGAAGGATCAATCTAATTAGGGATTGATAAATTATTTGCCACTTCTATAAATTTGTTTTATTGAAAACTAGTTTCGAATGTTATACATTCATCCTTAGTTCTAAAAACACACAAAAAATTCAAAAATAAGCAATTCAAAATATAGTTTGATATTATTATACATATTAAATTAAATATAATATAAATTAGTATTATAAAACATTGATGAATTATGAATTTAATTAAGACAAGAAATCAAATACATGTTGGTACTCACCAAGATTTAAATGGATTATATCAAACAGAAAACCTGTACTGGTTTCTTCTCGCATTGAACTAACAATGAACGAAAGGTAGATAAGATGTTTATAGGTAAACGCTTTTAAGGTGCAGGGTTTTTCCTGTAATGCCGGTGAGTGATTGGTTTTTCTGTTATAGAAAAACCAATGAAAGTGAGAAAAACCCATGTTTATTCAAAAACCAATTACACACCGGCATTACTGGAAAAACCGTGACCCTTAAACCGTTTGCCTATAAACATCCTATCTACCTTTCGTTCATTGTTAGTTCAATGCGAGAAGAAACCAGTACAACTTTTCTGTTTGATATAATCCATTTAAACCTTGGTGAGTACCAAAATGTATTTGATTTCTTGTCTTAATTGAATTCATAATTCATAAATGTTTTATAATACTAATTATACTACATCTAATTTAATATGTATTCCCCACTCTAATTAAACATTTTTATTACTCATTTTAAGTTTTAAAATTGAGTGTAAAATATTTGTTTTCTCCCAATTTGTGAGCTGAACAAGTCTGCAGCAGGAGAATAAGATATAAGCTAAGTGGATTCTTCTGCATAAAATGTCGAAACCGTCGATTTTCTATACTTTATTTATTGACATTGACAGTGCTAATTTTGTCACAAAACACGAATAAATCTCTTGGGAACTTGTTACCGACTAAAAGAAAACGACATTTAATAACGGAATGAGACGTCCAGAAACAAGAGCTTGTGTGTATGTGTGTGTCAATAGATGGATGTCGCGACGCCGAGTATGGTTTTACTGCAATCTTTGGAAACTACAATAGTAACCAAATTCAGGATCACTTTTTGAGCCACCGATTGATACTTTAATAGGCGTAGAAGGAAGCCATGTTTTGTCCATATCAGATATTTGTTTATCTTTTTTTCGCTTTTTTTGTGTTAGGCAAATATATTTTTTACCAAAAGAATTTTATTTTTCGTTGCTTGTGTATTGACATCATTGTAAATATTAACTGGCTTTTATTAGTATAGTCTTTGGCCAGGGCATGTAATATTCTGTTTTATTTTTTATTTGTACATACTTGTTATTCTTTAGAGACCTAGTTTCAGTTTATTTTTCTATTCTACATATCAGTTTTCTTTTAGGCCGGATCTGAACCTTTTTTTCTAAAAGGATTTACGGAGCTTTGCCTGAAGGAATCTACCGAAAGCGGGTGGGTATATCGACTCGCCAATTCGCGTGCTCACAAGAGAGACGTCTTCTTAGACAATCTATTCACGATGCTATCACCGAAAACCAATTCTGTTATAAAAGGCCAACTGTTCTATTCACTTAGTTGTATTTTTGTTTGGGTCTTATCTCTGTTGATTCAGTCATATTTTATCATGCGGCACGCGAATCCCATCGTCCCTTTAATTTTGTTTAAATTGCCCCTGTTAATATTTATCTACTAACCGTTCCTTGATATTAACGCTATCATTTATAGATTTTTAACTCCGACCGACTTCGAGTAATGACTTAAATAGATGCTTTAAATAATACCGATATTTTTACTAGTCCTAAAAAGAAATTCTAGCATTCGAGGAGAATTTCAATGGCTCATTAATTAATACTCATAAAAAATAGCTAATAAAAGATCCGTTCAGTTGACGTTCGTATGATGGTATAGAAGGATCAATCTAATTGATAATCGAATTGATAAATTACTTGCCACTTCTATAATTTTGTTTGTATTGAATACTAGTTCTACATTCACCTTCAGTTCTAAAAACACACAAACATTCAAAAATAAGCAATTAAAAATACAGTTTGGTTTTATTATACATATTAAATTAAATGTAATATAAATTAGTATTATAAAACATTTATGAATTATGAATTTAATTAAGACAAGAGATCAAATACATGTGGTACTCATCAGAATTTAAGTAGATTATATCAACTAAAAAAGGTTATGGTTTGTTCTCACACTGAACTAGCAATGGAAGAAAGGTGGGGTGTTTGTAGATAAATAGTACGGTTAAGGGGTCAGGGTTTTTTCAGTAATTCCGGTGAGTAATTGTTGTTTCTATAATGGATGTGAAGAAATTAAAGATTGGACTTTTGGAGATATTTATTTGGTCATTTAAGCAAAAATCTAAATAGGATTTGAAGGGGATTGATAAAGTAATTGCCACTTCTATAAATTTGTTTTATTCAAAACTAGTTTCGAATGTTATACATTCATTCTCAGTTCTAAAAACACACAAAAATTTCAAAAATAAGCAATTCAAAATATAGTTATTTTATTTTTAAAATAACTATATTTTGAATTTCTTATTTTTGAAATTTGTATGTGTTTTTAGAACTGAGAATGAATGTATAATATTCGAAACTAGTTTTGAATAAAACAAATTTATAGAAGTGGCAAATAATTTATCAATCCCTAACTAATAAGGGAATCTAAATTGATCCTTGTCTACCATCATGCGGATGTCAACTGACCAATCAGATTGATCCTTCTATACCATCATGCGGATGTCAACTGGCCAATCAGATTGATCCTTTTATACCATCATGCGGATGTCAACTGACCAATCAGATTGATCCTTCTATACCATCATGCGGATGTTAACTGGCCAATCAGATTGATCCTTCTATACCATCATGCGGATGTCAACTGGCCAATCAGATTGATCCTTCTATACCATCATGCGGATGTCAACTGGCCAATCAGATTGATCCTTCTATACCATCATGCGGATGTCAACTGGATTTGAAGGATATTATTATTTCAAGTTCTTCATATATATTTAATTTGAGACTGTTTTCTATGTGATGTATTAATTTAACTCCTAATACATCTGACATCTGACATTTATAGTGGATCCTACACGCTTAGTATTAATGACTTTTAAGCCGAATATTAACATTCTGATTGATCGTGTACGGTTAATACTTTTTAGATTGGTGATTGGATTTCCAGATATATTGAAATCCGTGCTTCAATAAAGTGGAGGGGAGACTAACACTCTGAATGACTCTGTAGTGGAAACCATCCACTACTGTCTTGTTCAAGCAGTTTTGGAGGAGAGTGTACCTATTGAAGACATTCTTGAATTTTACGTGGTACCAAGTGTGTAATGATAAACAATGTTCGAAAAACTGCTCTTGATCTACAGAGAAATAAATCCTAAAGCTATGCCTAATCGAGAATGTCATTAAAGAGTTGAACACTTTGTCACTGCTTATTGTGTGTTCCACTGTCCATAATGATAGAATGGCAGAATGATAGAAAAAATGCTTTTTATTCGTTACACACTGCGCAAAATCCTGATTTTGGTGACCGATGTCACAGTTGACAGTTGACAGCTCAGTAGCTAAAATTATGCCTTTCAGGCTGTTTGTTCTTTCTGACGTAAAGGGTAGAAATCTTCATGATTGAAGTCAGGAATTTGATTTTTCAATCAGTCATTCCTGATTGACCGACTGTGTAGAGCTCAGTTATACGCCTTCACTTAAAACTTCTGCTTCCGGCAAATCGTTCATTACCTGTAAAATCTCATTTACCCCTAGTCTTTGACTCTCTACCTGTGACCACCGTAATTTTTACCTCTATGGAACTTTCTACATACAAGTTTGGGAGGCAAGCATAAGCCTACTCCTTTTAAATCTTTTCTTTAAACTTCGAGTAAACGCCTCCTGAAATTTCATTCCGCTTTGGTGATTGAATTTTTTTTAATTTTTTTTTTTGTAAAAGTGTGGTAGGAAAAAATACCTGTAGGCAAAAGTAGCATGGTATAAATTAGTGTAATTATTACGGGTCGTCTCATTTTGAAAACTCATTTTCTTCAGATTCTTTTTTATTTATTTTTTATTCAATGTCTAGTTTCGATTTTAATTTTCTATATTTACTTTGTATCGCATGGAACCCAAGTCATCTACATCAAAATACCAAGAAAGTAGTACTAAACTTAAAAAATATTTTTTAGTATTTAGTGTTGGGGTTACTATCGAAAGTAAAATATCGATACTGATATCGATATCAATGGCAAAAGCTGTACCTTAATTATATCGGTACAGAAATATCAATATTATTCAAAAAATACCTTAATTATATCGGTACAAAAATATCGATATTATAAAAACAATAGCTTGATTATATCGACACAGAAATATCGATATTTTTTTTCGATATATCGAACTAATGTTTCGATATATTCAATAACTGTCTATACGATATGCATCGATATTTTTTTGTTCGATATTCACATCCTTAACTTTTGAATTAAAAAATTGAGATTTGGTTGATATATTGTTTGAATAGGGAAACAAAATTTTGTTGTGTCAACATTCGCAACAGATAAGTGAAAATATCAAATCCAAAAATGTTTGGAAAAATTACAATATTTTATAATATAGTTGGAAAAATTACAATATTTAATATAGTTGGGAAAATTAAAATATTTATTATAGTTGGGAAATTTTAGATTTTGTCCTAACCAACAAATTACACCAACATCCCTGCCTAAACTTCAATTCAATATATATATATATATATATATATATATATATATATATATATATATATATATATATATATATATATATATATATATACATATCGATGTTTAAATCTCTAGCCCCCTTTAAAAGATTTAAAAAAATTAGAGGTCCGATATATCGAAATATTGATATTTTCGATTTATCGAACTACTATTTCGATATATATATATATATATATATATATATATATATATATATATATATATACATATATATATATATATATATATATATATATATATATATATACATATATATATATATATATATATTTATAATGATATCGCCGCCGAATGCCCTTCCCCAACCCCAGGAATGGAGAAAAATGTCACGGTACAAGGTAGTCAATTAAGAATTGTGTGATTAGTTCATCAGATATGTCCAATCCAGATACTGAAGGGAAGGTTATATAGATATGAGTGTTAACGGTAGCTATTGTATATTGAGAACTGTAAATCAATTAGTGAGTAATTTTGATTTGTTTTTGTAATTCATTTCTGTTTAATTATGAACCCATAGAGTGTAATTTTTTATTCCTATATACATTTTAAAGTTGGTAAAGTTTCAAACAACTATTCTATGCAAATTCATAAAAATGTTTTCTATAACCTATGTTAAATTTTCAGGTTCTTTGTTATGGTTGTTTAAATGTATTGTTTAAATCAAACTAAAATATATACTTTGCGAATAGACTTTGGAGTAATAATTGTACCAATTAATATATCATAATGAGTAATACCATTTAAGTAAGTGAAGGTAAACACATTTCCTCTTCCATTAACCTATAATTTTATATTAAGTGGCAGTAAATAGATAATTTTAATTATGAACGTATTTATTTAACTTATTTTCATATAATTTAATAATGATTATTAATTATTATTTAATTGTGTAAAAAATAAATTATTGAAGTTAATTTTTAAAAATGTTTGTTTTCAATGCTCCTCATAATTTAAAGCGCGTGATTAACAGCTCTAGAAAATGAATCATCATAATAACACTATTTTATTTTTTGAATTTTTAAAATTCAATTTAAAATTTAATGTTCTGATAATACAAGAATACAATTATTATTATCCATCATGATTATAAATGATTAAATTCATTCCAAGACGCTCCGTAACTCATTAGCTTCAACCATTAAATTCTTCTCTTTGAAGTTCTCAAGTTGCTTCGAAAACGTCAAAAATATTTGTATGCATGTAATTTATTTACGTTGCAGTAAGTTTTTTTCGAGATCGTTTTAATGAATTAATGATTTATCGGTACTTTCTAATTCAATACTTAAAAAAAAAAATTGTTTTCTTATTGACTTGATGTTATGGAGAAGAAATTATTAAATAAATAATATTAAAAATAGTATTTTTAAGCAAAGATATAGTCAGTTTTAATGCCAAAAATGTATAAAAGAAATACTAATTTTCTACATAATAGTTTTCTGCAAAGAATACTTTTTTGTCATTAGTCATTCATTATTTTGTCTTATTTCACTTGGAACAGTTAAGAGAAAAATTTATAACAGCTTAATAGTTGAAACGAAAGAGTATTAGAGCGGCTTGGCACCGAGATAAAAAAAATAATAAATTATTGAAATGCTCGGGTTAATTTGAGATAGTTACTTATATTTCTTAAAAATATATTTTTGTAAGAAAATTATTTCTTTATTTATTTATTAGATATTTTATTTATCTTTAATACTTCGATTTTCTTTCTCTTATTTTCAGAACTCTGATTTATACATTTGTGTATTAATTTTCTCTATGTATTAAATTTCTATGATAGGGTCAGACCTCCAGTAATTATATATATTAAAAAATACAGTATTTTTTCATTCATAATTCATTTCTAACACGTGTGCCATGAAATAGTAAAATTATTTATCACACGTGAAATTGAGAATTGAGAATTGTGGTAGTAGAGCGTACCCCCTACCCACCTTTGTCACACCTATCTCCAGCAATGACGCCATT
Source organism: Rhaphigaster nebulosa (assembly GCA_948150685.1). Classification (NCBI taxonomy): domain Eukaryota; kingdom Metazoa; phylum Arthropoda; class Insecta; order Hemiptera; family Pentatomidae; genus Rhaphigaster; species Rhaphigaster nebulosa. The sequence goes on from OX411309.1 coordinate 4,690,804, forward strand.
CCAATTAACAGGTGACGTCAGTAGGCCAGGTGAAATCATTCTACCACTCTCCATTTGCAGCCACTGATAGCAGTCCTTAAATATTCACTCTGTCGAAATGGATTTCGGGTTGGTGGTTGAGGACGATACTGTAACAGGTCTATAATGTCTATTGGCAGGACACCGGAAGAAAAATTAACAAATTTGATATATAAAATTAATTGTAAAGATTGTAATGAAAAATCATATTAAGAGCAAATGATTAAAAGTGGTTTGAGAACAAACAACATAGACGGCATTGCATTTTAAAATAAACTAAATCTAAATTAGCTACAGGACTATCACAGTGCAACTCAATAAATAAATATGAATTTGACTTTAAAAATATAAGTATATACTCAGTAGCGTAAGTTTGAATATGGAGGCACCATACAAAAAAGTCTTGAAGCCCCCCTATACTTCTAGCTCAAAATTTGAAGACGTGGCTGTTTGTTATACATAATAATACAATTTTAATTATTAATTGTATTGCTTAATATAATATTGTATTATTGCATAAAAATAGAATTTGATATTATATTTTATTGTTACCTTGTTACCCCCTGGGCTGATGGGAGTGGTATTTACCATCTTGTCACCTAGCCCTTGTACACCCTACAATTTTTTTTAACGAAATAATTGAATTTTATAGCGACCGGAAGGGTGTATTGAATTGTATGCTATGATAACGGTATTATTTACGGATTGAAATATATTAACAGAATTTTTTTATTCAAAACCGGCCTCAGATTTTGTTTTTAGCACTTTTAAAAACCTCTATATTCAAATTTTAAAGCGACTCTAAAAATAAAAAATTTTGGTCTAACAATTTTGCCAATGGTCTAAATTTTTTTAAAGATTTAAATAATCGCTTATAAATCAGGAACCATTTGAATAATTTAAACAAAATTTGGGTCATCGGCAAAGGTTCGTAAACTGCGCAATTTTCTTTAACAGTGATGTTCCTACGTTTCCATGAGGCTAGTTTACTTAATAATTTAAACACATTTTAAAATTTATTTGACCAAAATTCAATTATTTTTTAATTTTTAAATTTTTCTTTAATACATTCTAACAAACAAATATTTAGCTGAAAAAGTCATATCGATATCAGTCTCCAAACACGAGATATAATATAAAGCATTTTCAGCATCATTTTTTTTTTTTTTCAGCTCCTAAGGTCCATTGGATGAGACGGAAGGATGTGGGTCAAATTTGTTTCAATGTAGAATCATCAAAAAAAATTTGATCAAAATCGGCTATGGACACATCGTGCACTCAGTGCAATTTTTTTTTGTTTTTTTTCTGTTAGCACTGTAAACCCTGAAGATCCTTGGCCGCGCGATGTGGTATACCACACATCGCGCGGCCAAGGATCTTCAGGGTTACCACACCGCGATTCTCAATTTAGGTACACGGGGTAGAGTCATCACTACTACGCCCGGCCTCTTTTGTGAGTTGCCTCCAAGTTGGCTGACGGGCCTCACATACCCGGAGGAAGGCGGGATAAATTGCTTGAATTATTTAATTTAATTAAATTAATTAAATTCATGCCGGTGCCGGGATTCGAACTCACAACCTTTGGGTTTGTGAGCAAGTGCGTTAACCCGCTCGTCCACCCCGACCCTCGACTCAGTGCATTATACAAAATCAATATATAAAATAGTAGATATTCTATAACTGATAACTGTTTCATCTTGAACCTCCTCCCCCCACACAAAATAACAATCTGAACTTAAATCCCTCCACCCACCGTCCCCATTCCTAAGATCTGTTCCAACACGAGTTTTGGCAATCATCAAAATGTCGAGAACATGGGTTCAGGAACGGAAATCCCATACTGCACATGGGCATTACAGTTTGATGATAGTCAAAACTCATGATGGAACATAGCTATACTAAACCGTAGATTGTAATAATTATAGTACTATAATCACTCGAAAATAGATATGCACTACATATAATTGAATCAACAGCCCGGTAATTATAGTTAATAATACCTGTGTCCATATAAATTTTAGCTCCTTAAAGTAATTATAATTTAATGGTTATTAGTTATATCATTTGAAATAGAACATTATGACTAAAGACCGGATTTGTTTGCGAGTGCATATTTTTTCTGATACTTTTTCAACCAAAATGATCGAAAATCTTTACGAATCAATACATTTGGCATAGATATATTAAATTTTATTGTGAATATTTATGCACATTTGATGGGTTATTGCATATTTGGCCAAAAAAAAATTTAAATAATTTTTCTTCCAATTAAAATACAAAAATAAGCAATTAAACTATTTTCTGATACACGTTCAATGCGGGATAAATGATGTATGTTTTAATTATTATTGAATGTTTCAATTATGAACACCATCTACGATGAATGAAAATTATCTACGATTGTAATCATAGTAAAGACAAAAGCTCATCGACAAAAACTTTAAATATATATCGCTGTGGTTGTGATCACAACTGCATTGAACGTGTACCGATAGTTTAAAATAATTTATAGAATATTATTTCCATTTCAAAACAAATAAAAATTAAATATGTATAGTTTGGTATTCACAGAAAATAATTGTTAGCATTGTAACCTTGATAACTTTTCTAGAATCCTTACTTTTGAGTACTTTCATTATTAAAGTAAGAACATTATCTTGCGCTCTTCCTTTGGAATTTTATATTCTATTCTGTCAGTCAGTGCGTTGCTTCCGTTGTGCGAATTAGTTTAAATTAACTACGTTTTAATTTTCTTAATTAAAGCAAAATGCCTAAAGCAGGAGCATCATTTAATTCCATGCTAAACAGTTGGAACCCATTTAATGGTAAACCTTTGGAATTGCTACTAGCGACCGTTAAGAGGTCTAGATTTTCAGACCAGACTATACTTTTACCCACTGCGCATGCGCAATTAATCCTCAAATCGACGGATCCTTCTCAGTTGGAACGCTGGTGTAGGGTTAGGTCAGACTTATAGCGTTTTTACGAAGGGGTATTGCAATTCTAAGAAGACTCTCTACAGAGAAAAAGGTTAATTTGATCCATGACCAACTCATTCTGGTTATGCTAATAACAATTTCGATCCAAGGACCAAGTCAGGAACTGCGAACCATCATACGCCAGGGAGTGGAAGAATGGTAAACGATTGCTGACAACAAGTTGCGCATCCGAATCCGTTGAAGCTCAACGCCGCCTTTTCATTAGAAAATGAATGCAATTTTCTAAAACTTCATGGACGAAAATCTATTGATCCTTAGTTTTACACATAATTAGTAAATTTTTTTCACCACTTGGACTAAACTTCCCAGATCCGAAGCTAATAGAACGTTGAAGAGATTGGCCATGATAATTAAACTTAAAGATGGTGTAGGAAAGAAGGCGGTGGGGACTAGAGATCTATACGGTAAAAGGCGGGAAGTCTGACTTAACCCTACATGACTATTCCAAGTGAAAAGGATCCATCGGTTTGAGTATTTAATTGGGCATGCGCAGTGGGTGAAAGTATAGTCTGGTCTGAGAATTTAGACCTCTTCAAGGTCCGTCGTTAGTAGCGATTCCAAAAGTACTTGTATGAACTATTCTTGGAACTATACTTTATTGTTTACTTTACGATTGCAGGTGAAGGCTTCATGGAATTTTCCTATATTGGAGACCTCAGCACACTTTGCCGAACTTGTTCAAATCTGGACTTTTCAATGAAATACATACTTTATTTTGCATTGGTTACATCTGGTATTTCTTTATTTATTTAGTCTTATAAAATCTCCATTCTCGAAAAAGGAAGAAAGTGAAAACATGTATTTTAAAGAATTTTAATTTTTAAGAATTATTTAGCTATAAAACAATTCTATGTGGAAATTTGTTTTTACTTCCTTGCACGAAGTAAAGGAAGTATTGTAATAGCGAAAATTTTCGGTTTTCAGATTTCAACGGATATATCCATTTTGACCATCCCTGAATCCATTTTGACTAGTTTCGTCGTGACGTCTGTACGTTCATATCTCGCATAACTCAAAAACGGTTAGCCGTAGAAAGTTGAAATTTTGTATATAGGATTGTTGTAAAATCTAGTTGTGAATCTCCCTTTTTTGTAACTGCTTGATCACTGGAAGTGGTAGTTTACTTGAAGGTCACAATTGATTTCCATCAAAAAATATATTAAAATACTATGAAAAACTTCTCAAATTTGGTAAATAGGACTTTTATATCGATATAAATGTATTTACTAGATTTTGGTTAAAATTCGTGAGCCGAAAAGGGTACTTTACTTGAAGGTCATAATAAGCTTAGATCAAAAATTATATTTAAATTAAAAGAGAAATCATATGTTTCGGTAATAAAGGTAAACACAATTTGGTTTCCAATCCAATCAAACGATTTTATTACTTGTTAAAATGAGTGTAAAATACTGGTTTTCCTCCCCATTTGGTAGATCAACAAGTCTGCAGCATGAGAATAAGATATTTGTTATGTGGGTTTTTCCGCTTAAAATGTCGAAACTGTCGATTTCCAATGCTTTATCCAGTGATATTGACAGTTTTATTGTTGTCACGGAATATGAAGAAATATTGTGGAAACTAGTTACCTACTGAAGGAAAACGACATGTAATAACATAATGAGACCTCCAGTAACAAGAAACTAGTAACCAAATTCAGTATTTATTTTTGATCCACGGATTTATAGTTTAATAGGCATACAAGGAAGTCATGTGTTGTCCACATCAGATATTTTAATTTGCGTATGTTTTTTTCTTATTTATATTATAAATTATAATTGTTAAACAAAGTAATTTAGACAATAATTATTCCCTTTTGTTGATTTATTGCAAGTTTCTGACATTTATCGTGCATATTTTCCTTCAAATTTCTTCACGTTTGAATGCATATTATTGCATATAAATCCGGTCTTTAATTATGACTAACGAAAATTATTAATGGATGAGTTTTAGTTAAAACGATTCAGATAAGAGGAGAATGATAAGCTATTGATAGTTATAAAATATGAAATATAATATAAACAAATGATGAAATATAGTATAAATAAAAGTTGAAAAACTATTAACAAAAAAACATGTTTACAGGCTTGAGAACGGTTCTGGGTAGCTGAAATGTCCTACAAAAATAAATCAAAATAAAAATTGTTTGTGACTATTATCTTGTAATTTAACATAGACATATATTTACTTTATACTGCGTGGAAGATCCTTGCAAAAATTAGCATGTGTACTTAATTTTGGACTATAAGATCTAGTGATTACATTGTATGTTTTCCCAGTAGACGTAATATGTTTGTGTAATGTTATCACATTATAGTTTGTACAATAATTATGTATAATTACTATTATTAGTTATATATAATTCATCTTCCAACTAATAATGAACCGTAACTTGGTGCTACTTGCAATAGCGTAGCCAAAGGGAGGGGTCTGAGATGTCGAATCCCTTCCCTCGAAATAATATAATATTAATAATAATAATAAAAGGCTTAGCGAACCCGGAGGTTCGATGCCGATACCACTAATCGCTGTCTACAAATCTCGGTCCACCGACTACCTTCCAAACCCAAATTCATTAGATCACTCTTAATACAATCCTCCGACCTACGTTTCGGTCTACCCCTCGGACGTTTACCAGTCGGCTCAGCGTTTATTAACTTTTTAGGAATTCGTTCGTTACTGAGCCCAACAACTTTGCAAGCCCATTTCAACCGTCGCGATGATATCACTTTATTAACAGGGTGCATGCTCCGCAATTCCGCGTTGTGTACCCTCCTAAATTCTCCAGTTGACACATCCTTTTTCGGACCAAATATTTTACGCAGTACCTTATTCTCGAAGACCTTAAGGCGTTGTTCGTCCTTCAAGGTTAGCGGCCACGTTTCACACCCGTACAGAACTGTAGGCGAGATAATAGTTTTGTATATTCTAAGTTTTAAGTTTCTGGACAGAATGCGCGACCTAACTAAGTAATGTTGATACCGAAAAATAACAAGCATTTCCCGCCTTTAACCGCGCCTTTATTTCCTCTTGAATTTCGTTTTTTCTAGTAATCAACTTAAATTTCTCAACGTGTTCAAACCTATTTTCTCCTATATCTATATCCTCAAAATCGCCTCTGTTTCTATTGCTAACCATATATATCGTGTTATCCGTATTTATTTTGAGGCCAACCTCTTTCCCAGCTGTCATCAACGTTGTTGTATTCAGTTTTATAGTTTCCGCGTCCTCACTTAATAATACAAAATCATCCGCAAACCCGAGCACGGATATTTTACCATCCAGATCTAAACCCCTTTCGGTACGCATTACCTTTCTAATGACATACTCTAGTGCTAAATTAAATAGGACGGGTGAAAGGGAATCGCCTTGTTATAAACCCGAGCGAACTTCAAATTTCTCCAAAAAATAATTACCGATTCTAACTTTATTGAATGTTTCGGTCATGCACATCCCTACTAGATTTACTAACTTCTTCGGTATTCCCTGCTCAATCAAAATATTATACAGTCTCTGGCGATCAATGGAATCATAAGCCTTTTTGAAATCTACAAAAAGCTGATGAACTACACCGTTAAATTCTAATTTTTTTTCTAATATTTGCCGTAAGGAAAATATTTGATCGATAGTTGATCGGTTCCGTCTAAAACCACATTGGTAGTCTCCGATATTTTCCTCGGCATATTCCGTGATTCGACTAGTTAGGATCAACGAGGATATTTTATAACATACCGGGAGGAGTGATATTCCGCGATAGTTATTACACTCTGTCCTCGGACCTTTTTTGTGAATTGGAATAAGCATAGATTCTTTCCATTCTTCGGGCATTTTTTCATTTTCCGAGATCTTTTTGACCAAAAAATGTATTTTAGAAACTCCAGCTTCACCGCACGCTTTTATTATTTCTCTTGTAATGTTGTCGATTCCCGCTGCTTTATGAGATTTTAATTTTCCGATGGCTATTTCGACTTCCTCCTTACTCGGTTCTTCAATTAGCGGTTCAGCACACTGATATTCAGAAGGAGGAGATTGACTATTATTTCCCGAATTCAAACTACTTTCAAAGTGTTTTTTAAATTTATTCACAATGCCCCCCGGATCGGCCAAGATATTGTTATTTTCATCTCTAATTCCATTCATTGCGGATTCAAACTGTTTACGCGATCTGTTTATACCTTGCACATGTCTCTTACGTTGTTTTCAATTCTATTAGTTTCTATCTCTATAATTTGTTTTTCAGATATTCTCGTTTTTTTTTGTTTTTTTTTGAGGAATTTGAACGTTTCATTCATCAAGGCTCGGAAGTTATCGCTTGGATTATTTAAAGCTTTTAATTTAGCGGCTCTTCTTTTTTCACACAAGCTTAGACAATCATTATCGAACCACGGTTTATTCTTTTTATTGTGCCTTTTTCCCAGACACAGATTACTTACCTCTTTGATATTATCCCTAATTCCGATCCATAGCTTGTCTACATCTTCGCGATCCTCATCTAAAGATTTCATGGCTTCAAACCTATTCTTGATTTCTACCGCGAATTGATTTCTAATTGAAGAGTTATTCAATTTATCTAGATTAAAATTTTCAGAACAAATACGGCTTTCTTTTCATTTTTTATATTAAGTTTTTGTCGAACTTTCGCGATTACTAATTCATGATCTGACCCACATTCTGCCCCATGATAAGACCTCACGTTAATTATACTATTTTGCCATCTTTGTTGTACAAAACATGATCAATTTGATTGTGTATTTGTGGATCCGGCGATGTCCACGTATACTTATGAATATCCTTATGTTTAAACATAATATTTTTGATTGTTAGGTTTTTCGAGATAGGAAAGTTGATTAGACGGATTCCATTATCATTACTATGTTTGTGCAAACTTTCTTTACCGATCGTCGGATAGTATACTTCTTCCCTTCCCACCTTTGCGTTTGCGTCCCCTAATATTATTTTCATGCAGTTTCGAGGTAGTTTATCATAAACCCACTCTAAATTATCATAAAATTCGCATTTAACATCATCATCACTGTCTTCGGTAGGGGAATGTATGTTTATCAGCGCGATTTTAAACCACCGCCCCTGAAATATGGCCACAGATATCCTATCACTAAAAAATTTTAGGTCCCTCAATGCGGAAAGCATTCTATTCCTAATTAGAAATCCAGTACCTAAACAATAATTACCGCTCCCACCGTGCCAAATAGAATAGTTCCCTTCTGTTAACGAACCCTCCCATGGTCACCGAACCTCTTGCAGTGCCACGATATCTACATTGTATCTCGTGGGACGCTCCCCTACGCGGTAATGAGATCCGCGCGAGGCTCTAAATAAAAAAATACTTTTATTTATTGTTGCTTGTAAACAAAAATCGTATAATCTCATTGAATGAAATTTCGTAAATAATATATCTTGGCATGAGAAATATTATATATAGAGAGGACGTTCGGAAATCCCCGGTGGGATTGGGTTTCCTTAAAGTACTAACTAAACTGTGTTCAGAAAGTAAGATGAAATTGTCATTTAAAACTTCCGGGCATTAGGAAGACAGGTAAATTTTTTTTCCTAGGTTGGTAGGACTGTCTATAACATTTGTCAAGCGTCTGTTTGTCAAAAGGTTTGATTATCTCCGAGTTACACCTGTTTTTGTAAACAACCATAAGTGATTTTTTCTATTTTTACAATGAGTGATTTTGTTGAGCAAAGAACTTGCATCAAATTTTGTTTGCGGAACGAATATTCTCGATGAAAATTTTGCGGAAGGCCTTTGGTGATCTAACTATGGCACAAAAAAACTTGTATAAATGGTACAACGAATTCAAAGCGGGCCGAGAACGCGTTGAAGACGAACCGCGCTCTGGACGACCATTAACGTCTACCGACGAGGGCCACGTCCAAAAAATCAAAGATTTGGTGTTTGAAAATCGTCGATTGACAATTAGAGACCTCGCTGATAGTGTAGGAATATCATTTGGCTCAGCCCAAACCATTTTGAAGGATGCTTAGTGTCTCAAACGCGTCAAGTCTCGATTGGTGCCAAAATCGCTTAATTTTTTGGAAAAAAAAAGCGTCGCGTTGATGTATGTGAAACTTTGCTGTCTGACTATCAGGCCCACTTGAAATGCATCATTACTTGAGAGGAGACTTGGATTTACGCATACGACTCTGAAACCACCGACCAATCCAGCGAATATCGTGCAAAAGGTGAAGCAAGACCGAAAAGACCACGGCAAAGTCGGTCGAAAATCAAAGTTATGTTGACAGTTTTCTTTGATTATCGTGGTGTGGTGCACTAAGAATTCCTTCCGCCGGGCCAAACTTTCAACAAAGAATATAATTTGAGCGTTATGCGTCGTTTCCGTGAAGCTGTTCGTCTGAAACGGCCGGAATTGTGGGCTTGGTTCCTTCATCACGATAATGCACCGGTTCACACTGCATTGGTTCTTCGCGACTTTTTTGTCAAAAACTCGATTCATATCGTTCCGCAACCACCGCATTCGCCTGATTTGGCTCCATGCGACTTCTGGCTATCAACTCAAAAGGCCAATGCGGGGACGTCGTTTTGACACGATTGAGAAGATAAAATCCGAATCGAAGAAGGTCTTGAAGGCTATACCAGAAAAAGACTATTCCGACTGTTTCGAGGACTGGAAAAAGCGTTGGCAAAAGTGCGTTTTATCGGACAGGGATTTCTTTGAAGGGGGTAAAATTGATTTGGAAGAATAAATAAAGAATTTACATATTATAAACAAATTCACCTTACTTTTTGATCACAGAGATCCTTGGATGAATCCTTCCGAAACGAAATCCTGGCTGCTCTACAGGCTACTCGGATCCACCTTTTTTGAATTGCACCTATTACTATGAAAATATAGGCATAATTCACAATCTGTACAACAGGTATGAAGAACTAGTTTTGAGGCACATTCATACGTTCCTGCTACTTATTTCGGCTTATGTCTGAAGGTAATCCCAGTTTAAGTTCATGTAGCCCTAAGATACGGTACATTATTTTTTCATAACTCATCATTTGTTTAATCATTTCATTTATGTACATTATTAACCTGAAACAGCCATTTTATTGTATTCTTTTTGTATTTTTTTTTTTTTTTGCGTTTGTGATTTTTAACATTCATCAGAGCATTTACGCATGCATGTTTCTTTTTTCTCTTCTTAGCTTCCTTTTTTTTGGAGGAAATGGGGGTCTTCATCTTATTTTAGGGTGATAGGGATCTTCCAGCTTTTTGGGACAACAGGGATCTTCCTTCTTTTTAGGGCAACAGGGATCTTCCTTCTTTTTAGGGCAACAGGGATCTTCCTTCTCTTTAGGACAACAAGGATCTTCCTTTTTGGGGCAACAAGGATCTCCCTTTTTAGGACAACAAGGATCTATCTTTTTGGGGCAACAAGGATCTTCTTTCTTTTTAAGGCAACAGGGATCTTCCTTCTTTTTAGGACAACAAGGATCTTCCTTTTTAGGACAACAAGGATCTATCTCTTTGGGGCAACAAGGATCTTCCTTTTTTGGGCAACAAGGATCTATCTTTTTGGGGTAACAAGGATTTTCCTTCTTTCTAGAGCTACGTAGATCTTCCATTGTTGGAGAACAAGGATCTTCCTTTTTAGGGCAACAAGGATCTATCTTTTTGGGGCGACAAGGATCTATCTTTTTGGGGTAAGAAGGATCTTCCTTTTTAGGGCAACAAGGATATATCTTTTTGGGGTAAGAAGGATTTTCCTTCTTTCTAGAGCTACCTAGATCTTCCATTGTTGGAGAACAAGGATCTTCCTTTTTAGGGCAACAAGGATCTATCGTTTTGGGCCAACAAGAGTCTTCTTTTTTAGGGCGACAAGGATCTATCTTTTTGGGGTAACCAGGAGTTTCCTTCTTTCTAGAGCTACCTAGATCTTCCATTGTTGGAGAACAAGGATCTTCCTTTATAGGGCAACAAGGATCTATCTTTTTGGGCCAACAAGAGTCTTCCTTTTTAGGGCAACAAGGATCTATATTTTTGGGGCAACAGGGATCTTCCTTCTCTTCAGGACAACAAGGATCTTCCTTTTTGGGGCAACAAGGATCTTCCTTTTTAGGGCAACAAGGATCTATCTTTTTGGGCCAATAAGAGTCTTCCTTTTTAGGCCAACAAGGATCTTCCTTTTTAGGGCGACAAGGATCTATCTTTTTGGGGTAATAAGGATTTTCCTTCTTTCTAGAGCTACCTAGATCTTCCTTTGTTGGAGAACAAGGATCTTCCTTTTTAGGACAACAAGGATCTATCTTTTTGGGCCAACAAGAGTCTTCCTTTTTAGGGCAACAAGGATCTTCCTTTTTAGGGCGACAAGGATCTATCTTTTTGGGGTAAGAAGGATTTTCCTTCTTTCTAGAGCTACGTAGATCTTCCTTTTTAGGGCAACAAGGATCTATCTTTTTGGGGCAACAAGAGTCTTCCTTTTTAGGCCAACAAGGATCTTCCTTTTTAGGGCGACAAGGATCTATCTTTTTGGGGTAACAAGGATTTTCCTTCTTTCTAGAGCTACCTAGATCTTCCATTGTTGGAGAACAAGGATCTTCCTTTTTAGGACAACAAGGATCTAGATTTTTGGGGCAACAAGGATCTTCCTTTTTAGGGCAACAAGGATCTTCCTTTTTAGGGCGACAAGGATCTATCTTTTTGGGGTAAGAAGGATTTTCCTTCTTTCTAGAGCTACGTAGATCTTCCATTGTTGGAGAACAAGGATCTTCCTTTTTAGGGCAACAAGGATCTATCTTTTTGGGCCAACAAGAGTCTTCCTTTTTAGGACAACAAGGATCTTCCTTTTTAGGGCGATAAGGATCTATCTTTTTGGGACAAGGGTCTTCCTTTTTAGGGCAACAAGGATCTAGATTTTTGGGGCAACAAGGATCTTCCTTTTTAGGGCAACAAGGATCTATATTTTTGGGGCAGCAAGGATCTTCCTTTTTAGGACGGCAAGGATCTATCTTTTTAAGGCAACTAAGGTCTTCCTTTTTAGGACAAGAAGGATCTATCGTTTTGGGCCAACAAGAGTCTTCCTTTATAGGGAAACAAGGATCTATCTTTTTGGGACAACAAGGGTCTTCCTTTTTAGGGCAACAAGGATCTATATTTTTGGGGCAACAAGGATCTTCCTTTTTAGGGCAAGAAGGATCTATATTTTTGGGGCAGCAAGGATCTTCCTTTTTAGGGCGGCAAGGATCTATCTTTTTAAGGCAACAAGGGTCTTCCTCTTTAGGGCAACAAGAATCTTCTTTTTTATAGGAACGTGGTTCTTCCTTTCTAGGGCAACAAGGATCTTCCTTTTTAGGGCAACAAGGATTTTCCTTCTTTCTAGAGCTACGTAGATCTTCCATTGTTGGAGAACAAGGATTTTCCATCTTTTTTCGGGAATAAACTTCATAAAACTTTCTAGGGTAACTTGGTTCTTCCTTCTTTTTAGGGGAACAGGTATCTTCTTTTTTTGGACAGCAAGGATCTTCCTTTTTCTTGCCTTCGAATTTGTTTTTGTAACATCGGAACTTCATCCTTAGCAAGCTTTCTTCAAAAATATTTCCTGCACCTAAAATGTTTTTATTAATTGATATTATGCGTAAAGCTCTGTACATTTTACCTTGACTTGAAATTTAAGCTTTCATGTAAAAAAAAAAATAATGATCAATACTGAACATGTGATTTATTCATCCCATGTTTATTATGATAACATAACATGTGTTTTGTGAATTACTTCAAAAGGGTCATAATTGCAGACAATATCTGATGTGAACAACATATGACTTCCTTTTACGCCTATTAACCTATAAATCGCTGGCTCAAAAAGAGATCCTGAATTTGGTTACTAGTTTCCGAAGATTGCAGTATTTCAAAAACGATACTCGGTGTCACGACATCCATCTATTTACACACACACAGATATACTTTTGTTTCTGGAGGTCTCATGATAAGTGAAATTTCCAAGAGATATCTTCGCGTCTTATTTGAGAAGTTTTGTATTATATTTTAATATAATTTTTGATGAAAATCAATAATGATCATCAAATAAAATACCACCTCCGGTAGTCATGTAGTGACCTAAAAGGGAGATTCACAAATAAATTTTTTAACAATCCTAAACACAAAATTTTAACTTTCTTGACTTCGTACAAGGAAGTAAAGTGAGTGGGCAGCAGAGCTCCCTTACTGAAGTCGTATTTTCTGTAAACTCAAAATTGTCAATAAAAAAAAATGGCTGGTGTGGGAAAAAAACTTTGAGATTCCCAAAAGGTACTTCCGTAATACAATTCAATCCCCTATTTTAACCCTCTGCCTCAATTTGGAGGAGCTTTGAGTTGCGCAAAACCTTAAAAACTGCGGGACGTGGAAGAAATAGTTAGGACCCAAAACAGGCACTTCTTTAACACCAAATCAATTCACATACAAATTTTCAACCCTCTAACTCACTTCGGAGGGGCTGTTGAGTTTCGCAAAACCTTTTATAAACTGCTAAAAAAACACGCAAACATACCGAAATTTTGACTAAAATTCACCCCAAACTTTTAGTGTATTGATTTCAGCTCATTTGATCCAAAGGATGCAGTTAGAATATTGGACCACACAAACACAAACACACACACACACACACACACACACACACACACACACACACACACACACACACACACACACACACACATACACACACACACACACACACACACACATATATATATATATATATATATATATATATATATATATATATATATATATATATTATATGTCAGCCATTCCCAAGACTCTGTGACATAACTGTGATATTCGAAATGGACTCATCGTCTTCACTCCTCTCTCCCTCCTAAACCTTTTTCCTAAACCTTGAGGAAGGGACTCTTCCTGCAGTGCCAACCAAGATTCTCCTACTCCTAGCAGATTTTAACCATTCTCTCTCCAGCCTTTTTCTATACATTCCTCCATAATTGTACAGAAAGCATAAGCCATATCAGACCACAGTCATGTAAAATAAGATATGATATTGCTACGTACAAGGGTAGTATCAACCTTGGCATTCACAAGTTCCGAAAACTTTTAATATATGTTATAGGGCAGGGTCCCCTCAATTATTATTCAAAGTAGCAAGATGCGATTCGCTTCCATTCTCGATAAATACCAATTTGAAGTTCTACGCATAATTTAAGTAAACGGTTACATCTACTTAAACTATGCGTAGTAATAATTTTCAATTTTAAATATTTTAATGCAAAAAAAAAAACATTAAATAATGGCCATAGAAAAAAGCTCAATCTATAAATTTTCATCCATATTAGATAAAATTAATTAATCCTGTATTAATTATTTGTATCATTCGTATTCATTTGTAAACATCATAGGCATAAATACAATTGAAGAATAAAATAAAAAAGATAACTTCCTGGTTTCGAACTGCCTCTTCTCGGCACGATAATCGAGAACGATAGACTACGCAACCAGTCTTGTGAATGGGAAAATGATCACGCCTGCTTAAATTTTTCGTAACTAGCCGTGTCACCATAAGCGTTGAGGTGACCCTGCCTTATAAACTGTATCAAAGTGATCAGAATCTGTGATTCCTGAGTTTGATACTTCCCTTGTTAGTTTGTAAGGCGTATATTTAAATGTCAATGTTACATTTTATTTGATGATAAAAGTTAATCTTTGAGTCTAAACTGTTGTGATTTCGTTAGTTAGCGCCTGAAATAGATACAGCGAGCATCGGGAATACACTAATCTTTGACATTCTCGTGTTAACTTCGTTATCTATACTGAACTCTGAAGAACATTGTCTGTCAGATCCGCTCTTCCTAGTTGTCTGACGGTCATCGATTGGCCCACTCCCCCGAGGTACCAAAATTTTTCATCAATATCAAGTTTAGTAAGTTCGCCCTTAGGTCTTCTTAATTGGCGTCTTCTGTTGGCCTACTGTCTCCAGGTATCAAGCAAGGATGGCAACAGAACTTCTTCAGTAACCTTAATTTTAGAAAGTTCATTCCATGCCACGGTCATGTAATATTAGATAAGGAATTGCAAATTAGTTGTTAATCTGTGATAAGCGAGAACTTGGGTCTCCGAGAAACCAACAGATAAGCAGTTCCTATTAAGCTTAGCCCTTATATAATAATGGTCATAGCCCTGTTTAAATGATTATACAGCTACTTAATTGTAATACATCATAGTGCTATAAGGTGATAAACAGACACATTACATCATAACCTAAAATATAAATCCCTTTCTTAATAAATAATCGGAGTTAGGCTGGGTCAGAGACACGGTGCTTTGTTTGAATATTTCGGATGACAATAACCGATTTTTTTTTTTGTATGGAATAACCGTTTTTTACACTATCCGTTATAATAGTTTGTTACTTACTTGTAGGAAGTAAAGGAAGTATTGTAATTGCGAAAATTTTCGGTTTTCAGATTTCGACGGAAATATCCATTTTGACCATCCCTGAATCCATTTTGACTAGTTTCGTCGTGGCGTCTGTACGTACGTCCGTACCTCGCATAACTCAAAAACGGTTAGCCGTAGAAAGTTGAAATTTTGTATTTAGGATTGTTCTAAAATTTAGTTGTGAACCTCCCTTTTTGGTCACTGCTTAATCCCCGGAAGTGATACTTTACTTGAAGGTGATTATTGATTTCCATCAAAAATTATATTGAAATACTATGAGAAACTTTTTAAATTTAGTATTTATAATTTATATATTGATTTAAATAGCATACTAGATTTTGGTCTAAATTGAAAAACCGGAAGCGGTACTTTACTTAAAGGTCATATTAGACTTTCATCAAAAATTATATTAAAATATAATGTAAAACATCTCAAATTTGATAAATAGGACTTTTAAATCGATATAAATGTATTTACTAGATTTTGGTTAAGATTCATGAGCCGAAAAGGGTACTTTACTTGAAGGTCATAATAAGCTTACATCAAAAATTATATTTAAATTAAAAGAGAAATCTTTTTTTGAAACCTTTATTGTTTCGGTAATAAAGGTTACAAATTCAATTTGTTTTCCAATACAATTAAACATTTTTATTACTTGTTTTAGGTCTTAAAATTGAGTGTAAAATACTGGTTTTCCTCCCCATTTGTGAGATCAACAAGTCTGCAGCATGAGAATAAGATATTAGTTATGTGGGTTTTTCCGCTTAAAATGTGGAAACTGTCGATTTCCAATGCTTTATCCAGTGATATTGACAGTTTTATTGTTGTCACGGAACATGAAGAAATATCTTGGAAACTAGTTCCCTACTGAAGGAAAACTACATGTAATAACGGAATGAGACCTCCAGTAACAAGTGTGTGTTTTTGTGTGTGTGTCAATAGATGGATGTCGGGATGGCGAGTGTCGTTTTTACTGCAATCTTCGGCAGTAACCAAATTCAGTATCACTTTTTGAGCCACGGATTTATAATTTAATAGGCGTACAAGGAAGTCATATGTTGTCCACATCAGATATTTTTTTTTTGTTTAAATCGTGATAAGGATTGAAAATAAATTTAATAAAAAAGGAAAAACAAAAAACAAAAAACAATTGAACAAGAAATACAAAATAAACATCCCACCTTTTACCCACCTGCCTATCTGGAGTCACACAGTTACGCGAACTACAACTACACCTAAATTTTGCTTATTTCACGTTGACCTGTAATGCAGTAGCGGTTTTGAGGTTTACAAATTTCTTTTTAGTTTATTATTACTCATTTTCTTTCTCTGACTCATTCTCAATTATATCTGAAATCTGTCGGTTTCTTAAAAAATAAAAAATAAATACAAGAATGGAAATCCATCCTTTGCTTAAAAAATTCCTCTATGGCCTTAAAAAATAAATCGTTAAAATTACTGAACTCCAACCAAGAAAAAGTCCTGAAAATTGCATTGCAAAAATGCATTACTGAACTTGGAAGGCGAAAGAATTGCTGATAATTTAATGCTGGGTTCTATAGCCTAAAATTTTTTTTTAGTCCTTCAAAAACTGATTTTGAAAAATGAATTAAAATTGCGGAACTCGAAACATGAGAAAAATGCTAATAACTAAACTTGCAAAACTGATTTATTTAAACTTTAAAGCTTTATTGACTGGAATAGAACCATTATTCCATTTTATCCCACTTAGATAATGCTTAAAAAACAAATTTGCAAAACATTAATTTTCTTAAAATTACAAAACTTGGCTTACACTAACATGATTCTCATCGGTTTTTTATCATAGATAAGAATATTACCGAAACATACGATTTATGAATTTAATTTAAATATAATTTTTGATGTAAGCTTATTATGACCTTCAAGTAAAGTACCCTTTTCGGCTCACCAATTTTAACCAATATATAGTAAATACATTCATGTCGATATAAAATTCCTGTTTACCAAATTTTAGATAATTTACATTATATTTTAATATATTTTTTGATGAAAGTCTAATATGACCTTGAAGTAAAGTAACGCTTCCCGATTTTCAATTTAAACCAAAATCTAGTATATTATTTAAATTAATATATAAGTTATAAATACTGAATTTGAGAAGCTTTACATAGTATTTTAATATAATTTTTTATGAAAATCAATTATGACCTTGAAGTAAAGTACCACTTCCGGTGATCAAGCAGTGACCAAAAAGGGAGTTTTTGAACTAGATTTTACAAAAATCCTAAATACGAAATTTCAACTTTCAACGGTTTTTGGGTTATGGGAGATACGAACGAATGTATGTACGTACTGGATGGATTCAGAGATGGCCAAAATGAATATTTCCGTTGAAATCTGAAAACGGAAAATTTTCGCGAATACAATATTTCCTTTACTTCGTAGAGGGAAGTAATAATCAGTAGTTTTAAGGGTTTTAACTATTTGTTTACTATTTGTGTAAAAGTTTTTTAGGTTAGTTCTTGAAGATCAATGTGTAATTTACTTGAATTTAAGGTCCTGGCGATGACCCATTATTTGTAGCAATTCCAGTAACTACTATTTGTGACGTCATACAAAAAATTGTTCAAAGGGAAGTTATTTGATTTGCATTGGTTAAAACCGATCAGTTTTAATTGAAGCTAAAATGACTTCAATAACCGATAACCGGTTCTTTTCACAAAAATCAACAACCCTAGTGAATGCATTGAAGTTAATAGGAATTTTTTTTTTATTATTTTCAATAATAGACCTTTGGAATCGGCCAAGGAAAATTTTTTTCTAATCCTCCCTCAAAATTTGAGGTTTTACGTTTCTTGTTACGTAGAATCCACATATCGAATAAAAAAAAAATCCGTCCACAAAATTCCCTACAAAAAAAAAATCATTTAAATCGGACCAGTATTAGCTGAGATATAGCATAATGAACTTCGTAGACTGATAGTGGCTTTATGCCTCCTGATTTATATATTAGGCTTCTGACTTCTTCGTATCTCTTTGATTAATCCTTCCTTGGATTATTTCTGCACTTCCTTTAACTTCCTTAGTCTACCTTTTTTTTTTTCCTACTGAAGTGCACATCAAATATTTCCTCAGTATCATTTTACATCACAGCCTACTTGCATTGCCACAGTTTTTTCTTAATACTCTCATTTCGGCACACTCACGGCGATCATCTTGGGACAAGCTTCAAATTTCTTTTCCTTTAGTGCCTACTGCTTAATTTTTTTTACTTGGACTTACTTTTTTTTTTTTTGGAAGAATATATATTTTTGAAATATTACTAAGTGGAAATAATAATTTGCAGGGTTTTTTTTTTTTTTTTTATAGATCATGTCATTGTCAATTTTGAATACTAATAAGTCTTTCGAATCTATATTTTTTCTTTATGTTGTAAACATTTTCTTATTGCCAGGAAAAACAATAAAATAATTCTTTCTTTTTCCTAAGGGGGTCTCTGACGGTCACTCCAACCCAATCACTCCACACCAAATGGAACGTGGAACAACCGTGAGTGTGGAATCCTATGTGGAGTGGTTGGAGTAGAGGGAAGTGACTGGAATTCCATCAGCCTTAAAATACACCGCCTTTTAAAGGTGCTATGTTTTCTCTAACATGAGTTGAGCTTGATTACTATTTAGCTCTAATACATTAGTCTATATATATAGGGATACCATTGGGCAATCATTGAAGATGATTATCCCAAAATTAAGCAAGCTTATGAATACTTTTGAATTTCTTACCTTGCCCTCTAAATTGGGTACCTTTCCAAAGGCCTGGTTTGTGTTTACCATTATTTAATAATTAACCAAGATAGTGTTCCTACTTTTAAGTTCAATACTAATGTTAATCAAAGTTACTGCTATCTTAATGAAATATATTCAAATTAAATATGGGCATGGTTATTAAAGAACTACCTCCTTGCTAACACTTATCTTTATTCTTCAAAATTAAAATAACAAACTATTACAATAAAAATTAGCCATGGAATGATTCAGTCTAGACTTAGCCATTAATTGTTTTAACATAAATCTCTTATCTGTACTAGTTATTGTTGATGGTTCCTCAGCATCTCTCCCTCGGGTTCCCCTGCATATCTTCAGTCATGGAGCCAGAGCGCATTTCTCATCTTCAGAGTCTCGTTGTTCCGCCCTTGAGTCCGGCGAGGTCAGCCTTCAACCAAGCCCAGTCTAGAAGTATCCTCTCTTAGTCTCGATCAATTCCTAAGTCCCTCCTTTTCACATCTTTGCTTCTTTCCCCCTTTCTCTCTTATTTTGCCTAAGAGGGGGTCGAAAACGATGTTCATTGGCCCACTAGTTTTATAGAGGGAGGAAATTCTGGGATTTCATCGGATGACTCCACCACTTGTCCTGACAGCCGTATCTGCGAACCATTATCCAACTAGTCTAATTTAATCATACCTTTTTCACTTTTTCCTCGAGGCCAGCCAAGCCTAAGGGGACCAGTTCTTAAAATTGATTAGATGTTCCAGCTTTTGGCATTGTTACAGTGTTAACTTCTCAGTAGGGTTTTTAAATTAACTTATCCCTTATCACTTATGTGGTGACATCTGTCATCGCCTGTCAGTTACCCTTCTCTACCTGCTCGACCCTTATTTCTTTTGTTCGCACTGGTCTGTTTAAATTCAATAACGATAATATTTAACAATATCAATACATATTATTATCCGTGGGGTGGGAGGAAGAGAAAAATGAAGCCTGAAGGGGGACATTTTTCTCTTCATCTTCTTAAACAACGCTTAAAGATCACCTTAATACTAATCACTGTATTTACAAAAATATTCTAATGTTATTAAGTCCTGAATCACTCCGTATGGTTTAGCTACACACATAACTTATAATCTATGTCGATCCATCCGACTGCTATTTACATATTCACAAGAATATATCTACAATATTTACAATTTTTCTGTCAGTTACCCTTCTCTACCTGCTCGACCCTTATTTCTTTTGTTCGCACTGGTCTGTTTAAATTCAATTACGATAATATTTAACAATATCAATACATGTTAAAGGGTTATATATCAATAGGGCATTGAGCATTGCAAAAAAAAATGTTTATCAATACATATAATAATAATAAAGTTTTATTCTCAATTTTTAAAAATTACAAAAACTCTGTGCAATCATGTTCCGGGTTTCACATCCTTTACATGATCAATTTTTTTTTTTTTTTTTTTTTAATAATAATAACGTTTCATTCTCAATTTTTAAAAATTACTAATTTATCAGTACATTTATTCTCTTACGTACCTAATCTTTAGTTTTTGTGTTTTTATGAAAAAAAAAATTACTAGGAAATAACAGGTAGATATAACATATTTAGCAGTTTTTTATAGCGTTACCTTACCAGTTCACTGGTATATTTTGTGTACCGCAACTAAATTGTTTTAAATTCCTTATTTCTTATTTTTGAAAATAAATAAGGGTTTCAGGTTTTTAAAAATGTATTTATTTATAATTCTAACAGTCAGTTGACATCCGCATGATGGTATAGAAGGATCAATCTAATTAGGGATTCATAAATTATTTGCCACTTCTATAAATTTGTTTTATTGAAAACTAGTTTCGAATGTTATACATTCATCTTCAGTTCTAAAAACACAATTCAAAAATAAACAATTCAAAACATAGTTTGGTATTATTATACCTATTAAATTAGATTAATATAAATCAGTATTATAAAACATTTATGAACTATGAATTTAATTAAGACAAGAAATCAAATACATTTCTTATTCTTTTCTTGTCTTATTGATTTCTAGTCTTAATTAAATTCATAGTTCATAAATGTTTTAATGCTGATTTATACTACATCTAATTTAATATGTATAATAACACCAAACTATATTTTGAATTGCTTATTTTTGAGTGTGTTTTAGAACTGAGGATGAATGTATAACATTCGAAACTAGTTTTTAATAAAACAAATTTATAGAAGTGGCAAATAATTTATCAATCCCTAACTCTAATAGTGTTTTGACTATCTTTAAACTTAATTACAAGTGAAATATACTTAGATTGAAATTGAAAGCGCTAGCCGGCCACTAGTACAGATGTACCAATCATCTATTTCGGTGATGGTAGAGTCTTTAATGTATTTTTCAAGCCTTGCTGCCATCTATTATATCTCAATTAAACTATGTGCAAAATTCTAATTGACGTATTTAGTTCTGGTACAACCTGTGTATAATAAAGGGATAACAAAATCCAATCACTCCAACGGATGGAGTAGAACAATGAACTGCACAATTTTTCACACAGTTTTTTTGGCTTTGCTTTACGATATTGATTGTATAAAATTTTTTTTTAAATATCTATATGTATACCTATAATACAAAATTTCAACGTTCTACGGGTAACCGTTTTTGAGTTCTGCGAGATACGAACGTACGTACTGACGGCACGACGAAACTGGTCAAAATGGATTCAGTGGTGGTCAAAATCCGTCGAAATCTGAAAACCGAAAATTTTCGCGATTATAATACTTCCTTTACTTCGTACAAGGAATTAAAAACACTAATATTTACTTTAATTAGATAAATAAATTAATTAATTAATTAATGAGACCTCCAGTAACAAGATTTTTTGTTTTTGTGTCTGTATTTGTGTATATGTGTGTCAATAGATGGATGTCGGGACGCTGAGTGCCAATCTTCGGAAACTAGTAAACAAATTCAGTATCACTTTTTGAGCCACGGATTTATAATTTAATAGGCGTACCAGGAAGTCATGTGTTTCCCATATCAGATATTTTTATTAATAATTATATTAGAAAATGCATAGAAATGCTAATTATAATTATTAGCATTATGAATTATAATCATTTTTAGTGGATTTGTTATATGCATAAAATGTCCACTATTTTTTATATTTTTTGAAAGAGGGTCAAGATTAAATTATTTAATGTTTTTGCTGTTTATAGCCTCATTAATTCACGTTTAAGTGAGTATAAATCACTAACTGTCGGTAAAAAATAAAACAATGGAGTGGAGTTATCGTCAGTAGAACCTTTGAAATGGTCTTCACTCCAAGTACTCCAGCTGTTCCAATGCAGTATTCCATGTTCCATTTGGAGTGATCGGCAGCCTTTAAATGGCTCAACAGAGACATAAAGGGATTCTTGGCCTGCTCTACAATCTTCAGGTCCTCCATAACATTTAAAAAATGATTACTCGATTATAATTTTATTAATCATAGGTCAAGGAAGGGGATAGCTCAGCGGTAAGGCACTACGCTACTATACGTTTGGTACTGGATTCGAGGCCGACTGTAGCAGATAATTAACTATTCTGTTATCAGCAGTGGATCGACTCTGTGGGGTCGGGAGGCTCACCCAGCCTCTTTAAAGTGGATACACTTAATTGGGGGAAAAACCTGGCGGTTGAGCGTAACCTTGGCCAAATCACCTCTTTGCACAACCGTTGGCTTAGAAACAGTACGGTCTTTATCAAATAATGAACCAAAAACCCTTCAAGACCTCTTTTTTGGTTTTTAATTATAGGTCTAAGATCTAAGGAGCATGGGAGATACATTGAGATTTCTGGTGATCTATAAATTAACACAGGTATTGCCTAGTCTTGTTGGTAGAATTTTGATAAACGCATGATGACAGCAACGAGCTACGTTCATTATTTAATATACACGTAATGAGAGAAATACACTCAATAAATCTAGTTCTGAACCTGTAACTAAACATTAGCTTTACAGAATATACTGGGCTTTGTTTGAGAAAACCGCATAAGTTAAGGTAACTAGACGGTCGGTGCATAGTATTGATCATACTTTTTACGGTACACTAAAATCGTTACTATAGTACACCTCTACCAGTATGTAATTTTTACTTCTGGAATTATATATGGTCACAATAAAAAAATTAAAAAAATGATAAACAATTTAATTTTTTATGAACATCAATAGTTGAGTTTTATATAAGATTTACGCGCTTTTTAGGTTATCCAGTTCACTAATTGTTCTACTCTAGATTAATTAAGCTGACCTATAAAACATTTAGAGGGTCTATTCCCAAGAGCGAATATAGTATTTGAACTGTTGACGTGAGATATATCAGGCTAAAGCAGAATTTATAGTTTGAATAAGCGCTCTATGAATACGGAATTTTCAAATGATAGATAACTGGGCCGAGGGCTGAGATCTCAGTTGATCTCCAATTCATATTAAGCTGCAGCTGAGCTCGTTCTCCCGTGAGTCCCACAGGAGGCATTTTTATCATTCAGGTACTTTGTAGGTTAACGACAGAACTTTGTGCAGTTTAGATTCTAGGGCTAGGAATCAAGATAAATTATAATAGGCTAGCAATCGTATCACCGTATCCTAGATATCTTTCAGTTGTATTTTTCGCAATAACTAAATTTTTAAGTAATTTTAAGTAACTATTATAAAAGAAACGGGCATCCTATGAGTTTGTAAGTGTGAAGTCATGGATTCTGAATATTACAGTGAGACATTTGAAAAACTTACCTTACAATATTGATTCCTTGCCGTTTGAGGCTCAGAAATTACTTCTGAAAACGCTGGATCTGAACTTTTTATCACAACGTAATTCAATTTGCAGACACGCTGTTTTATACGCGTGAGTTACTTTGTCGTTATAACGTTATATGCGGTATAACGTGAATCCAATATGTAAGACAAATTCGTAATAATGGTGATATAGTATAGTTGACCCTAGACGTAATTAACTAACGCCGAATCGTGTGACCTGTACGCGACAAATGTAGGTAATTAAAGTAAATATAATTAATTGGCCTTCACGACCTCTGAGGTGGCGTGTAATTATTTCGGAACGCCTAACGAACGGATCAATAACTGGGTGATAAGCATTAACCATCCTAACACGAGGTAAAACAATGTATACTAAATACCGGGCGGCGTACTTACGGACCCCATTAAATTTTTTGCTATTTGTCTTGATTTAAATGATCCAAGCTCATCCGATATTTTTGAATTAATAGAATTGATGTATGGAATTGATGTTCAAAATAGTTTTTTTTAAAGTATTTCTTATTACAAAAAGAAAAAAGGATTAAGAATACAAAAAAATATGGCCGAATTATAGCACCTATAAAATTCATAAATCATAATGAAAGAAATATAAAAAATACCAAAACGAACTAATTCAAATTTTATAAGATAGCACAATACAAAACAAAGCAATGAAAAGCATACAAAAGGTAAGTAATAAAAAAACTAGAAAATTTATAACTTGAAGAAAATAAAATAAAAAGTAATAGTGGATTCTAATGAAATTCATTTCTTTATGCGTTCATGAAAAACTCAAATAAATATGTTTAAAGCCTCTTTAGACCAAATGGGAATGAAATATTTTTTATAAATTGGACAGAGACCTTTCCTATGGTTAGATATGCCGCATTTATTGAATTAGGCCATGTAAACTAACTTAAAATTGTTGAACAGTTTTACGCAACATTATTTTGATTGACTGTGGTAGTTTTCCTGATTTTGTGAGGGAAAAAAATAAGATAAAAATAAACTTATAACATTTTACCTAGAATTTTGCACATAAAATACCAAATGTTGTGAGGGTTAAACTATTAGATAAACATAAAAGAGGCTGACTGAAACGTAGACTGGAGGATTATGTTAGGTCTCGCCTTGATGATTTTGGTTCTAACGGTGTTCAATGGAGAGAGGTATGTAGGCAATGATTTTTAGTGACAATTAATAAGATGCGAATAGCTAAGTGTTTAAAAAAATATAAATTAATAAATATACTGAAGCTGTCAGAGAATCAAAAAGTGTACTGCGCATATGCATGACAGTTTGATGGTAGTCTAAACTGGTGGTAGAACAGACCTTATATAAGAAGTCTGTTCCACCACGAATTTTGACTGTCGGTTCCATGCGCGGTATAGTCTTTCATTCCAAAATCTTTAGCGACTAGGTGTCTGTAATCGTTGTCATGACAACTTCAATAAGTTTGAAACTAGTCTATGAAATTTGTTTTTGTGAATAAAATCGGAAGGTTATAGAAAAAATGTTTATACATGAAATTGATTTAAGTGAAACTTTGTTACAGTTTAGACAATTTTTTTGCCGTTGTGACCCTGTTCTTTGAAATGTCTCCAAGAAATAAGACTGAACAAGTTTTTACTTCCCTTTACCTATATACGAAGTATATAGTAAGGGGAAGTATTGCCATCGTGAAAATTTTCGAATTCGAGTTTTCAAAGATTATACACGTTTTAAGGTCCCCTGAGTTCAAATAAGGAAGTCTCGCAAAATGGTCTGTGTGTCAGTTTGTATGTGAACCGTCTAGCTAAAAAATGAAAAGTTGTACGATACTGAAATTACGTATTTAAAATAGGCATATGCATGTGATGTTACAGCAACTTTTTCGTAAAAATCGACTTACTGGAAGTTCCACTTTATATAATCGATTTTACACTTTTTTACAATTTTCTCGAAAACTGTATAACTCGATGTACTGTCTTTGGCTTGCATTTATATCATTTTGTCATTTTCTGTCTTGATGATGTCTGAATTGACGAAACGTTGGCTGGTTAGTTATTTACTGGTTTTGAGAGACTTTAGGCTTTTGATAATTAAAAAAAAATATTTTAAATTTGTTTTAGTAGTTTTATATGCATAAGATATATGCATATATTGTGAAAGAATGGACATGCAAGCCTTTAGGACACTTGTAAGTATATCAATAAGTGATGGTGTCATGTTTTGAGAGGGACTAGGGTATAGGGCTGTGATGAGTAGCTGTCCTTAGGCCCTTTGTGGTCCATGGTGTCGTTCCCGGTCCAGATTAATGACACTCAATAGCGAGAATCGGATCCGCTTCAACTGTCTGCCCTTCCCTCTCGGTCCTGCTGGGGTAGTATTAACTCAAACCTACACCATCTATATCTCTCTTCTGGCCCCACATTTCAACTCAATTTTGTTTGTCTTTTTACTTTCGCTTACCTATATATGACATATGTAGTAAGGGAAAGGTATTGCGGTACTGAAAAATATCGAATTCGAGTTTTCAACGGAAATCCATGTCACCTGAGTCAAAATTACCAAGTCATAAAATTATCTGTGCGTTTGTGTTTGTGTATGTGAACAGCCTAGCTCTGTTGTTTGTGTTGTTACAGCAACTGTTTCGCTTACCGGAAGTGCAACTTTATACCATTTATTTTAAACTTTTTTTTTGCAATTTTCTCTAAAACGGCTCTAACGATTTTGATGAAACTTGCCTAAATTATTCTTCATAAAGGCCTTCACCTTTTCATATATGTAGTATATTAACGAGAAAATGCAGGGGGAAAAGTTATAGCGAAAATAAAATTGTATTTGCTCATAACTCAAAAAGTGAGCATTTTATGGTAAATTTTATATGAAATCATAAGGTCATGATAGGTAATTCAATGTAAGTAATTCATATGAAAGGTAATTGAATTCCCTAAAAAACAAAATTATTTAATTTGGGCCTGTATTAGAAAAGAAACAGCACATGTCATAAGGACTACTAGACCTTAGAGGAAAAACCGAGGGCTTCCGGAAGGAGACGAATGCGAATGAACCTCCTCCCATCAAGCCGCTAACCTGTTGTTAACAAAACGGTCTGTAACAATACATTATGATCTGAAGACCTGAAGAAGTGCATTCTGCTGAGTTTATTTCGATTACTGTTTATGTGTACTCTTTGAAATAATTTTAAAGATTATTATGATAGGATAGTAAGGGAAAGTTGTGTGATGCGCGAACTTCACCAGATGTTTATAGGTTATTATTTTAAAGGTTAATTTGATGCATTTACACGTTTGGCAAATCAAATGTGTAAATGGGGTATTTTAGATTTGCTTGCCTGTGTTTGTATTCGATTCGGTCTTTTTTTGGACTCTTGTCAAAGGGAACTTGTCGAAAGCGCCACATAAGGGTGTTGCATCCATCCATTTGTGTATTTATATAAATTATGTCGATACACAATAGTTTCAAGTTCAGTTTTGACATTTTGATTTTATTGTACCCTGGCGAAGTCGAATAAAAAAAAAATTCGAAACTCGACTTTACAACCCTCCATTTTATTTCAAAATAGTGGCCAATTAAAGGCATCATACGCCCATATCTCGGTCATTTATTAAGATAGATAAAAAAAAAAAATGTTTTGGAATTATTATACCAAATACCGATTAAAATAAGTTTTCATTTTTATTCTTTAATATAAAAATTAAGTTCAAGAAAACTAGTCTCGGACCCTATATAAGTGCCAAAGAACCAGTGTCAAAGAACGCAAAATCTGACCTGGTTTGCCAGTTTTACAATTTTTTTATTGATTAATCGAAAATTTATGTTGATTCGTATTTTCTCTTATTCAAAAATTAAAAAAAAAATGTTATAATGTTTTATTGAGATTGAAATGAAAATCACAAGTCACTTATTTTAAAAGTATAATAATACTATAATAAACGTTATATTATAGAATAATAACTAATACTGTTCTACGAATCTGTTGAGACTAGGTTTAATTCTTAATGTAACGTCATGCAAATATAGTTTGGACTAATAATACCTAATTACTCATTAACATGCAATCTTTAAATACTGCACGTAAATAATGATAATGTTTTTATTACTAATCTTATCTAAAGTTTACATTACGTTTATTACTATAAAATAAAATTATATACAGAGAGAAAGATATAAAAAAAGGACTTACTTCCGTGAGGAAAAAATTTGGAGTATATGTCCCTAAAGGCGTCCTCTTGAACCACACCTTCCGGACATTCCTGTAACAAAAGACAATTTTAGTAATTTTTTTTTTTAATGAGGAAAGCGATTTAAATGATTTTGTAATTTAACCGGATAACTGATGGCCATCGATGTTTAATTATAAAGCTTATTCAATTGTGCAGCTTAATTTGTTATACTAATTGGCTCACATTGTAAGTATTTACTTAAATTAAATATTTTAGGCTTAAGGTAGAGCCATTAAAAAGAAACCATTTGGAATGATCATGTTTTCTGATAACACTACGAGATGGTTTTCCTCATGGCTTTTTAGCTAATAATGGATATATTTTTTAATTAATTAAATTTTTTTTAAACATTTAAAAAGTCCATTTTTTAACAATTTAGCATTATTATACATTTTTATTTAACTTTTTTGCTTCGTATAGAGGTATGGACAACTATGCCTCGATCTAATTGTAAGGGAAGTTGCATGCTATTAAAGTTAAGTGGCCAGACGTCCCGCATTAGGTGGAACTTCCCGACATATAGGTACTCGTCCCACATCGAAAACTGTACCACAAAGTATCCCACATTGTCACCCTATTGGCCAATCTTTTATCTTTTGGAATAAAAAAATTATTGTTTATAAATGTAAAAATATCTGAAAAAAATAAACGGTGATGAAAAATATACCACTCCCAGGACTTTGTATGACGAATTTTTCAAAATCGCCGCCGTATATTTTTAGGTTTATAACCAATAAGTCCTAAACTATTATAATTAGCTTAAATATGTAAATTAATAAAATTTGAAGAATTAAATTGTGCAAATTTTAGTGCATTACAAGTATTCGTAGTTAAATTTTATTAGGAAAAATCTGATGCGGTGCGCGCATCACACAACTTTCCCTAACCGTCCTATAATAATAACCATTTTTAATATAATTTTAAAGAGTTCACATAAACACTGCTTCTGATAAACTCAGTAGCATTCACTTATTCTCCAAATTTACAATAAAACAGTTTTTTAAACAATTTTAGTACAACAATCCTGAAAACTATCTATATAGCTTAACTTTGTCAAGTTGCAAATATATTTTAAAAGTTTCTGGTTTAGTATTTAAATAATGTGAAAGTAGAAATTATTAAGTTAATTTCCGCTTTTGTATTCTTAAATTACTTTATTACAGAGCATATTGTTTACAAGAGATTGGCGGATTGGTGGGTGCAGATTCGGTCGCATCCATCTCCTTTCGGATGCGCTCGGATATCCATCTAGGGTCTTGTGCTCCTCATAAAATACACTTTATCTTATAGAAACCAGTTTACGATTTCTCATCTCAAGAGGAATAAAAAATTTCATATTAATCATAGTCTTGATTCCCTTGGGAAAGCAAGAAATTTAAGTTTTATGTTATAGTTTATTATTATTTACAATAATGAACCTTTGTAATCGATCAAGAAGAACAAACAAATTTTAACCCCCCTAAAAAATTGAGGTTTTACGTTTTGCGATAAGTAATACACAAATATCGAATACAAAAAAAATCCGTCCGTCTGTCATCCGCCGTCCACGGCTTTTCCCCGGAAATTCTCGTCCGATTTTCTTGAGATTTGACGGAATTGAGATTTTATCTGTGTAGGTTTTGGTGTGAAACCCCCCTAAGAAATAAGGTAACGTTTTTCATTATCCAATGGAAACCCGACCTTTATAATTATTTAAATTCATTCTCAAGTGCTAATTGTCATTTTATCAATGGACGATAAAATAATACATTAACGGTTTCGATTTTGTTTTAAATTTACTCCAATAGATTGACGAAAAGCGCCTTGAATTTTAAAATTCGTAGCCTTGAAATCCATGAATTTTTTCATGTTGACCTGGAAACTCTGTATATATAATTGATAAAAAAAAAATGAACATTTTATTAATTTTTTTGCGCCTTTCTCACATTCCATTGTAAAACATCTGGTCACTTCATATTATAGAGCACTAATTATAAGTTAATTTTCATTCGAAGGAAACATCTGTTTAAACTGCTCTCCAATCTGCAATTAGGGAAATGTGGTATTTGAGGTATTCGCAATCTTATGTTAAATAATTAGCATGCTAAATTCAGGATTATGAGCGGCCCTGTGTAAGCACTATAATCCTTTCGCCGAGAGAATGCCGTTGAGTACTGGGCCGGGACACAAATAAACAAGATAATGCTCTCACAAATTCTAGACAAGAATGACTAAATGGCAAGTGAATTTCCTATAATTTAATTTCGTTTAAGTTAAATAACAATGAGGCCAAGTTATATTGCTAGTTCGAGACGTTTCAACGGCATTCTTTCAGCGAACGGTTTATATCGCTGCCTTGGATAAAATTGAACTTTATTTAGTAACGATTTTTTTATATAACCCTTACATTTTCATTAAAAATAAAGAAATATGATGAAAAATGTCTTGACACTTTGAAATTTAATGCAGATACGTATGAGTTTAGAAAAAAATATGGTGGCCAGCATAATAGAGTGACACTATATTTAGTACCTTATCAGGCCTGTTGAACGGAGCCTGTTATTTTACTTGATTTATGTTGTAATATATAGTATGCTGTTGTTGAAATTCGAATAATAGCACAAATATCACGATTTAACATGCTAAATAAGATAATGTGTTTAATACTTCCGAGTGCAGAATTGTCGTGATCAAATTTAAAATATAAAAACTTTACAAACCTATGGATTTGGATCTATATCTAATTTTAAGAATACTTACAATCTCTTATTTAGCATGCTAAATATCACAATAGAAAAGAAGTCAAATAACAGGTTCAGTTTAGTAGATCTGATTGTGTGATTCAGTTTCATGGACTGCGGAGAATTTCTCGCTGCGAGGGTTGAAAAGATGCTAATATAATAGACATTTGATCAAAAGGCCGAAGGGAATTTTCACCATAAAATCAGGTTTCTCTGCCTTGAGAATTTTACGAAAGATAATAGGAGAAAAAGTATCTAGAAAATTAGAGATTGATAAATTATTTGCCATTTCTATAATTTTGTTTTTATTAAAAACTAGTGTCAAATGTTATACATTCACCTTCAGTTCTAAAAATACACACAAATTCAAAAATAAGCAATTCAAAATACAGTGTATTATTAAATTAAATGTAATATGAATTAGTATTAAAAAACATTTATGAATTATGAATTTAATTAAGACAAGAGATCAAATACATGTTGGTACTCACCAAGGTTTAAGTAGATTATATCAAACAGAAAAGTTTGTATGGTTTTTTCTCGCATTGAACTAGGAATGGAAATATTCTATTTTGAATTGATTATTTTTGAATTTTGGTTTGTGTTTAGAACTTAAGATGAACTTATCACATTTGAAACTAGTTTTCAAAAAAACAAAATTGTAGAAGTGGCAAATAATTTATCAATCCCTAATTAATTAGATCGATCCTTCTATACCATCACGCGTACGTCAACTGATATCTGGAAAAATATTTATAAATACGATAATAAAGAAGATAAAGACGAAGGACAAATAATAAAATTATTATTAATATTTCATTTTTTGGAGTTTGGCATAAAAATTGTGTTGAAATTGGAAATTATTATTATTGTACTAGAATTATTATCATGCAGCGGAAAATAAAACAATGTAAAACACTATTTTCCGTTCTATTAATTTTATAAATAAACCATTAAACTTATTAAGCCTATCTTCTATTACTCTTCTAAAATATTATTTTACAACATGATAATAACCTGAAACACAGAAGGGAAAAAAGGCCTTCATTGAGAAATGTTGATAATTGTCTTGTAAAAAACATTGAAATTGATATTGTATATTATGTACGTCTCAGAGGAGCCTTGTTAGTATTGAAACAATAAGTTTGTTTTTTTTAAATATTTTTATGATAGTTAAGTCCTCTTACTGTTCACAGTTATAAAGAATACATTATCCAGTTCATTATTTTACTTTATCCTATTTTTATTATAAGGGAAATACTTTGTTATTAGATATTTTTAGGCTAATTTTCCTCTGAACATTTATGTTTGTTAAAATAAATATAATTTATGTACTACATCATGTTTAGTGAATAACCTTTAATTTGGCGGTCTGCGTGTTTCAAGATGTCACCAGTCGTAATCTCTGAATTTTGAGGGACTTCTCAATGGGTCTTTTTCGGGCTTTTGGTGTGAGATGTACTGTCTTTGGTTTGCATTTATATCATTTTGTCATTTTCTGTCTTGATGATGTCTGAATTGACGAAACGTTGGCTGGTTAGTTATTTACTGGTTTTGAGAGACTTTAGGCTTTTGATAATTAAAAAAAAATATTTTAAATTTGTTTTAGTAGTTTTATATGCATAAGATATATGAATATATTGTGAAAGAATGGATATGCTAGCCTTTAGGACACTTGTAAGTATATCAATAAGTGATGGTGTCATGTTTTGAGAGGGACTAGAGTGTAGGGCTGTGATGAGTAGCTGTCCTTAGGCCCTTTGTGGTCCATGGTGTCGTTCCCGGTCCAGATTAATGACACTCAATAGCGAGAATCGGATACGCTTCAACTGTCTGCCCTTCCCTCTCGGTCCTGCTGGGGTAGTATTAACTCAAACCTACACCATCTATATCTCTCTTCTGGACCCACATTTCAACTCAATTTTGTTTGTCTTTTTACTTTCGCTTATCTATATATGACATATATAGTTAAGGGAAATGTATTGCGATCCTGAAAAATTTCGAATTCGAGTTTTCAACGGAAATCCATGTCACCTGAGTCCAAATTACCAAGTCATAAAATTATCTGTGCGTTTGTGTTTGTGTATGTGAACAGCCTTGCTCTGTTGTCTGTGTTGTTACAGCAATTGTTTCGCTTACCGGAAGTGCAACTTTATACCATTTATTAAACTTTTTTTTTTGCAATTTTCTCTAAAACGACTTTGATGATTTTAATGAAACTTGCCTATGATCTTCTCCTTAAAGCCCTTAAACTTTTTATATATGTAGTAAACCACCGAAAAAATGCTGAGAAAAAGTTATAACGAAAAGAAAATTTTATTTTCGTATAACTCAAAAAATTATACATTTTATGGTAAATAATGCAATAAATATATGAAAGTAAATACAATATTCTACAACACAAAAACCGAATATTCGAAATCGTAGTAGCATTGACAATGATATAGCGTATTGGACTTAACGGAAGTGCCACTTAATAATATCGATTTGCTCGAAATTGAAATTATATATTTAAGGTATGTATATGACTCAGATGTTTCAGCAACTTTTTCGCTAAAATCGACTTACCGGAAGTGGCACTTTATATCATTTATTTTAGAATTGTTTGCAATTTTCTT